>OU015494.1:169422936-169925436 GCA_907164885.2 Dolomedes plantarius
TGCGGGTTTTAAGCTAGTATATATATATATGCATATATATATATTATATATATATATATATATATATTATGCATATATATATATATATATATGCGTATAAAAGAAATTGTTATGACACGACGGTCGTAGGTAGGTGCTACAAAATAACTGCTTATAAAAGAAATATGAGCACCACCGTGGGGTGGTGCTCATATTACTTTTATAAGCGGTTA
This sequence comes from Dolomedes plantarius, assembly GCA_907164885.2. Classification (NCBI taxonomy): domain Eukaryota; kingdom Metazoa; phylum Arthropoda; class Arachnida; order Araneae; family Dolomedidae; genus Dolomedes; species Dolomedes plantarius. The sequence continues at coordinate 169,423,149 of OU015494.1, forward strand.
CTTTGTAGCACCTACCTACGACCGTCGTGTCATAACAATTTCTTTTAGTTTTTTTGTCATCTGATTCAACCATATTAATTATAAAAGTTTATTTTGAATATGACACCTTGGCAAAACCACTTGTGTTTGATTATGTCTCTTTGATTTACCCACGGCTGATGAGCCAAGCAAAGACAGATGATTTTCTTGATATCTTTTTGACTTTTTTCAGTCTAATTGCTTGACTTTTTGTCTTTTGGGTGTTCATTCACCTATATTTCTATCTTTGGTTGCTAATGCACCTGTGTTTTTGTTCTTTTTGTGTTAGCTGCTAGGCTGCGCCATGCATATGGCTATAGTATTTGCAAACTTTAGATAAATGATGTATGCATTATATATATATATATATATATATATATATATATATATATATGCATAACGAAACGTATTAAATGCAGCGATTATTAAATTGGGATAATTAAAATTAACAGAGCAAGACTTGATTATACTAAATCGTTACCACATTTAAATTCTATCATTAGTATTAAAATCAATGGTTAGAACAATTAAGTATATTAAGAGCATTGTGTCTAAAGTGAAATGCAATAACCCAAAGAATCAATAAAATTAGCACTAAGTTCGATTGCTGGATGCACCTCAGTGAAGGTTATGAATCGTGAATTCAAATATTTAAAATTAAACTTGATTTTCCTTATTGATAAAAGAAAACCTGAAATAAAAATCACCTATAAAGGAAACTAAAAGAAAAAACTACACGGCAATAGAATGACATGACGAAACTTTACAATAAAAATAACATGATTTATTAACACATAATATGATCAACAAATACAAGGTCTTTAGGATATTATTTTGAAACTATGCTATAAAATAATGTGCCGATCAAATCAATTATCAATTTCAAGAGGACTCTATTACCTCTGCCGATTACATCAATTAACAATTTCATAGTGCAAGAAGAAAAATATAGAACTCAAAGGTGCGGTTGGTAAAACAAAAGAAAAAAAAAACCTAAAGCTTAAATATTAAAAAAAAAAGGAAATTAAAATTACCATCTGCAGACATTTTAGAAACTAAAGAGATGAGGTTAAGGGCCAGTACATGGACCAAATTAATTATTTACTATTATATTACTAAATTCAGTGTTTACTACTATGGTAATTATTTAATATAATTTATCTACACAACATTTACTGTAGGTTTTTTCAAGCTACCATGTACTTTACCACCTAGAGTAATACCTTGCGCACGACAGTCTTTTACACAAGAACTTACTCATAACTTAAAAAGTCAATAACATATCCTGTGAGGATGTCGATAACACATCCTACACCTATGAGTGATGTATGGCCTGATGTTAACCATGTTCTATTAAAATTATGTTATATCTAAAATTACAAAAAACTAGAAGCACCACTTTGATATGCCTGTTTAATCTCACTGTAGATTTCAGTAAATATACTTTCAGATGCCAAAGCATATGCACCATCTAAATGTCTTGCACACTTACCATATGCTGTTGATGAAAAGGGTTGAATATTTATCACCATACAAAAATTTTTCAATGCCTGTATAACCTTTCCCAGCATGTGAAAAGGCTCGGGTAATTCTCAAATTCACATCATGACTGGCAATTTCAGTCTTCAAAGAGGAATTCATCACTGTTTTGTTTTCTTCACAGTAACTACATGTCAATTTCAAACTGTATGAAAACCCTAACTGGTTTCCAAGTTCAAGTTTTAATATTTGATTTTCCCAGTCACAACACTAAGCACATTTTAAGTAGCACACACATGTTATCGCATTTTTGAAAGCACAGAGTAAAGTGTGAAAACAAACAAAAATACAAATCCACTAAAAACTAATGTAGTAAATCTACTAAAAGAAAATATATTTCTTAGACAATCAATATGAATAATTCTGTTACGACTTAATTGTTCAGCATTTTGAGTTATCACATAAATCATTAGAAATAACAATGATACACTCGTAAAAATCGTGAAAATAATATAAAAAATGAAGAAATAACCAGCAAAGCGATGACCGAAACGTAAACAAAAGTAAATAACTTTGTAAAAGTGAATTTCACACTCTTATTTGTGCGTTTTGATTGATATTTAAGAATTAAAAAATGTATTAAGTTTATACATAAAATAATACACTCGTAAAAATCGTGAAAATAATATAAAAACTGAAGAAATAACCAGCTAACAAGCGATTACCGAAACGTAAACAAAAGCTAACTTTGTAAAAGTTTGCCACATAAACACGTTGGAGAGAAAAATTTCCCACTTTTGCCAAACACAGTAAAAACGTAAACATTGGCGCAAAAAAATCCAAGATGGCCGACCTGGCCCCATTTCCTAGACTCGTCCCAAAAAATCGATTGCAAGATTTGTACTGGACAAACACCCACGCAAACAAACACACAAACAAGAAGGCAAGTTAATGAAAACATGGTAAAAATAAAGTACTTCTTGATGTTAAGACTGCTGTGTACTAATCCTACTGGACTCACTCCTCTCAGTGTTAACCTATGGAGAAAATTTGTCTTGTATTGCGTAATAGAGAGTACCCCGTAATAGAGAGAGAAATTTTACACCTTGGGACATTTTTCGTTTTTTTTCGATGCAAATAATATTTTAAAATTTAAATTATTCGGGGGAAAAATCTGGTATAGTGTGTTTTAAAAGCTCTTAAATTCCTTTGGTGGATGAAATTTATAAAATGAATCCTATTGCAAGGTGCAGAAAAGTTCAGGCTATCTGAAACTACCAGTTTTATTGGATCATCAATATTTATGTAGCTGTAAATAGTAGACAAATTTTCCCCATAGGTTAACATTGATGCGAGCGAATCCAATAGGGTTAGTACACGGCAGCCTTATGGAGAATTGAATACATATATACATAGGAAATATTGTCTATAGGGCGTGTTAAAATAGTATGATGCTTTCAATATCTTGTAACAGATTAGGTTCCATTTTCAGTTTATTGAGAAAAAACGGATAGTGAGATATTTTAAAACTTTTGTAAGGGGATAGTTGAAGACGTATTAACAAAGGAATATATTTTTTATTAAGAGGGTTTGAGTTAGAGAATGTCATTTGTATGTATATTGCATTCATCATTTGTTATAAGTAATTAACAAAGGAATATACTTTTTATATACAGGGTTTGAGTTAGAGAATGTCATTTGTATGTATATTGCATTCATCATTTGTTATAAGTAATTATAAATTAATATACTTTTTATTAAGAGGGTTTGAGTTAGAGAATGTCATTTGTATGTATATTGCATTCATCATTTGTTATAAGTAATTGAAAAGTATAATATTTTATTTTATACTTGTTTTGAAAAGCATGTTCACCCCGTAACATCTTTTCTGCTGATCGCAGGTATCTAAACCTTTCTGTCTAAACATCAGTACCGAGTGAAGTGAGGGATTTCATTTTTGAATGTGTTATATTTGCTTCCATGAGACTGGACTGTCTTTGCTAAAATGTATAACAGGAAATTCGTTTTACACCGCATTGTTCTATCCGGAGTTAACGTGCACTTTACTTGAAAAATATTTTATCGTTATTTAGTTCAATGCATCATTTATTTACAATTTTCCAGTTTAACAACGAAACATGATTTCTAACTATCGAGACAGTCCTTAACTAAGTATTTTAACTTAAGTACGTGAATGAATACACTTTAATGATTACACGTGAATGAATACTAAAATTTGTAAAGGGTTTTTCATTGTATTCTTAGTATCTTTATGGTTAGTACAAAAGCAGAAGGATAAATATAATTTTTTTTATTTATTTGACCTACTTGGAATATATATATATATATATATATATATATATATATATATATATATATAATATTTTTGTCTTCTTTTCCCTTTCGGAAAGGGGTGCTCATTTAAAAGCAACAGATAAAATATTTAAAGTTGTCTACAAGTTTCAACTGCAAATATTTCCGTCCACAAAAGTGTACAGCTGGATGTTTTTGGTTAATAAAAGAAACTTTAAATGTCTGGCCTATGATCCTTCCAGAATAACGCTATGCATGAAATTCCCCCTTCCCCTTTCGATTTTTATCATACCTCCTAAAACCACAATCTAGATGAAATGATGTTTGAACACCTGTATATTTCTCACGCAACATGCATTTCACAAGCGGTCACCGAATGTAAAACATGTCACTGTTGCTTTGAATTGGACAGGAGCATGAAGTCTATTATTAGTATACTAGTTCTCTGCGTTATCAGATGCATCGTACAAGGACGTGAGTATGAACCCTTAATAGTTTGAGCTACGACATAAAAGGTAGATTGAAATGCCTTATAAAATATTCTAGTTATAACTTTTTAGCCTAATAGGGTATTTAAATCAGGGATAATTAACACATCCCTAGTAACTTGGTTTTTAATAGAAATATTCAAATTATTGTACTATTTATTATCCATAGAAGATGGGTGCCATTGCTTTGAAAGAGGTTGGACTTCTACCTGTTGGTCCGAGGAAGTTATTTTATTTCCCTTCTACCACCCAATGGAAATTCCAGTGGAGGCATTCAACGATCCTCCACCTGGGGACGCCTCCTCTAGGGGATACAGGCTCTCCCCCGAGGGACGTAACCCCCCCCCCCCTTTATTAACTGTAGAAATAGTACAGAAAACCAGTTTCTCCAGGACATATTTTGACTGTCCAGCCATCGTAGCTGCCCTATTCAAACAGGTTTTGTCGCCGCAATAACTCTTCTACAGCCTACAGTCACCTGATCTGGCAGCTGCTGTTGTCCAGGCTTTTAGTTCAATTTAAGACTTTTTTTTCATCTGAACTATTCCTAGACACGACAACAACAAGCGATTGTACTCGATTAAGGAATATGACTAGCTTTCAGCAATATCCGATGTCACAGGAATAGTGGAAGAGTATTACATTCTCGTATATGAATTATTTTTGTATATGTATCCCCTGGAAAACAACCAAAGATTCTTAAAATATTAGCTTTCAGCAATATCCAACGACACAGCAATAATGAAACAATATTCCATTTTCACATTTGAACTATGTTACTTATGATACAATATACTTTAACAGCGCTTTGTCTTTGGCAGAAAATTTAAAGTACGCATTTGCAAATCCCAACAAAATATACAATATTGAATTTTAAGTTTTTCTATCCCCTGGAAAACAACATACAACCGAATATTCTTAAAATATTAGCTTTCAGCAGTGTCCAACGACACAGCAATAATGGAACAATATTCCATTTTCACATTTATGTTACTTATGATACAATATACTTTAACAGCGCTTTGTCTTTTGGCAGAAAATTTAAAGTACGCATTTGCAAATCCCAACAAAATATACAATATTGAATTTTAAGTTTTTCTATCCCCTGGAAAACAACATACAACCGAATATTCTTAAAATATTAGCTTTCAGCAGTGTCCAACGACACAGCAATAATGGAACAATATTCCATTTTCACATTTATGTTACTTATGATACAATATACTTTAACAGCGCTTTGTCTTTTGGCAGAAAATTTAAAGTATGCATTTGCAAATCCCAACAAAATATACAATACTGATTTTTAAGTTTTTCTATCCCCTGGAAAACAACATACAACCGAATATTCTTAAAATATTAGCTTTCAGCAGTGTCCAACGACACAGCAATAATGGAACAATATTCCATTTTCACATTTGAATTATGTTACTTATGATACAATATACTTTAACAGAGCTTTGTCTTTTGGCAGAAAATTTAAATTACGCATTTGCAAATCCCAACAAAATATACAATACTGATTTTTAAGCTTTTTCTATCCTCCGGAAACAACATACAGCTGAATATTCTTAAAATAGAAAACTCGGTATTTAAAAATATAAAAGCTTTATTTTCACCTTATTAATCGGAAACATCCTATCATTGGGATGCGCAACCTCAGGTGAGCCTGCGGGTAAAATTCTTTTAAAATATATATATATAAAAAGTCCTTATAAGTTCTAAGAAACTTCTCTGAAGCAAAGAATACGCTGTAAAATAATCAAAAATTTAAAACACAAACTTTTAATAAAACCTAATGACAAAGTTTGTTGAAATTTTTTCTATCCACGAAAGAGAAAAATATGCAAGTAGAATGACTGGTTAAGCAGATACATCCAATTCTAAACATGCTTTGAATTTTGAATTTTTCAAAAACTTTCAAAATTGTCTTGTATTTTTTTATACGCATCGTGATTTTTATGAAGACATGCGTATTAGGAAACAATGTCTTTAAAATGTTTGTAAATAAAGAACATATAATTTTGCGTACCGCATCCCCTTCAAAGAAGAGGGTGTTAAAGGAAATTTCGCATATAGTCTATATTCATGTTAGATTTGGAAAACAAGCTCCAAACTCCATACAACTTGAGATACGATTCAAGGTCAAAAGTTCTAAAGTATCATCTAATTTTCAAAGTAATAGCCAAAACGATACGAGTCCCCAACCCTGGAGATACTTAGTCTCAATTGTGATGGCAGCCTATTCATCGGCAGGAATTCAATCCCAATACGCATTAGTTGCTATGTCGGCCATTGGGAAATTGATACAAACTCTCCGACAGATAAAATAACCATTATATGTTTATAATGGTCTAATTTAATGGTATATAACCTGTTTATATACCATTAAATTAGACCATTGATATCTTAAAGCTTAACTATATTTCCCAAGCCAGTGAATTCATTTAAATTTCAGTGAATGGCTAAAAAAAATTCTTGCAATATCATTAAAAATATTTTATCTTCGACCTTTTTTTCATTACAAGTATTTTGAACGATTTTAAAACATGCGCCATCTCATTGTTTGAAATTTCTGTCAATTCATAAAATTATGTTGAGTCTAGATGACATAAAGCTAGATATTTGAAAGACAACCATGTGATAATGTATAATCCCATAAACATCCAATGATGATTACTTTTAACAGGGCTAACATTCGAAATAGAAAGGTTGTTTTAGTGATTGAAAATCAATAAAATGGGGCTGTATCCCACGTACTTGAACACAACGTATTCTTAATTTAATAAATGAGAAATTTTGAAACCACGGGTAAAAAAACTTCGCACAGAAATCTATTAAAAAAAATACTTTCTTGTACTTGAAACCGAATTGCCTTGCAAAATGATCCTTATGCATATTTAATCTGATTAGAATAGTCTTAAAAATGTAGAAAAAGATGGTGAGAAAAGACTTGTGATATGTATTTGTTAAGTATAAATAACGGAATTTTTTTTAATTCCAAAACAATATTTTTTGGAACGCACAAACAACGGTAAAACAAAATTTTACCTTCGATTCGTAAAATATATAGTTGATTAAAAACTGCTTTGTCCCAGAATTTCATGTTTAATCCTTCAAGAATGTTATTCAGATTATTTTTATAAGCATTCAAGTTTAAACTATACTAATGTACTCTCACTGTACTAAAATAATTTATTAGGTTTTTGTAAAATATTTAAGAAAAATACTCAATTCAGGAAATTTATGGTCCCATAATGCTACCGTTGTTAGAACTACAATATCATTTATTTACTCTCTGATATTAAAGTGTCTTTCTTGTCCTTTTTTACAGAATAAGAATAAAGGGAAAATAAGTTAGGTTTTAAAATATTATATTATAGAAGAGAGAATCAGCGAATAATTCGGCATAGTCAGATCTTGTAAGCTGTCAGACCTCCAAACTCACACATTGATGTTTCAAGAACATAACTAAATTATATGATATTTTAATTCCAAAATACATTACCATAAATGACAATCTTCCGTTTAAATTCCTAGCGGATAAATTTTTCAAGCATACCATGAAAAATAAATGCATTTCGTATTTACTTTCAAAAATGAAAAATGGATTTTATATTCAGGTTGATGGATTCATCCATTTACTTGATACGTTTATAGATATATTTTATAACAAAACAAATTTGTTTTCAGAAGAAAGTAGCATATTTTGTTTTAAAAATGAAGATAAATCTTATAAAATATCACTAACTCTATTGTATATTTATTCGAAAACTTTGATGAAATACGTGGAGATAAAAATGCAGAAATTTGACATTTGACGGTTCGTATTCCTCTTTAAGAGATTGTCGAATTTTTCATACAAAATTCAATTCTTTATTTAAATGCCAGAATAACAGATAAAAGATAAACAATTCTTTATTTTTAAACTAATAGGCGCTTAATATATGAGCAGAAAAACAGACAAATAAGAAACGCATATTTATATTTCGAAAGATCTCAACGCTAATTTTATTATTAGAAAAAGAAATAAATTCGCTTAAAAAGGAATTCACCTGTAATACAGTAAGGTCTCATATGAGAGTTTTATTTTGATATCTTTGCAAAAATTCCAACATTTTCTAAATAAATTCATAATTCAAATTTAATAGTTTTGAAATTCTAAGATGAAACATGTAAAAATCATTGAAATGCAATCATTATTGATACAGATGTTTTAGTCCCATTCTGATTTAGACAATATTAGAAAATTAATGAGTTTTCCTCGAATTTCGCCTCCGAAATAAAGCATATGCACAGATGACAAATTTGTATCAAATTATTAAAACTATATATTTTTCAGTAATCTGGAAAAAAATTCTATTTCTTCAGCAGTTTCTGTGCTTAATGCAAACTAGACTCCCTTTGTATACTCAGAGATATTATTCATAACATTTTATTTATGGTAATACACAAAGTGAGCAGTAATTAATGTGAAATAATTTTATATGTTTATTTTAGTACTGTGTTTGATTTCATTCATTACAAACCTAGTATATTTTTGTAAAAATTTTCGCAGAATTTGATCACAGTCAACATTTGCTACTTTTTCTTTACAAATCTTTTCCCTATCATTAGTTTAATAATCCCAAATTTGATCACCAAAACAAAACCTTTCCCACTTGTATAAAGTGTAATAATGAGCAGGCCACTCCTGCTCCAATCCTAACTTGTCTAAACTTAACTAGGCAGGATTTTATTACCAATCCTCGCCATTTTATGAACCTACTGAGGATATATGGATTCATGGACCTGATCTGGCGGCGCTAGATCAGGAGGGATTAGTTACAACAACAGTTTAATATTCCCCAATCCTTGCAAACATTTATATCATCGATCATTTATATCATTTCATGAACCTAGCCTTGAACACAAAAATTTCTTAGATGTTTTCCTGACTAGGGACATATGCTCTTTTTACAACTTTGTTTCAAATAGTTTTTTTACAGCCTCTCAGTTTTCTAGTATGAATGCAGACTTACAGCTTCTGTTTACTGTTAGCTCTCTAAAGAAGACCCTTCTCCATATTTCCCGGATAGAAAAACTTATGAGCATGAAATTATATTTTTATACTTACTTTACTCCTTAAATTATAATAACAATATTGATGATTCCATAGATGAAAGGTCATGTTTTAGTAGAGTAAATGATTTGCAGAAAAATAAAAATTTTGATTTTAGTGGATGATTCCATAGATGAAAGGTCATGTTTTAGTAGAGTAAATGATTTGCAGAAAAATAAAAATTTTGAATTTAGTGGAAAAGGCTACTGCATGTCATTACTTTATGTCTGCCTACTACCACCAAAAGTAAGGGCGAAATGTACAGTACATAAACATTTAGTGCTGAATATGTGTGATGTGTGTGTGAATCTGAATAAGTCTGAATACATCAGTATCTCCAGTCCAGAATCTGAATAAGTCTGAATACATCAGCATCTCCAGTTAATCCCTAAGCTGTTATCATGCCTACTATCGGAGCTTTTGATATCGCATTTACTGACCCTACAGCGAGTGATTCTTAAAACCATCATCGTTATTTGAGAAAAGTTTTTAAATATCCAGATAAATTTAAACTCTTCATACCATATCTCCTTTATTATTATTTTTTTATTTAACGTAATTTAAATTTGTTGTCCTTGAAATCTTTGATAGGTGACGGGATGTGCCAATATTTTAGTATTTGCATCTAAAACTTCACATCTATTCATACGATTTTAATTTTGGTCAGCAGTTAGATAAATGGGTAAAAGTGACTAAGGCGTAGAGGTATACACATTTTCAGTAAAAAGTAAAATGATATCTTCTTACTTATGGCAAAATATAAGCATCGCGTGATGTGGTTTCAACTGTCGTGCTTGTAGTTTCCTGTTATCTAGGCAAAATGACAGACATTCAAATAATGCAACGATAAATAAAACTCAGAAATATTTCCTACAAACTTATTTATTTTGTAACAACAGGAAAATTCTAATATTCAAAAGTGACACGTTGTTATTGCCAATTCGTAATCTTTTAGCCCATTTGATAACTAATACAGTCGTAACTTCTTGACGAAATGATCCTTTTTGAAAGAGATTTGGAATAATAAATGTGATATATTTGTTATTTGTTGTCCCATATAATATAACGTAATGCCAATTACTAATTTCGCAATCATAAATATTTTCTGTCTACTTGTTTAAAGGAGTTATTGCAACATCATGTATAAAAATGTTTATGAATGAGTAAAAGATCATTAATCTAATAAAGAAAACTGTAACAGAATTAAAACCGATGTTCATAATGCAGGAAATTCTCAAACCTTTATGAATTGTACATATATATTCACAGGAAATTTTCTTATTAAAGAAAACCTTATTTGTGGGAAATCTTTCCTAAAAAAAACTTTAAAATAGCATCAATTTGATAGAAGATTTATCAGAATAGTCAAAAGAAAAGTAGATAATAAATATGTGATTTTACTAAGTGTTTTCGACAATAAAACAACGAAATAAATATATTTTACGCGAGGAAGGTTGACGGATTTTTCAGAAATCCTGACATATTTTGGTCATTCAAGACGGATTTCACATCTTTTTGACATTTTCCTTCAGTCATGGAAGGATGAATCAGTATGATCTCATGCTATAGGTTTTGCTTTGATAATTTAGACTAGAATAATGAAAGGAAGTTTTAGATTGTTTGGAAAATTCTGAAGCAGAATTATTTTTCAACTGTAATTAACGTTCAATATCATTTTTCGTAAGCCTCAAACATTTCGGATACACCTAGAATATTCCATAACTCTTCAGTAGCAAACTGGCAACTTTTGCAGGGCCAAAACAAAATTTTTGCTTATCTCAATACATTAGTGCAAGCGTGTCAAACTGAAAGGCTGACATGGGCCAAATAAACAAGTTTTAAGTTTATGTAGGCCGCAAAAAACAGAAAAACTTCAAAATCAATTTTTGTAGAAACGTAAGTTTATTTCGGAAAGTCTAGTGTTAAAAAAAAAAAAACAAGAACAACAATAATATTAATTAATGTTTTCTTCCTGGCACTTTTTGTTCTTGAACATTAAAGTACAAAACATTGAATAATTGCACAAATTAATTAGCGTTTTCTGAAAGCGAAATATAACCTGTTTTACACCCACTAAACAAATGACTACGTACAAGACAACTTACTGACTAGACTACCGGTCTGGCATGTGGTAGTCGGCTGCTAAAATACTCACTGCCAGTTGGGGGAGGGGGGGGGCGGATGGTGCACCTGTGCGTAAGGCGCATAAGGTGACACGATATTTATATACCATTATATTGGCTGGGCCTGGGCAACACCTCCTAAACGAACGTTCGTTTAGGAGGTGTTGGCCTGGGCCGCACAAATAATCGTTGCAGGCCGCGAGTTTGACCACGAGTGTATTGAAAAACAGGTAGGTTCAATTTTGGAGGAAAAAGTCCCAACTCTGGGATGCGTTACCAGCAACTCAAATTAAATCATATATCACTAGGCTCATCCACCCTTTAGAACCACTGTAATACGACTGCCCGAATTTTACCACTGGACCATCATCCGGGGATAATAAAAATAAAAATAATAGAAAAAGGGTGATGAGCAAAAAAAAAGAAAGAGCTAGCTGAGGCCCTTGGGTTTAAACAATAGTTGCTTAATTTCCCAATAAAGCTGCAGTCGTTCGGTTGATATCACACACTCATGCTGAATGCCTATTGTACGTTATTGAGTGCATTTTAAGTCTGCTATGTACTAATCCGATTGAATTCGCTCACCTCAGTGTTAGCCGATAGAGACAATTTGTCTACTATTTTCACCTACATAAATGCTGATGAAATAAAAATGGTATTTTCAGACAGCCTCAACTTTTCTGCCCCTTGAAACAGGATTCATTTTAGAAATTTCGTCCACCAAAGGAATTCAGGATCGTTTAAAACACACTATACCAGATTTGTTTTCCTCTGAATAATTTAAATTTAAAAATATTATTTGCATTAAAAAAATGAAAAATGCCCCAAGGTGTAAAATTTCTTTCTTTACTAAGGAATACAATTAAAAAAAATTCTTTAAATCCTAGTCGGCAATCTTCGGTCAAATTTCCTCCATAGGTTAACATTGAGGTGAGTGAATTCAATAAGGTTAGTACACAGCAGCCTTAAATGATAATTTCCCTACATACGGCAAAACTTCAGTGTGGCTCTCATGGATTACTCGTGCTCTTGATTATTTAATTTTCAACATATCCTTTCATGTTTTGACGACTAGATATGCATTGCATTTATAACAAGCTTTTTGCGGTAAAAATTTAATGTCTCACTAAACAAAGATTACAAGTTCTCTGTATTTGTTTCATAGAATTATATCAACTATCACTTATCATACAATGTCACTGGGGCAAAATATTAACGAAGCGTTCTACCGACAATATCTGGAACATCACTTGTAAGCATTCTTAATCCTAGTTGTTGAATGACAATGCCCGTTGTCATTTCTAGCCAATGGTGAAGGAGATTTTACCAAGCATGCTAGTTCCACTTCCATAATTTTCTTTTCTTGAGATTTTATTTTTTTTTCCAGGAAGAAAGAACCCTTACCATGATAGAATTTTTGTTCTATATACGCGAATAATTCAATGAAACAGGCGCTTCAGCTGAGGTATCAGCAGGAAACACACAGCTTGCAGAATTCACGTAGAGCGTATTCAGGAAGAGCGTATTTAGAAAACGATGCAAGGCTCATAGTTTACGTTGAAGAGAAATTTTAATAAATATTAAACTGGCTTAATTTTTGCATTCATGATGCCACTACTACATTAAAAACTATAGCATATAAATTTCCGATCCTGAATGTATTTGACAAATTAAAAAACCCAGTTAAAACAATAACTACGACAACAACAACAACAACAAGTCCATAACAAAAAATGGGAAAATTCCACGATAATTTGGATTCTAAACACTGTGTAAAAATCCTTTTATCAATAATTATTACACACACAGTTCAAATATTTTTATTTTAATTCAATATACTTTTGCCATCGTTTAGAAGATCTTTGATGAAATTAATTATTTTTTTTTATCTGTTTGTAATTTTAGAAGAGAATTCTTTCACAGAAAATACTGCTATTGATGAAGGTACAAGCTTCGAATATTACACAACTTCCTATGATATAGAAGACATTACCAGCAATGAAGGTAGCCAGTCAGAAAGAATGACAACTCCTCAATATAAGGATACGACTCTAGACATCGGAAAAACAGAAGAAACTACCGGATTAACGGTAGAGGAACAGACTACCATAACTACGTTTGAACCTCAGACTGCAACATCAGCTCCACCGGGTACGACTACTCCTCAATATGAGGATACAACTCCAGACTTAGAACAAACAGAAGAAACTACCGTAATAACGGTAGAGGAACAGACTACCATAACTACGTTTGAACCTCAGACAACATCAGCTCCACCGCGTACGACTACTCCTCAATATGAGGATACAACTCCAGACGTCGGGCAAACAGAAGAAACTACCGGAATAACGGTAGTGGAACAGACTACCACAACGACGTTTGAGCCGCAGACTACTACTTGTGTATCTACTGTTTCTGAAACAACGAATAGCTGCCCTCCATGTACAGCCCCTGCTCCTGAAACAACGAATAGTTGCCCCCCATGTACAACTCCTATTCCTGAAACAACTAGTTGTCCTCCATGTGCAACGACTATTACTCAAGCACCGACTACTTGTCCTCCATGTGAAACAGCTGCTCCCCAATCAATAGCAACTTGTCCACCTTGTGAAACTACAGTTCCTCAAACGATGGCAACGAGTCCTCCTTGCGACATGTCTCCTAAAGCTATATGTGCCCACTTTAAAGGAAACTATGCGGAGGTATTTATAATAAAGTTATTTTTTTTTTTTTAAACTTCACAGATTTAATCATATAATTTTCTTTTTGGCCATTTACTTAAAGAGTGAAATAATTAAAAAATGTTTTTAAATTCAACATTTCTTTAATGACGTTAAATGTGGATAAGAAAATAAGACTGCATGTTAGCCTTACATAACGAATATAACATTAAAGGAACCTGTAACTAAATTATAGCTTACACGTTATAACATACCTTGCGGCAATTGTAATTTGTCTTACATTGGTCAGACCTAACATGCCATGGATACGCGCATCAAAGAGCGTTACAGATACGTCAAAAATGAAGAGTTATCTAAATCCATGATAGCCAAACGACTCCGGGAATTCGGACATAAATTTAAATTTTCTGACGCGAAAATTGCTCTCTGCACTAACTCCGTATCTGAATTATACTTTTTAAGAAAACTTTGCTATCTATACTAATTCCTCTGCTTTTGTCAGGGACATGCCTATGTTATCTTTATCTGACACCAGAATTTTTTTTTTGTACGCAAATGCCTTTTCTTTTAACATTTCCTCCGTTTTTCCAATCATTTAATATTTTTCGTTTATTTCTGAATTCCAGTCCGTCCTCTAAGTTCTATTTTCCTACTTTTTCGTAAATTCTTGCTTTATTTGTTTCATTAACGGGTATATCCCTTGCATGGGCTGGTGATCATAAAATTATTCCTCTTTTCAAGTGATCCCCTTTCATTTGTCAACTTCTTCTTCCCCTCTCCAGCGATGTTCGAGATTATTCTGTTGTTACCAGCATTTATAACAAAGAGTTTGATGATCCTGCATGATCCAAAGAGTTTGATGATTCAATGCATTAGTGAATTGTCCATAGAGAAAATCGCACCCAGTGATCCTTGACCCGATGAAGCACAATTATTTAGTCGAAACTATTTCCCATCCTTAATTTTTATCGTGGATAATAAGAAGTTGTGTGTTCCTGTTATGCAGTAACTAAATATTTGAAAACGTTTACTGAACAAACTCAACGATTTCCTCATCAATATCATGAGGATATATCATAAAGATGCTGTGAATTCCCCGTTAAATGTTGTTTTAGGGTGTTATCGTCGTTAAATTTGAAAAGTACATGGTTACAAGACGTGACTAACATTCAGAAAGTTTTTGCCATCGGGAAAGTTGTTTATACAATTTCATAATTTTAAAACAATCATCTAAGGCCACGGATTTAAGTAAACAAAATTTACTCACACATCTGAAACCCCATTATATTTCTAATAAATACTGAAATGGGCTTGTGGCGGCCCAGTGGTACAGCGCGCTGGTTTTCGGTGCTTGGATCGAATCCTGGCGTCGCGCCACGAAAAATGCCTCCGTTCGTGTCGTCCCTTCATAGGGGGTAATGCTGTCCGCCTATATGGTGCCCCCACAATAAAATGGGCAGTAAAATTGCGGCGTATTATAGGCGAATGTTTGACGACAAATGCCTCCGCATTGGGGGAAAAAATAATAATAATACTGATATGCGTTGAGTATATGTAACTCAGCAACTCCAATTTCTCGTTAATTTCTCAGTTATACAGTACCTAAACTTTAAATTAAAACTCGGAGAAATGCCTTTTTTAAATTACCAAAACGCAAAGATGTGGAAAATTTATAAGTTACATAAATAACCGCAATGTTCCTGAGCTACGTTTCTAATAAAAAACACATTAAGCGATCTACATATATAGGTGAGAGGCCTATAGAAATTACACAGCTCTGAGATCAGACTTTCTCAGACATTATCTAATTCTCCAATTAGTGTCTATTAATTTAAGTAGTGAATTAATCTAATTACTCTATTCCTTTAATTCTTAATATCTTTGATTATTCGTTCTATTTTCCGTCCATTTTCCTGCTTCAACTGTTAGCTTCGTTAATCGGTGTGTCCCATCTGTGGTCATCAAACCCTCCCTCGCCACCTTCCAGACCGTTTCCTCCAGAATTTTTAGTCCTTCCCCTATTTATATCAAATATATCAATGATCCTCACATTTGCGAATTGTTCATAATGACAATCCTACCATTACTCCTCGGCCTGACGATCATCTATTAATGAGATCAAAACATCCTTTCAAATTGATTATGGAAGCCTTCTGCTCGCCTCCATTTTCAGTTTAAAGTGTTTTACCTGCAATTAGTAAACATTATCAATAATAAACAACCTTTTAACTTGAAAATGTCATTTTCATAAGAAAACTACCTTTTTTTTATAGCAGCGATTTCCAAAATTCGTTGATTAAAACAATAATTATAAAGGTTACATGTGAGAATATGAATGTCACTTCTTTAAGTAGTGGAGCATAATTTTCATGCAACATCGTGTTCAATATTTTATATGTTACTTCTCGGTATTAAATGAGTAGTTTTCGCTGTTCCCTTTTTATGTCGAGAACATAGTGACACCTCGCTAATATAAGCTGTTCAAAAAAGCATTCAATACTTCAAGGCTAGGATAATCCTGGATATATATTTTTTTGGTAACCAAAAAGTTGGGAGACTTTTCTTCGTTCTTCACCTGCAGGAATCAAACCTGGCAGACCATAGTTGCTATGACGGGTCCGGTCAGGGTTTGAAATAGCACCCATCGACTTTGTCACCATGTTGTTGCTCTATACTGACAGACTGATTATTAGTTTTGCAATTATTCTGAACTACTACAGATATGAATTATTTCACTACGTTATACTATATTTGGTACGTTACACAAAACATTACCATCGTAAATACATGGTTTAAACAGAATGATGAAACCATTTGTTATTAATCATGTGTATGTAATGTGTGGTTTTGGGGCTGGATTTCAACACTTAGTCCGGATAAACGAGGTTTTAGTGTATAAAACTAACTGGGACCATAGGCATCTGGATATTCCGGGCAATATGGGTAATAAGCAAAACAAAATACTTAACTAAGCAGACTTACTGTTTATTACAATAAAAAAACTATGTTTTGTAACAAAATTGCATAGTATTGTTTAGAAGACATTAAAATATAACTTTTCACACCATTTCTTAATAAAGAAATGGTAAGTCTAGTAAAGCTTTCTTAAACTCAACAAAAAGCATTTTATTACAATAATTTATTGAACAATCTATGCAGGAACTACATTGAATCAAACTAAAAAGCGAATATTTGGCATACTTATAGTTACGTTCTTGCTATCATAGTTAAAAATTATTATCTAATGTGAAAATTTAATAAAAATGTCTACAAATCTGATCGGGAGATCTGGATGAACGAGGGTCGGATAAACGAGGTTTTACTGTACTTTAAAACTTGTTACACTGAGGATTTAGTAATTTATCATTTTCTCCGAGAACTGTTTTCATGACAGTATTAACTAATAAGATACATGAAGTGCACCCTTTCTCCTGAACTGATGAAAGTTATTTATCTGAAATGAAAATTCCAAGGTACTAAAATTATCCAACAGTACGTCAAATTTCAGAAACAATATTCCACAATTTGCTCATATAATCTTAAGCACGAAAAGTGAAGTGTTTCGGCAAAACGTTCATTTTTCTACCTTTTACAACTATTGCAAGATTGTAATTTCGTAATTCCAATCGATAAAATGGATAGTTTATTTGAGCGTGGATACTTGTAATTTAAATCAATCTGTGAAAACAGATTATTACAGTCAGGTCAATCTATTTAAAAAATTAATAAAGACGACTTGACCAACTATAGCAATCAAGTTAGCTTTGAAAATACTGGAATCCTTAGATGTACATCTTTTATAAAAAAAAAAAAAATAAACTGTGCATTTTGGAGCAAACACTTCAAAAAATATTTAATAAATTTAGAGGAATAAGATGAACTTATTTTCCTTTTCAGACTGTTTGCCGTTATAGTTGCAAACGGTTCCGGCCGTATAAAATAATATTCGAGGATTATATGGTAAATGGCGAAGAGTGCTCAATAGGGAGCAGAAAAGGCGTAAGTAGCACCTATTTAACTCTAGTGATGTAATGGCTATCATTAATGCCATTCATTATCTATCCTGCAATATTCATATGATTAATTTTATACTTTGCAAATGTTAACCTACACTTATTAACTAAAATATTTCTTTCTTTTTTTAAGAACTGCCGTCCAGGACTGGGATGTAGATTGCAACCTCCTCCACCTTCTTGGTGGTAAATTTCATGCTTGTTTTTACAAAGATTAATACATGTTACTTGCAGTTCCAAAGTAAAAACACTAATTGAATGAATATTAAATAAAGCTATTTATTGCAGCAATTATTTCTTTATTCTAAGATTTAAGAAGAAAAAAAACCTGCATTTGGCATGCATCTCTAAGATTGATTGAGTAGCTCCCTAGAAGTCAGTAATTGTTCAAATGCATTGCTTACTGACCAACAGAAGAATTTGGGCAATTTGCAGTTGTAATACAAATTACTGAGTGCTCAATTACTGTAAAAGCCTTCACAGATGTAATATTAACAAATTAGATTTATTCAATACATTCTTAATTTCAAGAAATCAAAAGGGATAGATTTTTTTTTCAAAGTCATTGTTCATTTTAAAAAGAATTTTGTCTAAAACAGTCAAATTACAATAATTTGTGTATCCCCTTCAGGCAGGTTTTTTAGCACTGGAAACAGTCAGCCGTGTCACTTTTAGAATGTAATTGATGGATGGGATGCATTTGTGAATGGGATTCTAATATGAGCACATGCAGTTGATTTTCGAGTGGATTCACATAACATGCTGAACAGAATAGAAGCTTCCAGTAACAGATCCAATTCAAGTTAATCTCTTTATAATGAGCCATAAAGATAAGCACAAATAAATTTATCAGGAATTACCACAAAAATTTAGCAGGAAAACATTGCATTAGCAATTATGAATATGATGAGACTTGGAAAATTAAACTTTGCTTTGAAAATTTTTTTGTATGTTCCTTGTTAAATTTTTAAACCAGTAATGACTACTTAAGATCAAAAATTTAATATTAGATAAATTTTAATGAAATTTCAGTTTTATCTTTCTCCATAAAGATGAAGAGGCACAATCATGCAAACTAGGAAAACTTTTTGCCAATCTTTTAAGGCATAAAAAAGAATGTAACAAAATCATACACACACATACTCAGAAAGAAAAGAATTCTATGATAGGAGTCAATTTTCTAAAATATTTTAATACAGAACATTTATGTACAAAGCATTTTAAAATGATGTATTTTCTTTATACAATCTATCAGAATCCTTTTATACATATGATTTGATAAATTTGAATTTTGTATCAAGGGACATCAAAAATCTGAGTTCATTAACATTTATTATGAGGAGCAGCAAATTCCCCAAAAACAAGCATTTAACACAATAACAATATATCAACATTTCAAAACATTTTTATTGGATTGTTAATTTTCTTTATTAATTGATTCTTTACAATATTCTTGCTCAAATGGTTAAAGAAAAATTTATGTTCTATAGCTGCAATAACATATCAGCTTTCATGAAGAAAATATAAATAAAACTCCATTGAAATTTATAAAACCAAATAAATTTGAAGAGAAATTATGAATTCATATAAAAAATACTAACTTCCTAAAAATATGAGTCAATAATGGCAACCCTGAGTTTGTAAATCATGAGATTTAAAAACATGTCACTTTGAGCACAAATGTCATTTTCATTTGCCTTTCAAAATCTAATAAAATCAACTTGTCAACATAAAAGCTGGAAGAAACATTCTCAATATATATACAATATAATACTCAGAATAATAAACAAAACAATTCAGTCACATGGTAAACAAATGAAAACTAACAACATATAAATTTTCTTTAGAGTACATTTGAGGGTACAACAAAAATACACTTTCATACAATACCAATTGTAGAAGAATTAAATTCCTTGATAACAGACTTTTAATTTCTATTTGATTTCCCTTAGCAATATATTATCAAATTAGCCATCAGTCAAAGTTGAAACAGTTGCAAAAACAAATTGAATGCAAAGTCCTTTATAATAATGCATGCTTATACACAAGTTTACCATACATTAAATAACATCTTATACAGAATAAATACATGTTGGCAAAGTTTCATGTCAATTTCAGTTATATATCAAATCTACATGGCTCTTAAAGAGTAGTAGAAAGAATATGAACAATCAATCTGTGCTGTAAAACTGAACACACTAAAAGAAGGAATGGTTGACCCTATATTTTGATATACAGCTTTAAAATTAAATATTGTCAAACTTACCGTTCAAATACTTGCATTGAAAGAGAAAACCGTCAATTTTAAACTAAACTAAATTAGAACTAACAGATTGCGAATTGGTTACAATTTTTAAAATAAATAATTGTAACATTAAAGACATCCCAACCTGAATAAGAAAGCATCTTAAACAAAGACAGTTCTTTGGAAAATTGAGTTATATAATTTCATAGAAATCTAAAACCTAAAATTTTACAGTACACATGAGTTCTGAGTTAAAATATAAGTAATTAAAATAACAAAGCATATTTACAAGTCATCAATTACTAATGAAATCAAAAACAATTACTTGCATAAACTTTTAAAAAGCTATGAAGTGCTTTTATTTTTAGCAAAAAGGTAAATTAAATGAACTAATAGGAATGTTTTCTTCAAATATGGAAGAAAAGGAGCTAAAAAGCAATGACAAATTTGAAGACCATTCAGTAACTTATTTTAAAACATAACATTTAAAGATGTCAATAAATAATGGTATAAATCTCAAGAACAGAAAATATTGATATTAGACACAAATGTAGAAAAATGCTGATCAATCACATATGCATCTATCGTGGATCTGCTAATAATATTAGCAGCATTAATGAAGAGGATTCTCATTAATACTACAAATTATAATAGTATAAAGCAAGTATTAATATAACAGAATAAGCATATTCTGCAATTTTTATGTGTAAAAAACTTACAGAATATTTGTACTGTATACAAATACTCCTATTAGGTGGAAGGAAATTGAAGCTATTCCATATTATAAACAGTGAACATGAGAAAAAATTCAAATAATATTTGTACTCATAAATAAATTCCTTATACTCAGGCATATATGATTACATCAATCAATATAATTAGTATCTTTTTGCAGTTTTTTAAAACCAAAATTCAAGTTATGAAACATTATCTACAAAATTATGCATTAAATATTTTTTTTAGATTACTTCATATAATAGTATTTAAACACAAATGTTTGAAAAGCTTAACTTTGCTTATTTAAAACAAATATTACAACAATCAATATATATATATATATATATATATATATATATATATATATATATATATATATATATATATATATATATAGTCTCTAAATTAGAAACAAAAAATTATGTTAACTTGTGTTCTGAAAATTATATCACATTACTGCAATATCTGAAGTAATGTAGCTTTTAGAAGATAATATCTTCTAAAATCGACAGCATTAGAGCAAATGGTTGCAAAATGTCTAAACATAAGACAAATATTCTTACCTATTAGGAGTATCAACTTTTGGAAGGAATTTAAAACATCTTTTATTTATTTTTTTTCATTTTTTCACATTAGTATTAATAACAAGATTAAAATAAAATTAAGTATTGAGACCACAGGCCATTACTAATCCATAATACACCACTAAACAGCTTTTTAGAAACAAAACTGAAGGAAGTTTATGATCCAATCATTATGTAAAAACACATTTATGCAAGATTTCAATTAAAATACATATAAGAGGTAAAAGAGATTAAAACTGGAATTCATTGTTTGTAAAGGAGATTCTACTTAGCACATGGCTGTAGAAGTTCATTGAAAAGTAATGAAATTTAAACTAACTCAAAACAAGAATATAAGTTTGATTTCACATCAAAAAATAGAAAAAAAGGGCATACAATATTGGACGAAATTAAAAGAAAATGAGAAAAATCAATGAGTATATCAATGTAAAATCCATTAACAGTTTTTCATAAATTCATGATACAGAGAATATCATAGCACCTATAAATCTTATTTTTATTTATTAATGGCATCTAAATAGTCATATTTTATACTAATTTCAGTCAAAAAAAATAAAATGGTCAAGATATACAGCAGATTGCATACATACAATCTCTAATGATTTCAAACATACAACATATATTGCAGAGATACAAGGATTCATGCTCTTTAAACTAAGCATTTAATGCATTAAATTAAAAAAAAACATTAAAAGTATTCATTAGCCCTAATAATTACCTCCGTAATGAGTATTATTAACTTGCATTATTATAAATGTTGTACTGAAATTTGAAATATCAAATTTTTGTATACTTTGAGTACTGCACACACTCTTTCAAAGTAAAGAACAGCCTCTCTTTCTCTCAATACAAACAAAATAAAATTAAAAGAACACATTTAAAAACAAAATGTATAAAATGAGAATCCTAAGCTCTTTTATCTCAAATACCACAATAAACTTAATAAAATTAAAAGAAAATAAAAGTTCAGTATATTGATTCTTATATATTAGTCACACATATCTTTTTTCAATACTATGACATCTATGAGGCTTTATGTAAATCAAACTTTCCTCAAATAAAGGTGGTTTATTTTTTAAATAGAGTTAAAAACAATGCATTTAATTTTAAATAATTATATTGTGTCATGCACATGTAGCTTTGCATGCATTTATGCATGCTACAAATTAAATACACCACTAATAATGAATAAACAGAAAAACTGCATATATTTATTTGTTAAACTGATTCTAATAGTAGACAGAGTAAAACCTCATTGATTGAGAAATTGTTAGCAAACAAATACACCAGAACTGCCCATTTCTTTGAAGATATAAACATAATGAGCAGAATGTCCGAGTATTAATTTACACGTCTTTTAATAAGATAAGAGAGCATTTTGCAAAAGCTCTACTAATAATTTTTTTTATTTCCTCTTTAGTTTAAATATTTTAAACTGCATAGTTTTTTAAAAATTCAGGATAGTTCTGAAGGTGTTTTAACTGCATAATAAATTGGAACTTCATTAAATTTACCTTCCAAACCTGAGTATTTTATGCTCTAATTAAAAAACAAACAAGTAAATCATTCACTCAACTAAAACAATGCATTTGAAATAGAGTATTTAGTGATACAATTCATATTTGTAAAATTGAAAACATACAGCTTAAAAAAAGATATATATTTAAATAACTTATATACAACATCGCCTCCATCTTAACATTGGGTCTAAACATTTCATAATATCAAACAAATTCGTATTTAATTAAATGCCTTTAAAAAGGAACTCAAGAGGTGACTTTAAAAATGCCCTATCATAACTAAACAAAAAATAATTTCAGATATTGTCATACCCATGGGGCATTACTGCACTATACATAGAATACAAAATTCTATGCTGTAGATCTGGATGCCATTACATTCCCAATAAATCATTCTCAGCATTAAATACAAGCATCTAAGTTTATCACCTCCTCATTTTGACTACATTATTATTTTTAATAAATTATATCACTCACAAAATGAATATAGAAATACGGATCTACAAACATTTCACACACAGTCATTTTTAAGTCACTCAAAAAAAAAATCTTGCCAACAATTACAAAATTTTGAAATGTACACATATATCTCATATTTAAGTTGTTTAATCTCAAATCAATATCTTCCAAACACAAGTGACATCACAGAAATATTAGCATATAAAATTCAATTCCATTTGATATCCATATTATGGATAAAATGATTACAAAATCAACAACATTGAAAACAAAAATGGCACAAGTATTAATGAATGCAGAAACTGTATCTGAGTTTTCTGCATAGCAGGCTATAGCACAGAAACATTAGGATGAGGACTGGCATGTTCTAAAAACTAAATTATCATTGATGTAATAGTCCTTACTTTCCAAATTGTGGTGTTTAAATTGTACTTGCAGAAAATGGTATTAGAAATGAAATGCACAAGATGTGAGTTTGGTTTTCCAGGCATCATACTTGTCAGTCATTAAAAGGGGAAACAGATCCAGCTGTACAGAACTAAAACATTTACACATCATGCTACAGGAACTCCAACAGCAACAGGACAGATATGAAAGACACCATCAAACATGAAAGTCATTGGGGATGTATGGTGGCCCAAAAACCATGAGTGCCTAATATGATCACATTCAGGAATGACTTTTGGCAATTAGTTGTGCTAGATATTTACCGTTCAACTAGCCAGGGAAGACAGTTCTTGGCCCATGGAATTCATACCACTAGAAGCTCCAGAGACAGGTAATAACAGCACAGATGAACTAGGTTCTTCAGATAAAGACAAATGAGCATGACTATTAGATGTCTTCACTTTGTTAGGAATTTTCCTAGAAGAACCACACAAAATTATTGCTTGAAATATATTAGTATATTTTTTAAGAATATATATACAAGCACTGAAGTATGATCAAATGCCTCCATTCCAATTTATCAAATTTTAATGCACACAAAATCATGTAGTAATTTTAAGTGTGTCAATTTTATATTAGTTAAGGACTTTTGTTTTGCTTATTTTATTCCTAACAGAATACTGATCCAGTGTGAAAAGCAGAATTTTGTGTCTTGCACTCTAGAATGAATTTCTCTTCCATATAGGAGACAAGTATGTTTAAAATACTTAATGCTACAAATATAAACTAAAATTTACTGATATCAATCACCCATAAATTTTGAAAATAATCATAACATTAATTTTTCACTGCAATTAAAATTATAGACCTATGAATATATTCTATACCAACAGTATTGAATTTCCTTTAGTATCAGCAAAGCATTAAAAGCTGCCAATGACAGTTCTTCACTTCTGTTATCGGGATAAAAACTAGATTTGATTTTAAGGCTTTAAGAAATTAATTTTTTTTTATATTGGACAATACACTAAATGCCAGGATAAGACCCTTTTGTACATAACTCAATTTCAAACTTCAAGGAACATTAAGTGTTTTTAATTATGGTTGAATTTAACATAAGTTTATTTTTGCCTTCAAAGATCTTCACAAAAAAATCTTACAAACAAAGATCTCAAAACAAAGATCTTAATAAAAAAAGGGGTTAGTATAATATCATAATCTAATGTGTACTTAGAGTATACTCAACAAAACTTTTAGCAAACCTATTTGAATGTTTCCAATTCAAAGAAATAAGTTACAGATCATATGACATGCATAAATAATCACAATTACATTTTAACTGATTTGATTTCTAAAAGAATATTGCTCAGACAGATCAGAATTTTAGCCTTGAAAGAATTAGTTTCTAGATGTAATCAGCCCATATTATTAAATTAAAAACAACAGGTGAAACAAAACTATCCAGCAAATGTACAAAATAAATTACAAGTAATATTTCTTGTTATCTGCTATATATTAACTTACAATGAACACAAGTTTTATATGTATATATACAGAAAACTATTTTAACATCTTATTAATGACCTGGTAATTCATACTCTACTTTTATGCTGCAAAGAAATCTTGACATAGAAATATCATTTAAACATAAAGGGTGGCAACAAAAACTACAGAAAAGCGTAATGTAGGAGTGATAAATAGTTCCATTATCCTAAATGATGAGAAAAAATTTAACGATCCAATGTTTCAGTTAATCCCTTCAATTTTCATGTAGCTCAAGAACACAGACAAAAAGAAAATTATGAAAGCTGAGTGGTATAAGAGAGGTTATAAGTTGATTAACATATTATAGCTATACAACTTCATTCAGTTAACTAGTATCCTTATTTCCTCTACAGTATAGAGAAATTACCTGATGCAAAGAAACTGAATAAAATACTTATTGAACCAGAAATGCAAGCCAAATATACCTTAAATGTTATGTATATAATATAAATTGTGTTTAGAATATATGTCTTTTCCTAAATCTTCCTATGGTACAGATTCTTAATATTTACAGGAATAATCTAACTTATTGAAATAAGAATATGTACAAGAAGTTTTGATCAAGACTCACTGTAACTCAGCTTTAGGCAGAACTTATTTTTTTCATAATCATGTTTATAAAATGCTATGCAAAGGTTCAGGAATAATGTCTCAGATGTAAAACACTACTTTTCCTTCAAATTAAAGGTGAAAAATGTCTTTTTGTGAGTGAAAAAAATGAAAAATTTTGGGTCTAGAAAAAATAATACTCATAACTGTACACTCTTAAAAGTCAATGGGCTTTAAATACCAAGACTAAAATTATATAAAAATTTTGCATAGATAAATGCTGCAATAATTTTAAATTAAAACTGAGATAATGATCAGCTATATGAATAAGTGACTATGTCTGGTCAAAATCACAATACTGTGTTAAACAAGCTTTGGCTCAGATCACTTAATTTTTTTCTTACCTTCATGTCCTAACAGACACCCTAAAACTTTTTACAAAAATCAAAATTTTACACAATTCAATTTTAAAAGCATTTAGACAAAAGCAGAAAAGCAAAAAAAGTAAATTACAAATGGTGAATATGATAATTTTGAAAACTAAGACGATTTGAAAAATAAGGCTCCATGAAAATTTAAAAGCAGGTTAAAAAGTAAGATTAAAATTTTGCCATAAAGAAAAATTTTGAAAATTATTTCCTGTTCATTATTGCATGTAACGAACAGTGTAGCTTACATATGAGGTTAGCGGGCCTTCTTGATTGGACATGGAGCCTTCTTTCCAATGGCTCAATTTTCAACAACAAAAATTCCTAGAAAAAAGATAGGCTCAATATATTTAGCAATAATAAATAATGAACTAAAAGTCTGAATACTGATTTAAATGTTTAATAAAGCAGCAAAATCAATTACTTAGTCATTTCATCTACTTTCTTACTTTGAAGTCCTCTTTTGACCTTCTTTAAATTTTACTGAATGCAAAATGAATTTAGCTAAGGCTATATTCATATTTTTGTACATAGATATTTCTAAAATTATGGACAAAAAGCTAAACAGAGTTCTAAGAATTAGCATTTTGAAATTAAATATTTAAAGACACAATGAAAAATTATATTTGATGCTACTGTTTCATAATATAAAAAACAGACTTAAAAAATTCTATTCATGCAAATACAAAATTTCTTTTATTGTAAATAATTTTTAAAAATCAACTATGTAAATTAATTAAACCTCAATACATCTTCATAACTTAAATGTCAATTTATTTTACATAAATTTCACGAATCTTGCACACCAAGATTTATTTCACATTTTGAGCCAATTGTTTAATTTATAAGCCTGATGTATGCCCACATTTCAGGGTTTTGTTAACTTTTCATATTAAAATTCAGTGTTGTTCTTACAAATATTTTATGAACCACAGACAATAAATCTTTAAGGCCATTAAGAATTCAAAGTTTGGGAAGAAAACTCATTTGATTTCCAGTAAGTATCAGGAAATACTAATTTTTAAAAATCTTCCCTAATGGTAGCTTCATAAAATCATCAGTCAATAGATTCTGCCAACAGCCATAATTGAAAAATTTTAAACTTATAGATACTGACAATGTAAATAGGTATTATCAAAATGACAGTCATTAACTAGTTAGAGATTTAAACTATCTGGAGAAAAAACCTCTGAAGAATATACAAATGTTTTACACTGAAATCAAACCCGAAGTAGTAAAGAGGACTAGGATTCCTTCGACTTGTGAGCTGAATCTACTTCAGGGCCCAGAATCAGCCCTTGATGCTACCTGATGAGATCAAGTCAACTATTTTAAATATTATTGACATAAATTAAATCGGTAAATGAACAAAAAGTATTGTAATATTTTCATCTTTTAATATTTATTTCTGGATAAATTAGATTACAATTGCTTTCACTTGTAATACTACATAATACTTGCAAAACAGGTGTAAAACCAGAATGATAAAAACAATTTTAAAAAAATTTGATTTCTCTATTAAATATGCTAACATATTTAGAGGTCCAAATCATCGTTGTTACACTTTTTTTTAAGTATACATGAACAGGTGCTTATGGCCGAATGGCTAGGGCGCTGGCATTCGGTACCAAAGTCTGTGGGTTCGAATCCCACTCTTGGCATGGATGTTTGTAGCCGTTCGGAATCGGCTTTAAGCAGTAGGTCCCGGCCAAATTAGCCCTCGTGTAGCAAAAAGTTGACCGTAGCGCTCCAAACCAAACCAATCATTGTAAACTAGGATCAAAGTAGCTCAAAATGGCAGTAACAGTAAAGGAGAAAACTCAATACTCTAATTCATAGTAAATTATCTTCTACAAAACAATAATTTGATTTATATAACAACACTATGGAATCTCTGGTTTACATGTCTATATCTAAGACATGAAAATATATCTCACCAGTTTTTTGCTTTTTTCCTAAATGGAAAACACCCAGATGGCTCAACTGGAGGAGGCTGATCAAGCATTAAATCAGGGCTTCTTGTACCATCAGGACCATAGACATTTAATTCAGAAAAACATTCAGTTTCTATCATCTAAAAAAAAATTAAATAGTTTTATATTTGTAAACACCAAAATTTAAAAATCAAAAATAGTAATGTAAAAGAGAGATAAAGCAACAGAAGATATTAAAGGCTATAATACTATAATATTTATATAACTTTGAATACACCCCAATGAAAGAAATACTCCAAAACATAGCAATATTTTAAACAACTATAAGAGGTATCTGCAAACTAAGACCACAATGTTTTTCTTTAAAAAGTGACTTCAGTTAAAGTAATAATAAAAAAATTTTCAAAATCAAGTATTAATAGAAATTTTATTATTCAATAAATTTAGAAAAACTACACATGCATTCCTGGATAAATGTTTCTTTAAGTAAAACCTGCCCAGCTTTTTCCTATACTGATATAACAGTGCCTTATTAAATATAAGTGAAGATGAAAGTATAAATTAAGCATTCAAAAAATTTAATTCAAGTAAATTAACAGATAATTCACTTTTTGGTTAAGTGACTAATTTTAAAGCACTTATACTCACTTCACTCTGCCATGGAATAGAAATACTTCCCATATTAAATTTGCTATAGAAAGTGTCATCACTAGCATCAAGATTGACTCCTTTAACAGTAGAAAATTGCTCAATATCAAGGACATCTTTGGCATACACAGCATGAGGCTAAACAAAAATAGATATATCATACAATCAATACAGTTCAATAAAATAGGGTGCAATTTGCATTTAAAAATAATCATTTACTGTACAAGACAGACCTATTTTTAAGCATTGCTAGTCTACAATTCAACTTTAAGAAATTATACATCTATTACAAATTACCTCTTTATAATTTGTAGACATAATATATTTCTGTGAAGAAAACTTTAACAATATGCATAAAAAAGATTTATCTCCTAAATTTTATTTTTAAGGAATATACACTTACAACTACATTTTTATCTTTGTAACATACATATAGCCTTATCATCATTTCTACACTTTCAAAAACCCTTACCACACAGCTCCTTTTCCAATATGAAATGAATATAATATTAAATAAAATTATAGAACATTTTCCATTGAAGAAATTGTATTTTCTTAATTCCAAACACAATACTGAATTCTTTATTATGTTAAATATTTTCATAAAAACCATTTTTTTAACAGTAATCGTACATCTAAGCACATTTACTACTTAAAAATAGTATACATTTGATCAATTTATCCCTGTTTTTTATTCAACTGCAAAGGATTAATAGTACACTGAAACAAAATTTTTATTCACTTATTTGCTATATTTCTTTCACAAAAAAAAAAATTCTGCTACAGAAATTCTCATTTGAACAAAACAAGTTTAGAAACATAATTTTATTCTAAAAACGAAATGGTTGATAGCCTATCCAATAGTCATAAATAATAATGTACAATAAACAAAAAAATACTTGCCTCACTAACTTTGCATTTTAAACCAAATCCAATAATTTTAAAGTTTTTTGAAGTATAAAATCATGCATTTAATCTTCTGGAACTCGTGTACCTTTTTAGAGACACTAGAAGAATCAAAATGCCTAGCTTCTAATCATATGTATGTTACATAATATATAGAGAAAAATTTTAACTCTAAACACTTATGGAAATGAGAAAAATCACACTTCAGACACTTGATTGTGAGAACTTAATGCTGTTTTTTCATTCTAGTTCCTTGAGCATGAAGCTATCAGATGCAGCAAATTTTACAAATTCAACCTTAAATCAGACGTAACTTTACAGAGAATTTTAGTTTTTCTATGAAAATCACACCAGTTCTAAGACATATATATATATTTTTTAAAACATTTAAAATGACCATGTAAATATATCTTTGAAATTTTATACACAGATCAGTTTACAAAGCTGCAAACATTCCTTGTACTTACGAATCTAAGAAAATATATTTGAATAATTTCACTTCACAATGAAATTAGGAAAAATGTTGTTTGATTTAGTCATAGGTATATACATTTGTTAATTTCAATATTCATACTAAATTACTGAGTATATCATAAAATCAGTCCACCAAAATTTACACCTTATTTTGGTGCAATTATAAATGATATAGTTATAAAGTTATATGCAAGAAACAACACAGGGGGGAAAGTATGCATACATCAGGTTCAAATGGTGGGTCTAACATGCCAGCTTCTAATCTTTTCCAATTGATACTTTTAAAAAAAGGATGAGCTTTAACTTCTAATGATCCATGTCTTCCTTTAGTGCATCCTAGTCTTTCTTTCACAGTTTTTTTCAACAACTGAAAAAAAAAACTATACTTAACAAAATCATTTTGAAAATAAATAATTTTAAAAAACCAGAAAATTAACAAAATACCAAGAATTTCCAAGACTTCTAAAGTTGTGATGATAAAAGCACAACTTTGATCTACATTAACAGAAATGTAACTGGTAAACAAGATAATCATCTATATGTACAATCTTTTTATAAACATAAATTCATTTTATAAAACTTTTTTTTATCACTAAAAGCACACAATCTGGTTTAGAGAGAGATAAATAAAAACAAAATACTGAAAAATTGATTTAGTAATGTATTTAATTCAACTCTAATGATATAATCATAAGTATTTTTGAGAGAAAAGAAAATAATCATGAAATAAATGTAAATTCCACAGAAACTGAAAAAAAAATCATGCATGCAAAACATTTTAGCATAAATATGATAGGCAGCATTAACACTAATTGTGTGACCAGTTTAATAACTTCATACAAAAATATGAAAGGAAATTGACAGAAAGCAGAGTTTCAGTAATCACAAAACTATACAGATTCATACTATCAATAAGAAAATATATCATAAAGTGCACAAAGAGAGAATATCTGGTTAAACAATTCAAAGCAGATCCATGTAATCTAGAATCCTTCTAAACTAACAAAGGAATGAAGGTTGTACCGTAAGTTAGCAGTATATAAATATATTTACAAATATTTAAATTTCTACTTTAAATCTGTAAGTGTCCCAACAGTGAATGCCTGTGTAACATAAACATGGATCACTGTAGTTTATACAGTTTCTTGATATTGTAGAGAAATAATGCCACACGCTAGTGCGTGATGAGGCATTAGGGGAAAAATTTGACATGTAGTGCTGTTATATAGATGATAATGCAGGGCCTTTTCTTGTAATAAATTTATTTGTAATATGTATATGTGTTTGTAATACAGATTTATATAAAAATAATGCATACTGTCACTAATTTTTCTTACTTTGATTCATTTTTTATGTGCTACATGTCAGCACGTGATGTGCCATTAGGGGAAAAATTTGACATGTAGTACCAATCATGAAGTGGCGCATGATTAAAAAAAATCTTTAATGAAAGGCTTAAGTAATACTTTGGTATCACATAATTATCTTTTATTATTATTTTTAAATCATATTTCGTATAATAAGTATGTTGGCATCTGGGTACAATCAACTTCCATTTCACAGCACTAACTATCAATGTAATTCTAGTGACTGGCAGTCAATGTGTTAAATAATTGTTTAAAGATCATTATTGATGTGTTGCTCCTTTTTTTACAGCTAAATGAATTGTGAAATTCAGAATTAAAACTACATGCCTCTTGACATAATGATTTTGCATCATCACTGAATTTTGAAGAGTATCTCTCTTTATCTTCTTTTACTCTTCGTTCTACCTCCTCTCTTTTCACCTTTTCTTTCCTAGCTCTGAATGGAGCCTATGAAAAAGACAGTACAGATCAACCTTTTAAACTCTGTAGGCTATGTCTGGTATGCAAAGTATATACATTAAAGATATAGTTACCTGTCCTTCAATCATTTCATATATAAAGCAACCAAGACTGAACCAATCAGGACTGTAAGTGTATTTTTCATTATCTATGACTTCAGGAGCTTAAAGTAATAAAAATTCAAATTGGTTAGACATTAGTTTGGCTAAAAAACCAATAAAATTTTAAATTAATAGCAAATTGATAACTTAGTTATGATCACAAAACCTGTTCAACATATATATATATAATATAAATTCTCAAATATACATGCAAACAGGAATAGAATAAATGCATACCCATGTAACCAACGGTCCCTACTCTTCCTCTTACCATTTCACCCTCAGAAATTTCTGTGGCTAACCCCAAGTCTGATATTCTAACATGTCCTATAAAAGCACAAGCAGAATAAGAATACATAATACCCAACATCAATTTAAAAATTCTTATTTTATTATTTTATGAACAATTACAAATTGAAATGTGCTAAACAGATGCAATACTTTAATTCTTTTTCTGAATATACAGCATAATATCTACGCGACATTTCCTTTACATTAAACTGGGCAAAATTAAAAAAAGGAAAGAAAAATATATATTTAACCGTTTAGATGCCAATGTTCCCATTTGGGAACATAAATTTTACAAAAATCGCCAAAAATTTAATTTTAAAGATATCTTTATGTGATTTTTATTTCATAAACTTAAAGTATGATTGATTTTTTTAAATGTCTGAAAATGGTACAATTTAGTTTTTTTTATATAAAAAATAATGTTAAAATACACAAATTTTGAGATATTTCATACTGAGAAAGTGTGAATTTTATACAGAGTATATAAAATATAAATTAATTTCAAATTCGGATGAGTTATGAAATAGTAAGCTTAAAACAATGTGTTGAATACAATTAAATCATAAAAAAGGGTATAGTTGAGTAATTATGAAGAGAGATATTTTGATGTTTTAAAATATAGATGTTATGTTTATCATATATGATGGAAATTTATTCTGGAAGGAAGAAAGAGAAATGAGAAATGCCTCTGGGACGCAGCTGCTATGTGTTGTAACACAGCTACTCTGGGACGCAGCTGTTATGTGTTGTGACACAGCTACTCTCCAAAGTTACAGATACGGACAGGCATGAAATCTATTTTGATAACTTTTTTATATCTTATGATTTATTAAAAAAACTGGCAGATTCTGGAATTAGAGCTATGAAGTAACCACATCAATCAATGTCCTTTACGAGACAATAAAATGCTTACCAAAGAGACCAGAGGAGCAATGGATTAGCATAGTGATGAAACTGTTTTCATTTGCCGCTGGAATGACAACGCAGTTGTAACAGTTGCTTCTAATCACCAAACACATGAGCCCATTTCAAATGCAAAGCGATATTCCAAATTGGCAAAAAAGAAAATTGATCTTACCCAAACCTGTTCTTATAAAGATTACAATGAAGTTATGGGTGGAGTTGATGTTCTGGATAAACTTCTGTCATCGTACAGACTGCAGCTCCAAAAATAAAAAAAATAGCACTGGAATTTATTTGCAAACGCTCTAAATATTGCTGCAGTAGCCTCTTGGATAATTTATAGAGACATTCACGGAAAGAATTCAATGCCACAATTAGAATTTCGTTGAGATATTATGATGAACTTACTGCATTCCAAACCAAATCCTAGCTCTCAACCTGTACCAAAAATGCATGTTCCAACTGAACTTGGAAAAACTGATCATTTTCTGAAATCTGCATCACATGGACACTGTGCTGTTTGCCAAACAAACTGCCACAACACGTGTGTTGAGTGTGACAAGAGATTGTATAAAGCATGTTTTCCCTCATATCATGGGAAATAAAATGGATAAAAAGCTGTAAAAAATAAAAGGTAAACAAATTTAATGTAATTCTTTTAAATTGTCAAATATTTTCATAATCTTATTCTTAAATGCTTTTCTTGTTCATTTGATTTTCGCAAAAAGAAAATCTATCAAATCTATAAGAAAAGAACTCATCAAACGCCAATGTTCCCATTTGGGAACATCTAAAAAATCCATATAAATTTTTTTCTTGAAATGTTTTTGTTGATTATTTATAAAGGATCTATAAGTGTACATAATTAAGCAAATTTAAGTAGAACTTCAATCTACTTCATAATTCTGCATCTAAACTGTTAAAGAAAATATAATGTTAAAAAAAGCTTTTTTAATATAGGTTAGCTCTGAAGCACTTATTTACAGACATTAAAATGTTATGACTACTTTATTAGGCCCAGATTGTATAATATCAAATGTCATTACATATTTCTTGTATAATTCTTATAAATACTGTCAGCATTCACTTGATAAAAACTTTCCACATTTATTAATAAGTTTGAAATACGAGGCTAAAATTAATTTTTCAGATAAAAGTAATTATTCAACATGAAACAAATCAATGATACCTAGATGAAAAGCAAACTTATCTACAAGAACAAAATTCTAACATTTTCAATATGCCTATTAATAATGCACATATCATTTAAATAAATATGATCTTCAGAATTACTTTTCTAATTGGCATTACACTTAAAAACATACATAAAAACTATATTCTTAAAAATTTCATGTGATTTAGAATTTTACATTGCCATTGTATTCCCCTCAAATTAGAAACAATTGTAAATCATAATACAGAGAACTTTTTTGTTTTGAAAAGAAAATGTAAATTAAAAATAAGTTATGCTACACTCAATTGCAGAGCCATTCAGAGGTCACTGTACACAGTTATTTTACAGTAGAAGATTATAATGTGAAGACTCAATGAAATCAGATGACCCTATGACTATGAATCTCTATCAAATTAGTACACCCTAAAAATATGAATACATGAACTTACCATGGTCATCTAATAATATGTTTTCTGGTTTCAAATCCCTAAATGGAGAAATAAAATGTTTGAAATTAACTTCTAACATACATTATGCTAATGTAAAAAAATTACTACACTTTTCAGACAATATAATATCAAGTAAAAGCACAATATGAGCATAATACATTGGTTAGTCATAGCTTTCAAAAAGACGAGTTTATTTTTCACTATTTGACAATAGTATTCCTAGACGATTTTAACTCTCACTTAAGTTGAAATTTGCAAGTTTCTGATAGCCTGGTCAAAGGAAAGTAAAGCATTTGCATCTATAAAATAAGAATTAATGAGAAGTAAAATATAAAAAGAGAAAAAAGCAAAGAAATCTTAATACTCAAATCAATTAAGACTTCATTTAAATTTTAAAAACAAAGCTTTATGCATTTAATATTTTTAAATGAGAAAACAGTGACAGTCAGAGAAAGAAAGTTGCACTAATTGGTTGTCTTGGTTGATATTGGAGCACTACTGGCACTTTTTGCTATAGGAAGGATTGCAGTTTAAAGCCAATTCCCAATGGCTACAAACATCCATACCAACAGCAGGACTCTAACACTAACACTTGTGTACTACAAAATGCCAGTGGCTTAGACATTTGGCCTTGAATGCTTTTCTGATGAATGATGATATACATATATATATATATATATACAGGTGGTTAGGAAATAATAGAAACACTAAGAAACATCATAAAAACCTCTATTAATATGGTGCAGGATCACCTTTGTCATGTAATACCACCTGATACACCTTGGAATTGGATTATACAAGTCATGAATAGTGGTTAAGAATATATTATACCATTCTTCAGGGAAAAATCATGAAAGTTCCTGTAGAGATGCTATGGTGGATATCGATACCTGGCTGTTTCTGCTTATACAGATCAGAGTGGTTGGATAATATATAGTCGGATGGATTGTACAGGGCAAGATAAGATATTTGACTTCCTTTTCATGCTCTTCAAACCAATACTAGATAGATTTAGCTGTATGTATAAGGAGATTATCATCCTGGAGAATGCCATCTGCTGCAAGAAACAATGTTTGCACCATAGGATGAACTAGTGAGCAAAATTTTCGATATAGTCCTTCCCATTCAATCTCCCTTTTAGGGTTACAAAGCCCTGAAGAAAACCACGAGATGCCACCCCATACCATGATAGATCAACCTCCATGACTGACTGTTGAAATGAGACAGCCAGAATCTTTCGCTTGTGTAGGTGTTCTACAGACATACGCACGTCCTGTTGCGAGGAACAATGTGAATAATGATTCATCGGACCAAATGCCATTTTTCAACATATTACTCGACCAGGATTTATGCTTGTGGCACCACTGTGGATGATATTTTGTAGTGACATCTATTATGAGTTGCTCTAAAAGCTACTCTTCCATAAATGCTTTGTTTGTGAAGTTCCCTTCTATCTCTAATGGTCGATATTGGAACATGCAGATGCAGATTGGGCTCTTCGGCCATTTTGGTTGCAGTTGTTTTATTTCTTCATCTTACAATCCACATCAATACCTAGTCCGTCTCCTTCACTTAGCTCTCCCTTTCATCCACTATTCTGTTTGGCAAAGAAAATTTTTCTGTGCACTTTGTATGCTATCATGACTTTCGATACCATAGCTCAAAAAACAACCCATTAGCCCGGGGGTTGCAGTGACAGATACTCCAATTTAAATGCACTCCAACAATTTTCCCCTTTTCGCAAGATCTGCAAAGTTTGATATTTTACGCTGTTCCTCATAAAAGCACGATGCCCTTATCTTCATTACTGCTACCTGACAGTAGAATAATATATACATTATATTATATAAAAAAATACCAGTGGCCACACTTGTTTTTTAAGGAATACGAAGCACATTCATAAACACCACTAATATTGAAAGGTGTTTCCATTATTTTGATAACCACCTGTATATATATATATATATATATATATATACACACACACATATATATATTTCAGGAAAATTACAAAATAAATAAAAAAATTACTGCAGTAACATGCAAAATTAAGCCACATTGAAAAAGTCCTTGTATAAAGTTAATTTTATCTATAAATATCACTAAGCCACTTTATATTTCTCATTTTAAAATTAACATTAATAATATAAGGAAAACCTTTTAAATTTTTTTTAAAAATGCTTTTAGTACTGGAGATATGTAGCAATTGCATGGAAAAATTAATTTTACTGTAATTTAAAATTAATTACGCTATTAAAAAAATTGTGGTGCAGAACATTTGTTTGATTTTCCTTATTAGAGTCTTAAAAAAACACTTTTAAAAATGTATTCTAAGTCTAACACTTTTGCACTATTGTTCTTAACTGTAACAGTTTTCAAAACATCACACACTTTAAAAAATATAACATAATTGAAAATGTTAATTACATGCTCTTTTTCCATGTATTCTTCCCTTTTGTTGACACACTCCTGATATGATTGTTTCTCTGTTGAAGATACTTATCTAACTTAGTTAAATACAACAGTTATTTCTTTTCAAGTCACCACATCATTATATACGACTGAATACTTTTAAACCACATTCAGAAACACAACCCTTTTCAATTAAAAACTGCAAATTTTTTATATTTCATCTTCATTAGAATCAGATTTTTTCAATGCATTCTAGAAATAGGTTTTAATTGTTTCTTGCTTAACAATGCCTCATTGCCTGTTTCACCCATTCTGTGGCACCATATATATATTAAGAGTTTCTATCAATTCAGAGGCTGATTTATATTTTATTGTTAAAACAATATTTTTTACAGTAATTGGTAGTAACATACCTCAAAGGATATTGGTACAACAATATCCACAAATAGAGACTTCATTTTTTTTCATTCTCAAAGTTTCTATGAGTTAATTCACTAAGAAATGATTTGGGAAGTCATTTCTACTTTTTATTGAGTTTCTTTCAACAGGTAGTCATCAAGAACCTGGAAACAGTCTCTGTAATGTTTACTTAAAAGAAATAACAGTTTGTTGAGAAAGGTGAGAGGAAAATATCTAATCCTATCAATACTATAAATATCTAACTCAAGTAGAATCATCATCAGAAAGATTTGGCTACTTTAGCAATTTATTACAAACATCACTGTAATATTTCCAGATCTCCACAAAATTTTCAAAAACTGATGCTACATCTCATGCACAATCAGTCTATTGGAGGGTTCAAAAATTTTCATACCGAACTGTGTAAAAGCTTGCTTGGCTTTGCATGGAGAATTGATCCCAATTTAAGCTAATATGTGCTTTTAGCAGAGAAAATTTACTAGAATACAAACTATATCAGCCTGTCAGTTTCAGGAAACTTGTTTCCTTTTCTTGTTTTCAATTTGGAAGATCCCTCTACTAAGTTGTCATTTAACTAAAGGATAGAGTTTATTTCTGTTTCTTCCCACACAGAATTTGCTCACACCACCATGGTCAACCATTAATTTTTCCAGCCAAATCAACTTTAAGTAACAATAGCCATTGACTAGTGTTTTCTTGAAGGCAAGTAAGTTCACACAAGGTGTTTTCATCATTAGCAGAGAAGCAACTTTATTTCTTTTTAAAGGGGTGTAGGGAATTCTATTTACAGCTAGCATGTATAAAGAGTCTGTACTTAAATTCTATTCCAACTTGATGAACTGCCCATGTTGGAGGATGTCAAAAATGTAGAAGCTTGAAATACTAATGAATTTCCACCATGGAATTTTTATATATCCCTAAAAGAGGAGTGTCCGCAATGTTGCATTACACTGTACATACATAAGAAAAGGTTCACTATACAAGCAAAATAAATACTAATGCATTTCCACCATGGAATTTTTATAAACCCTAACAGAGGGTTGTCTGCAATGTTGGATTACACTGTATGTACATAAGAAAAGGTTCTATACTCAAGCAAAATAAACAGAATTTTAAAATCATAATATCTATATTTGCCTTACAGTTT
This sequence comes from Dolomedes plantarius, assembly GCA_907164885.2. Lineage (NCBI taxonomy): Eukaryota > Metazoa > Arthropoda > Arachnida > Araneae > Dolomedidae > Dolomedes > Dolomedes plantarius. The sequence goes on from OU015494.1 coordinate 169,462,481, forward strand.
ACATTTATATAATGATTCTTTTCATTGGCAATGGAGAACTAATATTCTTACCTGTATACGATTCCCTGAGCATGCAAGTGTTCTAAGCCCTGCGAAACTTCAGCTGCGTAGAACCTAGCTCTTTCTAATTCAAATCCAGGGTCTCCTCCCATATTATATATATGAAACTTCAGATCACCACCATTCATTATAGTTAAAACTAAACAAAGGGCATCTTTTGTTTCATATGCATAAGCAAGGCTAACCTGTTTTAAAGAATAAGCATTTAAAAAACTTCAAATCACTGAAAAAACTACAAAATTTTCAAACAGTTTTTGAACCTATGAAAATTAGACAACTTTTATTAAACTAGTAAATTACATTAAATAACATTTTAGTAAGAATAAAAATGATTCAGCAAGTATGAAATTTTTTTTTATTTTAAATTTTTTTGCTTCACATTCAGAAAAAAAAACTTTAAAATTGTTTATGTATGTTCAATGTCGGTATGTTTTGTAAACATTTAACATTGAAAGGAAAGGATGTGAAATAAAAATGCACTTTCAAATGCAAAGACATAAAAAACCTTAAATTAGTAATCAACTGTAACTACTTAACTGCTTTTAATATATAAACATTCAAAATTATGAAATAAAACATCAACCTCAGAAATTTTGACAATACTAATAAACAAATAAATGACTAAATAGAAATTTTGTTTGTACAGGTTATTAGTATAAATATACATGAAACTGTTAACTTATTGAAAATTTAAGACCTAGATGAAGGATTTTACATCACTATACTATATACAAAAATTATACCCAGTAATATGATATTATTCTGCTAGGATAAATAGTAAAAATAAAAGGAATTTAGCAAATATATTATAGATTTTATTATTAGATAAGTAACCAGTAAAAGTCTTAACTTTAATTTTTTGTAGAAAACATGATGTGACTACTCTGAAAGAAGTGTCAGATCTTGAGAAAATTAATTTTTGACTAACACAGAATGAAGTTTGTCATATATTACACAATTTTTCTTGGTAAAAGCTTTTCATACTTCAGTTATAAAATATTTTCTTCTTATAAAAATGGAAATTAAAATTTATTAAAATACAGAAGAAATTTTAACAAACCTCTCTAGATATCTAATGTTTATATCTATATAAACTTATCTATAATGTTTATATCTATATAAACTAATATATCTAGAGAAGTTTGAGTTTCCTTTCTTATCAGTAGAAAATATTTCATAACTTAAGTTTAAGGATGTATTTAAAATGTCATTTTTTAGGCAGAAAAAAGATGTCACTTTCAAACTTTGAAAATTATAGTAGCAGACAAGAATACATAAAAGCATTGACCACTTTTTTACTCTTAAATCATGTGATTAAGTTGAATAAAAAAATATTTTAAACACCCACATTTTTTTTAGACTTAGAAAAAGTTAGGATCTAAAATATGATCCTCCATCACATGAATAATGAAATATTAAACACCCAGACTGTGAAAAACTTTACATGAAATTATTAGACTTCAAGTTTAAAATATTCTTCATAATATATATATATATATATATATATATATATATATATAAATACACACATACATTTGACAAAATAACTACTGAAGTCATGAGTGTGAGGTACATTATATGATAAAAAAAAAAAAATTAACAGGTATACAATATTTGGGTTGAATTCAACATTTCCATGACATTTATGAGCATGAAAAGTACAGATGAAAAGAGATTAGTAAAATAAAAAAAAAACATATGCAAAGTAAAAATTGTCTTAAATAATGAATGCAAAAACATGTAGGCAAAACAAAAATGCTGTATAAGCTGGTAAATAAAATACAATATTTCAAAGAGAATTATGAAAAAATAATGCTGTTTATTCTTTTTAATTATATTCATACTTCACTTCAAACAAAAGTTTATTGAGATGTATTTTTGTTGCGAAAAAAAAGTGTTTTTCAAAAGTGCTTTAAAATGAGGCCTTAAACTGTAGCATTTTAACTCGACAACTTTCTAAGTACATTTAAAATTAAGTTCACTTGATAATTAACAAATGGATATTTGCAATTAAATCATTTACATAAGTTAACTATACGTATATTTAAGGTTCACCTGAATATTTCAAATGACTATATATTCACAATTAGGCACTGGTTAGTTTATTACATATAATAAATTAAATCAGCAGAAAGAGTAAAAGAAGGAATGCATACAACAAATCTTGAATTAATTTTCTGAAGTATATTTTTTTCAATCAAGACCATGGATTCCCCTTTTCTTTTTTTGATTCTTTTCTTTTCAAGTTTCTTACATGCATACATTTTCCCAGTTGCTCTGACTTGACAAGCACATACTTCACCAAAGCCTCCCTTTCCTAATACACGATACATCCGAAAAGTTTTGGCTGTGACAGGCAAACTGCAAAAAGCACACAACAAATATTAATATGGTACATTTTACTATATAAAAGTAGTTTAAAAAGTAATATTTTGGATAACATTGCATTCTTAGTGCATAAATAATTAAATTATACTATCTATATTTACTGCTCTTGTTAAACACAAGGAGCCCCCCCCCTTTTTTTTAAATCCTATGACAAGAAACAGTCAATAGAAAACAAAGTGTCTAGGTGCAGCCCAATATAAAACTGTTCTGAACACCAAAAACCAAGATTCAGAGAATTATCCCTTATTGTCATAGGTCACCTCTGAAGCAACAGAGCAATTTTACCATATCAGTCATTTGTCATAAGGAGGGTGACAAAACACAATAAGTATAAACATAACAATGAACTAATACAGCTGCCAGGCCGGACGATGGCCGAATAGCTAGGGCGCTGGCATTCGGTACCGGAGTCTGTGGGTTCGAGTCCCACTCTTGGCATGGATATTTGTAGCCGTTCGGAATCGGCTTTAAGCTGTAGGTCCCGGTCTAATTAGCCCTCGTGTAGCAAAAAATGACCGTAGCGCTCCAAACCAAACCAAACCAAAACCAATACAGCTGCCATTATTTATATAAAACAAAGTGTGATGGAAATTTGTTAAAAATTTTTCAGCAAAATTATGGGCTTTCATAAGAGGCAATCTTAGTGAAATGCTGTCTTTTCATAGAAACATTGATTAAAACTCTGACCTAGCACCAAGTTATATACACGGTGTTAATATACGATAAATGTTAACCTCAAATTTCAAGTGTACACTTGGCTACTTAAAAGTCTTATGGTGATATTTCAGAAATAAAAAGGCAAACTATATACTACCGTAGTTACAAAGCCAGAAAAAATAATTCACACAAGACAATAGAGCTTTAAATCTAGAAGGATATGTTAGATATTTTATAACTTTTTAGCAACATTCTAATGACAAATGAATTAGACAATTTAGTTTGTGACAGTAAAAGAATAAAAATTCATCCCCCCCCACACACACAAAGACTCAAATATGGCTGAAGTTACACTATATTTGCACACTAGAATTCCATTACATTAAAAGCAAAATCATATCATTAATACCTTTCTAGCCATTTCCATTGCAGATATCGATGAAAGAACATGCTGTTTTCAAATTCTTTAAATGGCTCTCTAGAAAGAAACTCCTTTACAGCCCTGTAATAAATAAGGAAAAATACATAGATTTAATCTTCTTGAGGCAGTAATGAGTTGCTGTATAATTTATGTACATCACCATCTCAAAATAAAGCTCAGAAGTTGGCAATACTAATACTAAAGTGAAAAGGCAGAAAGTTACATTCATTAAATTTTATAACTTCTAGAAAGAAGATGAAGAAATACTAAAAATTTCAAACTTTCGGATCTTGAAAGATAAAATTAAAGGTATAGTTAAATTTGTAAATTTTCTTTTTATTGTTTTGATTCCATTATTTTTTCCTCTTTTTTTTTCCGAGGGACGGGGGTGATTAAAACTAAAACTATAGTCTCTTAATATGGATAATCTTAATGTGTAAAGAAATTCTAAACTAATTCATAGGACTGTTCAACATTTTAAGAAATAGCATTCAAAATGCATGTTTTTATCTCCGTTTTCTGGACGGTATCAATGGGTAGATTTAATGCTTTTACTCGAGGGCTACCCCAAAGGACAGAGTAATACCACTCAGTTTATATTTTTTGGTACATCAATTCTTTGAACATCATATCAAGCCAAAATATGCAAAATATAATCATTGGTAAATAAAGAAATCCAAAATCACTTATTGATGGATAGCTGCCTAGAATGTTCATAATTATTTCATGGTTAATAACATGAGGCACTACAAATTGTACTGATTTCTGTCTGTTTATGACATATCGTATATGATGCCTTAAACCAGTGGCGCACCAAGGATTTTTTCTTGGTGGGGGGGGGTGGGGGGGAGATGAACGGATAAAAATATTTATAATGCAAAATCAATATTCATAATGCAATTTCTATTTCTTTGGGGGGGGGGCAGGGCAACACCTTCTCTCAGCGGAAAGCGGGCCTCACATGACCTCAAAATGCGTGACGTATACTTCCGGAGGCTGGTGCTATTTTCGTAACCCTAACATTAAGATGATTGCACATGTTTTTGCTTCTGCTTATTTCAGTGTGAATACAAATACATTTTTCTGGATATATTATTGAAAAATAATTTTAAGATGCTCTATAAGTGCTCTGTAGTATCCTGTAGGGGCAATTATGATGGAGGACTTCGCTATTCAGATTTCCCAAAAATGAAGATTTACTAAACAAATGGATATATAATATACCCAGAGAAAATTTCCAAGTAACAAAAAATTCCAGGGTAAGTTGAAATTTTATATTTATTTATTAAGTATTTGCTAATTAAATTAATACTTAGAATTGTAATTTGTACGCACTATTTAGATTTTTATATCCTTTAGAAAGTATAAAATACATGGCAAAAATATCAATTCCAAATCCACATAGTTGAAAAATAAAAATGTATTTTCAAAAACATTCCACATTATAAAAGATTCTAAATCATACAAAAGGATCTATTGAATTCCTTATCAAATTGTGTTTTGAGTAATCTTTATAAAATATTGTGCATTTTGTACATTATAAAGAAATAAAGAACAAATATTCTTAAAATGTTTGTGATCATAATTTGAAAGAATTTATTTAGTATATTTATATTATAATTTAAATACTAAATACTAATAGGTATTTTTCATGTATAATCTTAATACCCTTAAAATAGAATTTTTTTTTATTATTCTATTAATAATGCTATATGTGTACACTCAGTTGCTATATATGTATATGTTGTTCCTACTGGGTGAAATTTCTTTATTTTATGTCTATCGAGAGTACAGATATAATCAAAATTTCAAAACCAGATCAAAATATTGTTTAATCAGTATCCATATCTCAAGTAAATATTGCAACAATAGCAACTATTGGACCATTTTTTTATATAGAATATCTTATTAAATAAAAAGCTTATTTAAGAAACATTTTGAATTTCAATTGCTATTAATATTTTGAACTGGCTTTGATATTTAGATTATATTTATACTCTCGATGAAGATATAAAATAAAACAATTTCTCTCTTTAGGAATAACATAAATGGTGCATACTTTTTGCAACTGAGTGTACATATTCTTGCAATTGAGTGCATATATATTTTCAAGGATTACTAATTTTTGTAGGTATGTGAACTCCATTTTATACCTGAATTCATTCTAAGAACCACTGGAGTATTTAATGAGAAAACTGGTTAGAATGTGGTAATAGATTTGCCTTATCTTAGGCTTGTGAAGGAAGCAGTTCCAACAATTTTTGAAGGTTGCCCGAAATATTTGTCTTCCTTACCAACATTACGAGAATCTCCATGTCAAAAAAAGGTTAGATCTATATACATAAATAGAGTGTCTCTATGTCTCTATGTATGTATGTATGTATGTAACGTATACAAATCTACATTTCTTGACGAATCTGGTTGAAACTTCATATACAGTCGAACCTCCATATATCGAAGTAGCAAAATGCCGTAAAAAAATTCGATATATAGAATTGATCTTAGTTTTATCATAATTCTCCTAAAACATTAAAATTAAAGCTAATTTTCGTATACGAAACTCCATTTCCAATTTATATGCGAATCACATTAAATGAAAGTTAATAACTAAAAACTAAATTAATGTGAAAGATTTATTGAGTACTATATACCTTTAAAAAAAAAAACAATAATCCAGTTAGTGGTTACAGTGATCACAGTTACATTCTTTAAAAGAAAACTACGAATATCTTGCTGAACAGCCAGTTTTCCAGAAAGTTCATCAAAGAAATGCTCGCATTCATTCAGTCCATTAAAAACTTCATCTGGGATGTTTTCCAGGAATTGATGTCCACGAAGTATTGTTTCAAACGCCAAAAATTGGGAGATTTTATTCTAAAGTGGAATAAAATCTCCCAATATGTCGTGAAAAAATTTCGATATATAGAGATTTTTTCGATATATAGAAACAGTTTTTCTAGTAATAAACATGGAGAATTGCTAAGAATTCGATATATAGAAAATTTTGATATAGGGAAGTTTGATATATGGAGGTTCGACTGTACTTATGTTTTGAAGCCTGGAGATAATTCTAAGATTAGTTTGGAAGCTTTAAAATAGTTTTACAGATATTTTAATTCTAAAAATACTCCACAGCTTCACTCATCCTGACTAAAACATGGTCGACATATCTCCAGTATGGTGCAGCCATCTGTCGGCAGCAACGGGAATGAAAATTGACGGGAATTTAATACATTTGTATGGCCCTGAAAAGGGCCTTTTTTTTTCTTTTGTGGGGCCCGAGCATAGCCGGGCTTCGCCCGGCTAGTTGGATAATAAACATTTTGCTATTTCAATTGCAGAAAGACTAGACTCAAAAAGAACATGAAAAGAAATATGTTTTCAAATTGGAAAGGTTTATTAAATTGCTTAAATCGCATTTTAATTCGCAACATGGATCATGGAGGATTCAATTATCCTTGTGAAGAAATTATTATTATTATCAAATATACTTATGTTGTAGTAACAAAATTATTGAGTAAGGAATTCGAAAAAACTTTATTCAAGCTCATAATCATAGATCCCTTGTACATAGAATACTTTTACGTATTCTAAATTCTTCTTAAGTGTATCTACCATTTGATGTATGTCATTACAATCATAAGGCTAGATATAATAACTTGTATTATTAAACCTGCTATCAATATATTTAAAAAAAATTATTGCAAAAAAATCAATGATTCAAATCTTCTCAAAATAAAAAAAAAGAAAATTCAAACATTAAAAAATTAGTTAAACTCAGGGTTGGGTTTCTTCCGGAAGAAACTGGAAGTAACTGAAGAAACTGGAAGAAATGGAAAAACCGAGCAGAAAACAAAACAGATGCTCAAAATCAAAATTTAAATATATTAACTATATAAAACAATTAAACTCTAAGCATAATATATCAAATCTAATGTGCATAACTTAATTAAAGATATTAATATTTTTTAAAATGCAATCCTTTGTATGAGCTGGTACTGACAAGTTTATTTCTCTCTTCCCCATTTCATTTGCACCTTACCTTACACACCTGCAATGTTTTATTCTCTCCTATTGTTCAAGGTTGGCCCCATAAGGCTAGAAAGAATGTAGTCAGTCATAGGCACCCATTGATTGTGTCTCTGACTATGGCACACCTGTGTGCCATATTGTGTGCTGGACATGTAAAGGAGAGTAAGAACAAGTCATTTTTTGTTTCTTTGAAGTTTGTTTGCATTACCTATACAACAGGAAATGAGGTGGACATACCAAATAAATTTTAAAATACAGTGATTTCCGCTTATAAGAATCACGTTTGTTATTACTGTTTTTGATTCTTATAAGCGGTTGATTCTTATAACCGAAACTTCCCTTTGGGCAGGCACACATACACAAATATATACTTGTACATATATATGAACACACAGGCACATATATACATAATTTACCATTAAATACTCTTCAATTTACGTTATTTATCATTTATTAAAATTATTTTTTATGATTTTAAAAATACTCAATTTCTAAACAAATACTATAACTCAATTTCTAGACCTATAAGTAACAACACATGATTATAAAATCAACAAGAGGCAGCTTCTCTTTGACTACACTTTGGAAGAACATCATATCTAATTAACAAGTTCTGTTTTTCAGAAAAACTAAGAGTTTTCCTTGTTTTTATCATATTTGAATTCGACTATCAAAAAGTTCTAACACTAACTGGCAATTTTGTTAGAAAACTAAAGTGAATACTAGCGACGTATGCTTATTACAGTCTCAGACGAAGATTCACTTTATAGCTTACGTTTCACGGTTTGATTCAGAATCAAACCGTGAAACGTTTGATTCAGCATCTGGTTCATCTGATTCAGCAAAATGAATCCGTTTACGTTTCACGGTTTGAAGTGCTGAATCCACTGTCCCGTTTGCGTAAGTGATGGTGGACACTTTGCGGAAGATTTATGTGTTTCAGGGTCCAGAAATCCGCAACCAGGAAGTAAGTGGTGGGAGAAAAGGAGTGCCTGTCTGGAGAAAAGTGAAATCGGACCCGGGCGGGTTAGATGCCCCTGGATAAAGCTAATAAGACAGTGTTTAGCAAAAACGTATAAGGAGAAACTCTTACATTATGTCTAAAGGAATGTATTTTACGACTGTTTTCCACCCCAAAGTTTTATCAATCTTTCTTTTCAAAAACTTAAGAAAGAATTTCGTACCTTTTGAGAGTTCAAGTGGCATTTTTTGGAAAAATGAAAGGAAGGCGAAGATTGCAAACTGATTCTTATAACCGGTGGATTGATTCTTTAAAGCGGAAATTTTAACATGGAAATAATACATTTGTTTTTGTTTTTGCGATATTGATTCTTATAAACGATTGATTCTTATAACCACTGATCACTATAAGCGGTGGTTACTGTATTTGCAAGTGCAGTGACATACCCAATGAGCTCTATGGGTATGTCAATCTTTTAAACTCTCCTTAAGTTCTGCAGGACTTGAAATAATTTTTTCTTCCTTTACATTCATCCATTCTAAGTTGAGAAACCGATTGCAGCATCCTACTGCTAAAAATTTTTTGTTTTGTTATACCATCTTGCACTGTAGTATGGAAAATGATGAAGTTGATGATATTTTTTAATACAATAATTATTGTATATTAGTTTAAATAATAAAAAATTATGCTGGTTAAATTGAAATGGATAACTTTTAATGGATTTTGTGTATTTTGGATAAAATTTCTTTTGTTCAGGTGTGTGATTTGATCTTGGCTAAAAAACTGATGTAATTATTAATTTAGCATATATAATTAATTAAAGTTTTATAGGTCTAATTGAATTTTCTTAAGGTTATCTATAAGAAAAATACATTTATTGTACCTTCAAAGTTGCAACTTATATAATAAATTCTTAAAGAAAAACAGTTTCTTCCATTTCTTCCACTAGTGGAAGAAACCTATTTCTTCCAGCCGGTTTTTTCCATGGTTTTTTCCACTTTGGAAGAAACTTGCCAACCCTGGTTAAACTACATGTAGTATTGATTTTATATCTACCTAGTGTTATATCTACCTTTTAAATATTTTAATTCTTAGAAATTTTTTGATTAAGTAAGTAAAAATAAATTTCAAGCGCTCTTTATGAACATCGAAAAAAGAGCTGGTCATACGAAATTTTCTCAGCCTCCATCAGTGACGTCACAGAAGCGTGAATGGGCTTTCCGCTGAGAGAAGGTGTTGGCCAGGGCCCCTTGCCCCCCCCCCCCCCCCCCCCCCCCCCGGCTTAAACACTTGCTCATAGAATATCTACTACAGTATTTCGTTATGCATTCATGAGCTGATAATATGATGTAACCAAACACTTTTTGGTTAAAATATGTGGCCACGCTTTCAACAAATCAAAATCTCAGTAACCAGAGAAACAAGTGACAGTTTAGAAGAGTGGCTAAATACGAATCAAATCCCACAACACAGAAATAAAAAAACATGTGAGACACTTTGGCGACTCTCTGAATATACTAAACTAGTAAAAGAAAGACTTATAAATACCGTGAGCACTGTGCAAATAAGTCTCTACTGGCTGTTGGCAAATTTGAGCTACATCTTTCAATCAGATCTTCGTTCACAACATCAACAAATTCACTTGACTGAAAAAAAGTATAAATTTAATAAATGTTTATAACAAAAGTTAGTGCTACAATGTCACAACAAATGTCACTTACATCTTTCCTAAGGTATTTGCTGAAAACTTCTTGTGCAGCACTAGCTCGGTCTTCATCTAATTGTACTTCATATATTTCCTGAAACAAATATATTTGACAAAGTTAACAGGGATTTTAGAACACTTTCAGATGAAATATTTCAAATTAAGTTACAATTTTCTTCCCTTGGATATTTATATTGCTATAAAAAATTGTATAAAATTAATTTTTAAAAAATTATACTTCATAAATCATTAGCTAGGTTGATATGTCACACACAAATGAAAATCTAAAAATTTCCATGCCTTCAAAATACGTTCTTACTAAATGCCAAATATAATTACATGAATAACCACTAAGATTTATGAAAGAATTAACCACTAAGATTTATGCACTTTTGCCCTCCTTAATGAAACATGCCCATCACTTGCATACAACATTAATTTAAATTTTTGCTCTTAACCCCCATCATCGAATATTTATTCAATTCTACATTATTGATAGCAAAGATACGCTGTTTACAGAATTAATGCAGCTGTACATAAATTGCCTGACTACGCTCGATTAGCTCTCTAGATTCGTGCAATTTCATATTTTTTTCCGTACAAAATGGCGGGCGAAATTTTTATCTTGTACAGGTTAATTGTAAAGACCTTTCATGCAATAATAATAATAAACTATCAAAATAAATGAAGAAAAAAAAATAACTATATTTATTAACTTACAACTTGCGGGAAACGCGAATATCATGTTTAACAAAAACAAAAGAAAACAATTTAGAAATTAAAACATTTCCTAGAAGGAATATTATTTAGAATGATGTCCATTCCTCGAAAGCAATATTTCTTAGAAGCATAGTCTGTGAAATAACGTCTCTATACACTAAAACACATAATAAAATTCATTCGACGGGGAAATTATGCACCCCGCTGTTCAGATACTCTAAAACTGGGTTTCCTAAACTTTTGCTGTGATGGAACGCTTCGTAAATCATGAAATTTTAAAGGAACACTTTGTTTATTTTGTACGGTACGTATTAACATAATCAATAAAATTTTTAAAAATAAAAAAAATAAAAAACTAATTATTTAGTATTTAGTAATAATGCGTACTTAAATGCATGTGTGAAACGCATACTTAATTTTTTAAATATTTTAGAGCCTTAATCCATCAAACATATTTGAATTTCTTGTAGCCATTGCAGCATATAAAACAATTCCAAATTTCTGAGGAACACCTATTAACTTTCCATGGAACACAGTTTGGGAAACCCTGCTCTAAAAATTCAGTTCGACGTGATAACAGCGTGGTCCGCCGAAATTAACAGAATAAGTAGAACACGATTTCGGCATCGCCCGATTAATAAAATAACATTCCTACCATACTGAAATGGCTGTGAAATACAAGCTTCATGGCAAAATAGTTTTTAAAAAATAAATAAATAAAATCTGATTCCTATAGAAAATAAATGGTTTCCAAAAACCACATCAAATATTACAAGAAACCAAATTAATTACTTACCACTATATCTAAGAAATTGTTACATTTGCTATAATGAGGTTTTGTCTCACAGAACTGCCTGAAAAGCTGACGTCCAATAGGCTGCTGTTCAACTACGTACGAATATCTGCAATCTAGGGAACAAAAGAGAAAAAAAAATGAGTGAGTAGTTCAAATAAACGAAATATGGTGTACAGATGCCGGTAATTTTGATTTGAAATCTGCAACAGACCCCTCACTTGAGTAAATTTCCTAATCCAAATTGTCAATAACAAATTCATTTTCGGACTAAATAATTTAAAAATAAATTGTGTCCAAAGTATGATTACAAACGAGAGAAATCTTATTCAACAAAGAAAGAATTACCGAGATTTTTCTAAGAATGCTTCTCTATTTTAAGCTACCCAATTTTCCGCTTTAATTCCTAGTACATTAAAGAAAACTCTTGCAGCACTTTCATATCGATTGGTTTAGCTGTGAAGCCACGGAAAGAAGTGAAAAATTACTCTTTAAGGGATATATCCCCCGTGGTAACATTTTAAAATAGTACGTTAAAATTTTTCGAAAGAAGACTACAAAGACGTTTGATCAGTCAAAGTGCTTTAAATAATAAAAAAACATTTGTTGCGATCATATACACAAAAGAAAAAGTATAAAATATAAAATACTAATCATCTATGAGCTTAAAAAACATTTACACTTATCTTAAGTTTACTAATTTTGAACAAGAAATGTGGTGAATATTTTTTTTCTCTCTCTAATGCGGAGGAACTTGTCGTGAGACATTCGCCTTTTGTTATTCACCGCAATCTTGCAGGCTACTTTATTATGAAAGCACCATTTAGGTGAGCCAGCATTGCTCCTAGAGAGGACCAAACGGTAATGACCAAGCCTTATCCGGGATTTGAACCCAAGCCCACAGCGTGGAAGAGCACGACGCTAACCACTATACCATGTGAGCGGCTATGTGGCGAATATAGGGTAAAAAAACTAAAAAATGAATCCATTCTTACGATTCGGAATACTAGTCAATGTTGCATATAATAATCAAATATCTTCAAATGGGGGCAAACTATACTTATAAGGAATAAAAAATTATTTCGAGATAGGGAGAGAGTGCGCAAGTATAGTTTCTTCCATCTTTTGATACAGATGCATTCATACAGCTCGCATATCATTTCTACAAAAATTATTTTTTCTGCTATAATATTTAACAAGTTTTATACCGTCATTCCGCTATCGCACATCGAGAGGAAATACTATAATTCTGGATACGAATGACGTTCAGCTTAAAAAGAAAGCCTGAAGCATCTACTACTAAAAGATCACATATCATGTGAAGGAAAAGAGAAACGTCAACTAAAATCGCATTTATGCAATAAGTTGTCTTCACGATTTCGTGCATTTAATAACTGCATAGTTTAATAGCGAAGAATATGCCAAGACATCTAGGTTAAAAAACTTATCTACGAAGCAGCAGATATTGATCAGTACGAATATCAAAAATAGTATTTATGTGTAGTTATTTTGAACAGCACTTGAAAAAGTAATTTAGTTTGAATGATTACGAGGTTCCACCAAATTATATCTCTTGACAAGGGTGAAGAACATACGCTGAACTGGTTTATAAATTTTTCAATTCTAGTTTGACAGGACCAGAATATGGCAACGCCCTATAAGATGAGTGTTCAGCAACATGGATGACATACCTAATCGAGAAGGACTTCTACAAAAAGAACGTAATTACTTTGCATACTAGGAAAACCATGACAAACCTAGAACACGTACCCCTCCTGCACATGTGCACTCGCAAGGTTTAACTCTCGACCTCCTCAGTCATAGCTTTTAAGGTTTCGCACTAATGATCAGTCAGCTACAATTTTTTAATACGGTATGACGCATAACCAAATTACAAGTCAAAATAACCACTCAAAAATTATGTCTTTCATTTCTTGGCGTAATAAAATGTGATAACGCATTTTGCCAGGGATGGGTCTCGGATAATGGACATACCGAAGATAAAAAAAATTAGCTAGCTTAGGAATGTGATGAATAAACATTAAACAACTCTATAAATAATATTCTGCCAAAGGAATCAGGTACAATACATCCCAGCAGAAAAAAAAAATTGCACCTTCTTTTTATATCTTTTTCTTACATTCAAGGATACTTGAATAACTATCAATAGAGCATTACAAGAATTCCATGCTTTCCGAAAGTTCACTCTTCGTCAATTCACTTTCACGAAAGTCACAGCTATAAAAGTATAGAGTTTCGTTATCCGAGCGAAGTAAAATTTTTACTTTTACAAAATAAGGTCTTTGGGGGGGTTTGCTTTGCTGCGAAGAAAAGGTGGACATTAATAACATGCACACGCTCATGGATTCAGATAAGGGTAAGCTGGTTATAGAGGATTATCTTCCTTCCTTCTACACCTCAATCTCCTGCATCACCCACCCAACAACAAAACCAAACACACCATCACTCTCTCCACCTATCAGCCATCAAGTGTTCTCATAGTCTTTTTGATTCTGGTAGATGAAACTGCACTGTGTACGCTAACATTATTTCTATTTTATGTAAATCGTGGAGTTATTTTCCCCCCCTTTACTTATGTCAAAGTTAGCTTAGCTTTTATGAGTTACTAGCTGAAAACCCGCGCTTCGCTACGGAGTACATTCAAATTAAATACAACGGTCAATGTATGCAATTAATGCCAAAAAAAAAAAATATATATATATACATATATTTATAATAAATGCGACGATCAATGTATACAATTGATGTAATATATATATATATATATATATATATATATTTAGAAAAAAATCGTAAGGGATATTTTTTTGGATAATATCCAATCGTCTGCTGCATTAGAAAGAAAATATATATATATACTAGCTGAAAACCCGCGCTTCGCTACGGAGTACATTCAAAGTAAAAAGATCGGTCAATGTATGCAATTAATGCCATCTGTAGCTTCATGATGCCAATATATATATAATAAATACGACGATCAATGTATATACTTGATGTAAAATATATATATATTTATTTATAAAAAAATCGTAAGGGATATTTTTATAGACAAAATAATGTAGAAGAAGATATTCAAATTAAATCTAATATAAAGAATGTTAAAGAATATAGTACAGTTAATATAGTACAGTTTCTAGAACATTTCTTTTACTGTATTTTAATATTTTTTTGGATAATGTCCAATCGTCTGCCGCATTAGCAAGAAAAAAAATAATTTTTTGTCTATTTAGTTTTTATGCACGTGACGATAAATTTATTTAAAGTACCAGAAAAAGAAGTCACGTGATCAGCATTTAATAAATTAAATTCTAAAAATTAATCTTTAAAAATTCACCAAAAATCAGGAAATGGAGGTAAAGATTCGAAAAAGATTTCATTTTAAAGGAATTTTCATGATCTTTCTTGTGATATAAATTTTATAACCCTCAAATTATTTTAAATGCAAACTTAAAAAAAGTAAAAAAAACAGCTTAAAAATTTAATTTAAAAAAATCTAAGAAGAATTTTTGAAAAATCTTTCTTAGTGCACCCCTACACTATTAGAAGAATCGCCATGCAAAATTTGAGCCCTTTAGGTCCAGCGGTTTGGTCTGTGCGTTGTATGTCAGTCAGTCAGTGAATGAATGAATGAATGAATGGATGAATGAGTCAGTTACGGAACTGTTTTATATATATAGATATATATTTTGTCTATTTGGTTGTTATGCACGTGACGATAAATTTATTTAAAGTACCAGAAAAAGAAATCACGTGATCAGCATTTAATAAATTAAATTCTAAAAATTAATCTTTAAAAATTCACCAAAAATCAGGAAATGGAGGTAAAAATTCGAAAAAAATTTCATTTTGAAGGAATTTTTATGATCTTTCTCGTGATATAAATTTTATAACCCTCAATGTATTATTTTAAATGCAAACGTAAAAAAAGTTTAAAAAACAGCTTAAAAATTTAATTTTTAAAAAATCTAAGAAGAATTTTTGAAAAATCTTTCTTAGTGCACCCCTACACTATTAGAAGAATCGCCATGCAAAATTTCAGCCCTTTAGGTCCAGCGGTTTGGTCTGTGCGTTGTATGTCAGTCAGTCAGTCAGTCAGTGAATGAATGAGTCAGTTACGGAACTGTTTTATATATATAGATTAGGCACGATTACATAAGTTAATTCCTGGTTCTGGTGACGTTCTAAAACATGTTCCCATAAAAATTAACTATAATTGCGTCTTCGCTTAGCGCCATTTTAACTCACGAAAGGTATCACAGGAACGTTCTACTAATGAATAGTGAGGCCGGGGGGAGGGGGGGGGGAATCTGAATTTATTCTTACAACTGACAGATTCTTTTCAGCCTTTTCAACAGTGCGTAACCTTCTATCCATTTTTTTTCCAGATTGTTAGCCCCCCCCCCCTCCGGTATTAAATGGTTTGATTTTTATCCTTCCTTCTATATCATTCCATGTATTGAGTTCCGTCACAATTCAGTGTTAAGCTCTTACTCCTTGACTTCACAGGGCAATTACTTTCAAATATATGAAATTACGTAAGAATAGCTAACTTTAACGCGCGATTAACCCACAATAATACTATAAACTCTAAATTAAAACTTTCCGAGCGAATATCAAAAGCCAATATAGCTTCTTCATGAGGAGCTGCGCAATACATACAACATTCAATTTTCTACTTAGCCCCTGGTGAAGGATGCGTTTCAGTTTTTGAAATAAATGTAATTTTCTTATCACTATTTTAAAGCGAATCGTTAAGATGTTTTCTTCCACGTCATTCTTCACTTGTCCGATGGTATAATTTCTATTTTTTCCACAGTATTATGCTCCGGGGTTTGTTTTATATTTCACTTCTGTATTTTTCAAGAGCGAGATACAATGTGAAACAAATATTTTTTTTTTTTAGTTGGAAAAAAAACTCAGTATGACAACATACACACAACAAAACATATTTAATAACTGAGGTCTTGGTGAAATAACATATTTTGACGGCAAAATCTACAATAATTAAGCACAATGATACATCCTGTTTTAACTATGAAATGTAAAAGTAAAGAAACAGCTTTTCTTTTTAATTTCAACAATTAAACAAATAAAAAATACACATAGTATGCTTACCTATTTTGTTTTTCAGGTCTATACATTGTGATATATGGGGGAACTGTAGTATTTTTTTCCATTTTTTACTTTTTCCTTTGTTGCTATCAGCCCCACCTGAAAGAAATAAGAATAATCAATGATTTGGAGGAGGAAGTTGAAAAAAAGTGTTTCTCAACGTAAAATGAAGTATAATTTCTATAATTTCAGACATTTTGAAATATTACAAGGAAAGAAATATGAGACATAGAAAAAACTTTTGATGGCGACAAAGGTCTGCAACTATCAGTTTATTATTAATACAGCGACATGATGTTGAAATACCATTATAATGAAGTCAGTGTTTCACTAAGTAAGCAGAATTTTTTTTCAACTATTAAAAATTAAAAACAGAAGAAAAAGAAACATCGCACATACTACTACTACTGTATTTCTGTTTAATACATAAATATATATATTTTTTATTAATATAACTACTGATCGGTACATTTAGTATAAGCAGTTACATTTTGTTTAATTATATTCTATGCGGGGAAAAAAAAATTACCAATTTCATGAGCGCGTAGATTTTGATATTAATATTATTCTTTGAAGTAACCCAAGTGATACATAAAACGGCGGTCGAATGAACGCAATATATTTCTCCAAGCGGTTAACACGCATATAAAAACCCCAATGTTAAGATTAACTCGAAATCTCATTCCACATCCCCGTCAAAATTTTATATTCGTAATAGTGCATTTCAGTTGGGTTCATCAGATTTTGAAATAAGAAAAGTGAAACAAAAATCACTCTTCCAATCGGCTGAACCGCTGAATTTCCGGCTTTCTTTTGACGTTATGGAGGTGCGGAAGGAAATTCTATTGTCGCCGGAAAAAGCTCTTTCACTGGGTCAGACTCCAGATCAATACATATACTAAGCGCACCGTGGAAGCTAAAATCGCGAGTCAGCAAAGCATACTTCGCAAACAGATATAGGGATGGAATTCGATGGAATGGCACTGGGGCTTGGTAGAAGAAAGGAGACACTCATATATTTTAGACGAGGAGTTCTTTCACCCGTGCCACAATGCAAAACTATTCCCATGGCTGCACTTTGTTTCTTCAGGATAAGCGACTCGTAAATAAAATGTAGCAATTACAAAAACATAAAAGTGATGGCAGAAATTTAATGTCTCTTAGTTTCAAAGTATTAGTACACTATTAAATTTAGGTAAAGAAAACTAATGGAAAAATCAATGGTAATCAATCATTTTGAAGGTCAGTAATAGTCAGTATACAGCATGTTACTTTCATTCAACAATCTAAACTCATCTACTACAAACAATACTTGATCATTTGTTATTACATTTTGGCACGACTCATAAAAATTTAAAGAATTGGAATTTTTCATCAATGGCCTGTAAGCTGGCGTGGCGTTTACCCGGGAAATACTCATATTTACATTCATAGATAAAAACTAACTCTTAAATTGTCTGGGAAATGGTGACACTGGATATTGGACGCGCAATCGATTTAAAATCATGTCTTATTCGTCTTCCAAATAGAAATAAACATAGTAAGAAAGCGAATATTCAAGGCGGTACCTTCAGATTTTATCGCCCCTACGGCGGTGCGAAGCTTCTTTTCAATTAAAAATTGTTTTATCCTTATTAAGTGATTTTTGTGTATACACCGGTGCGGATATGATTCGCGATATTGCTTATCCCTATCGGAATAAAATCCTTTAGGGGTACTTTACCACTTTTGACGTAATCAAGAAAGATATCTATTCATTTCAAATTTTCCTGCAGGAATACCTCAAATTTTCAACGTGAGCCGCAACAAAAACGAGAAATGCAATGCTACAAAACTTCATTTATCGGTTAGCCTTTTCAAAATATGTATTATTCATACGTCGTGCATAAAGCCTCGAGGACAGAAAATTACAAGCAATCATAGAATAGGGAAAGTCAAAAGGTTAAACACTGAATCGACGTGCAACGAAAGGAAAGTAGCTAAACTAAATTGTGAAATATAGCTCTTGCTGAAGGGAAGACGCTGGATACCTCATCACTTTTGGGGATTTTCGGCGTACGGGAAGCAATCGATATATTTTTAATGCGAAAAAAAGTACAGATAAATCTACAGAGGTCTGTACTGCTAAAAAAAATTCTGGGGATGATATGATGTCAGTTCCCGATTCTATAAAAACGAATGGCAAAGAAATTTTTAAGAATTTGGGCGATAAGATAGGTTGAAAATTTCAGAATTGAAAATGATGGTGAAATAATGCACGTGGTTGAACGAAACACTTTGACATTGGATAAGTTATTTGTGAGAGTGTATTGAGTTGGCCTTTACGCAATTATACCTAGAATATCATACCTGAGTAAAAAATTAACTAGAATGGAGTTAGTTAAGTTTAAAGACAGAAAAAAGTAATAAAAGAGAAAGAAAGAGAATAATTACAAGATAAAAAGAACTTTTTATATACAATGCTTTTAAATTTTCTGTTGAATCATATAAACTCGACTATTTTTCTCTTCTTTTCTCTCTTAATTGCACAAACCTTACTTAATTACTCTTTTTCGCTTTCTTTTATTTAATTTTAATCACTTTTTAGTCGTTTCCACTATCCACAGACTTTATAAACTGCTAACTTTTATAATTTTTTTAATTAAGTTTTATAAATTTTTCGTACAATATTTTTGTAAACAAACTAAATTCACATGTATTCTCTTTTTAAAATCGTCAAACGCCGGTACGCAAAAGTACAAGCATTGAATTCGATCGAAGCGCCACCTTGCAGATTTTTTCGGCTAAAAGTATTAAAAGAATGCATTGTCATCGTGTTCAGAGCTATTCTAAAAGTTTCAAAAGTCTAGGTAGTCGGGAAGTTAGTTAAAAATCGATTGCAAGATTTGTACTGGACAAACAAGAAAGCGAGTTAATAAAAACGTAGTAAAAAGAGGGGGAGGGAATTATAACTGTAAATGTGAATGTAATATGGGAGGGAAGAAGGTTTAGCACAGGAAACTTAAAAATTATATGGTAACATTAGAGAGGCAATTTAAATAACAGTGAAATGAAATATTTAGAAATTTTAGATTTTATTATCATACGGAGAACGAATTTATAGTAACTATTTTTAAATCACTAAGTTAAACAGAATTTTCAACAGTTTAGAATTTCTATTGTTTGTTGGTTGTGTTGATTCTGAAGGACTGTCGAAAATGATCGTAGCCCTTCAGAATCCACCAACCCAACAAAATAACCCAGAAAACTTTATTACTAAACATTTAAGGGGACTCACTACTCTTAAATCTTTAAAACATTCGATTTCAAAAAAAAAAAAAAAAATGTATGTTAAAGCCTGATCATTTCTGAACAAAATAAAGCAAACCGCATGAAAATATTCCGCTTAGTTCCGGAGATATTGATATTCTAAATATTTAATTACTGATCAAGTTTATGGTAAGAAAAATTTTAAACTCATTTTTCTCTAAATGTCATTTTGCATCATTCCGCAACTGATATCTCAAAAACTATGAGACATAATTCCATGAAATTTTTATCACTGCATAATCATGTTATTTTATTGCGTCTGAACTAGAATTATTGCAATCACTGAATATTTTGTTATTTTTTCAGGGATAAATTAATGCAAAAATTTAAGAAAATTTTAAGTATACTTTGAGCAGTTTTAAAAATATTGAAAAAATATTTCAATGTTGATTGTTTTAGTTCAATAGTATTTTGAATTATTTAATTTAAATATAAAACAGGAATTATACATTTAGGTGAAAAATTAATTTCCTAGTTCTGCGCGCAAGCCAGTATACAATAAAAATACTTAAAAAACAAGGTATAACTAAAGCATTTTAAAAAAATTTAAAATCATTTTGAGAGATGAAAATTTGTTTATTAAAATAAATATGTCAATTTATCATAAACACAAAATTTGGAAAAATTGGGAGTAAATTGAAATAGTTACAAAGAATCAAAAAGTAAGAAAATATGCCTTATTTCCTCGACTTAAAGAGTCGTGAGTCCCCTTAAAAGAATAAAAAATAACTTCCGTTTTCTCCCTGGCTGACAGGATCCTTTTTACCGAAAAGATTCGCAGATATCGAGAGAGACACATACTGTCACCGAAATGAATTAATGGTTTGGATAACTCGGATCACCCCAATACTACTTAATAATTTATTTAGCAAACCAACAAATGCTACATTCCACGATCATTAAATAATTAATGAACTGCACTACTAAAAGTACAGACCAGAGGTGGGGAACGTGCGGCTCTGTGATCTTCTCTTGCGGCCTTCATAAAAGCTAGCACTTGTATTAATTAATATTTAATTATATAGATTACAAGAATTTCCAAATCAATGGAATTAAATAAAGAACGGCATGAATGTATGTACAGTGTCGGCCAAAATAAAGCTGACATTTTGAAATTGTTGTCTAAAGTCGCTACAATTGTATATTTATCCAAATGAGCTTCGTTTACCTTGATTGTATGATACTTTAACTACACTTTATATGTAATTTAATGCTCAGAGTTTCTTAGCAATACTACCAGACATGTTATATGATCCCTACACAAAAACTATTTTCTTACTATTATTGTTGCGACTGACTCCATGTACGTTAAAATGTATTATTTTTTCTGCAAAAAAAAATAATAATTAATGATTAATGTTATAACAAGTTTTTATCCTTATGTGAATACAAAAATATTTTATATTGTAACTTTTTATGTCAAATAATAAATAAATAAGGACTTAATTTTTTTGTTATTTTTCTATATATTGCACCAAATTGTTAAAACTATATCTAACTATAATAATTTCATAAAAGTCGCATTTATAGGTTCATCAACTTATGCGGCCTCCTTTATTACTACCTAATTTACATGTGGCCTCTAATGGTAAAAGGTAATGGTAAAAGGTATTTGGTCATAAGGCATTAACATTAAAAAAAAAAAATAATAAAAAAAAAAAAAAATAAATAAAATTAAAAAAAATCGAATTATAGATTATGCTAAAACTGGTTTAGATTAAAATTTCACGTAAGTTCTCTAAATACAGTATTTTTCGGACCATAAGACGCATCCCGACGATAAGACGCGCCTCTAATTAATGGGAGGATTTTTGGAAAAGAATATTTTGTATTTTGTTAAGTATATAAAGATATTTTCAATTCCTTACTTAATAAAGATAAAAAAAATGTATATAATAAATATAAAATAACTATAAAATGAAAAATAAATATATATAATAAAATACTCATTTTGTTTTAACGTTACCTTCGGGCCATAAGACACACCCCAATTTTAAGTCGATTTTCTTTTTATGTAAAAAGGGTCTTATGGTCCAAAAAATACAGTATATATAAAGCACACATAAATAAAATCTCGCATCTCCGGATTACAAGCTTGTAGATGGTACGAAAATTAGTCCCTGCCCTTTCAGGAGGTCTTCTTCAAAAAGAAATGCATTTCGAGAAACTCCCAAACTTGTATTGGTGTTATTACTCGTTTTTACAGAAGTAACTCAAGAGCAGAGTAAGTTTTGACACGAAATCCGCTAACACAGAGAGAGGAAGAGGTCTCAGAATATAGCACCAGGTGGAATTTAAAACCCCTAGTGTGATGTAAAAATAGCATCTTATGCTTTTCTTTGCAGTCAAGAATGAGTTATGCAGTAAAAATACTACATTAAGATTTGGCGATACTGTTATCTTAATAGTAGCAATGGAAGTAAAAAATAAATAAATAAAAAATCAAGTGTGCTTAAAAAGTAATTAAACATAACAAGTAACAAGTGCGTCTGGATTGTTAAAATGCGAAGTACACTAAAATGGAAGAGGGGATCCGTAAAGCACACACTAGTATTAAAAAGCGGGGATTGCTTTTTTAGATCATCCCGGCAGATGTTCAACCCCTATGTTAAGCCATGATGAGATTTTTTTAACGCTATATTTCTTGTGACAGGAATAAAAAAAACCAGCACAGACGTTTCAATTTTGTCAGAATAAAAAATATATCTTCATAAGAAGTGCGAGAGTTTTTAAATTTTTTATATTAAAATTTTTCATTTATTTTTTTTACAGACAAACCCATTAACTGTATAGCGTTCATTATAAGTTTTTACAACCTAAATTTAAGAAACTATGTGCTAATCATTTAAACATCCACTTTCCGATGCAATAAAATTGAGATCAGAAATATACACTCGCTTGTAGACTAAAAGAAAATTGCCGTTAAAAATTTCGCCATAGTTTTTAATATGGAGAGGTCAAATGAAGCAACTACCTTTGTAACGATTGATGACCGACAATTCAACAGAAACTTGTCGCGTCATGTCAGGCTGATGAACTTTCACAAATTCCGACCATTCAAAGAGAACGCTAGATTTCGGCAGACATAGGAAACAAGTTACACACGAATAATCAGTGCAAGACAAATGAATAAAGGATGGCGTAAGATATGTGTGTATATAATATAAATTAATATCCACACCCAATAAAATGACGAATGCATAGAGCAGGGCGCGTAAACGTTGCGTGAAGAGCATGGCCAATATCCCTCCACTTTCATTTACTTTTATGTTTCCACAGAAGTCATCTGTCATTTCAACAGATGATAAACTAAATTCTATTAATCGCAGTCCAAACTAAGCGATAGTCCATTCACCGTCTCCCGATCACGCCACCGCGGGCAGAGTAGTGTGACGCCCCGGCATACACAAGCACGCTACACTGTCCAAAAAGACAAAGAGAAATCTCATGCATGATCAATCGGAGATACTTTTATTATTTCTTACAGACGGTATCGTGTCAAAGAATATGAAGCGAATCACGAATAACTCAGCGATGCTGAAAAATTCGACGGATTTATCCAAGGACATGATAAACGAAGCTCGGAGGATGATTTGGTCTGGACTGAGCAAAGGAAAATTGAAAATAGAAAAGGGGTCAGTAAATACAAAAAGTTCCCATTTTCCTCCATTATTCGGCTAAATGGACACGATGTAAAGAAATCGATTACAAGATTTTATTTGATAAAGAATTCATTATTTTTAGAATATTGTCCATACGTTGAAACGGCTGCGCAAGAGTGATGTGGATTCATCATGGATAAGGCAATGTTTAAAAGTGGATTAGATAACTCACTGACAACTTTGATTTCATTACTTGAGATAGAATCCAGAACAGATTACGAATAAAAACCTTTATCACAAATTACAAAAGCAACAATAAAATCGAAAAACCCAGAAAAATAACTAAAATAGAACAAAGTGTTAACGCAGGGTAAAGAAAAGTACTGTCACATCTGGTGCCGGATTTCCTTTTACATACTGATTAATTACATATATTTAATAAAAACAAAATATTCGTAATTAAGTAAAAAGCTTTATTTAAATTATTTGAAAGTCAAAGGAAGCTAATAAAAATATATTTAAATCAAGAATGATTTACATAATCGCGACATTTTCGGTAGCTTCTCTTGCATGCATTTGACAGGAGTAATTTTAATTTTTGTCAGTTTTATTCCCGAATTAATAGACTATGACGTATGGTTAACTATATTATTTTAAAGCATTTATCTAAATTTCCCTTCTAAAATGCATTACTTTTCAAATTAACCTCTAGACCTCTTCCGGGAGTAATGAATCAATCTGAATAAAGCTCTTTTCTTTCTTTCCTCGTGAAATTTCTGCACATGATACTCACTTTTGCCAGCCTATAGTATCAAACTGTATTACCAAGAGAACCTCGTTTATACTGAAATCCTATAACCACGTAAACAACTCCTCGGGAATGTAAGTGTCAATCCACTTTGCCCTCCATGTGACACATATGCAAAATCATACAATGCAACGGGGTCCACAAATCGTAAAAAGTAAACGGTACCACATTCCCTCCCACCCAAAAGTAACAGGCGTCGTTTGCATGGGAAGAAAAAAAAATATGAATGAGTTAGCAACATATACGGGGAACTGTTTTCGTAATCCAATACCTTAAAGGGTTACAGTTTTTAACTTTCATTCTCGAATTTCCACGAAATTTTATTTTTATTATTAAACTGTCTTATATTAATACAGTTCTTACTTAGTGGCCTGTAATTCAGTTTTAAATACATAATTTGAAAATAAAATACAGGAAGGTTGAATAATAACTGCTACTGTAAGCAAACTCTATTTGTACAGGTTTTCCCGGAGGAAAATATTTTGATCTACTTGTCATACACCGAAGTCTAGACGTGACTTATAAATACATACTATTTTCTCCCCCTCTTAATAATTAAAACAGAAATCTCATACCGTTATGCAAGATCCATACTTGAGCTCAACAACATTTTTCTTTAATTCATAACTTTACGGCTTCTGATAATCTAAGATGACACTTTCATAACATCAAGGTTTGTACAGTACAGATTGTAATACAAGATAACGTTTGGGAAACCATAAGGTCGACGGAGTTGAAAGGGACTTTTTTTTTTTTAAAATCACTGTAGGCTCCAATTTATATTTTGCTATGATAGCACAATATGAAAGAAATTAAGATAAACATTAAATTTATTTCGAGCAAAAAATGGAGCTTTTAAGTGGTGTATATGACAAAAAGGAAGTGGTTAAATGAGTAAATATTGTTAGAGCAAAGCAAACATTTGCTATTTGTTGACTTTCCTTTTTGAAATTTATCTCTGCGTAAATTGCAAGACAGTCAGTCTGTCAGTCATACCCGTTGAGTCTCGGGTTTATGACAAGCTTGGCTAAACGCCACGTTTCCGTGCTCTTATAAATTCGGCTTATATTAAGACATATGAAACATGAATCTTGTTGTAACAAAATGAGGGGCAAAATGTATTATACTAAACTTAATTCAAAAAGTTGAATCAAGCATTGATCGTCCATGTTCGACCCCTTGCAGTAAAGCAGTAGCAATGTTTCAGATATTTTCAATAATTCGAGGACGATTCTATGTCTAACCGTCTTAACAATGCGAAATAAAATTCCTTTTTTAGTATCCGGGCTTACATAAAAAGATCAGATTACATAAAAAGTTACAAATACGGATCCCAGGAAGGAAGCGATATCACTGTCAAGTATAAATGTCATTTCAAAAGAATTTTACATCACACAAATTTTCCAGAAATCTCCAAAAAGTTTTTCTAGGCACGGTTCAAAATTATACAGATAAAAGCTACTGTTTATAATTTACAGGTTAAACTACTATATAAAAGCTGTCCCTATCGTTGAATAATAGCAAGGGTGGAATGCGTAGAAGTTTAGATCATTTTAGCACGGTTAACAGTCCCTTACATGAAGCAAAACAATCTCGGTGTTGATAGAGCAGTTTCCTCGCACAGAGACATCCTCAGATTTTAATTTTTAACGTCGTCTTTTTCGAGTAATGCGCGAAAAAATATATAAATAAATAAATAAATTTGAGTAAAAATGAAAACTCTCATAGGTTCCGGTTTTAAGCGATTGAGGGTAGAAAAACGGAAATAAAAAGGTAAATTCAAAACTTCTTCACACTTATTGTAATTCAGGGCATTTCAACTGTTTCTACTCGTTTCAAATTCCAATCCATAAATTAAGTACGTACAGGGACATTTAGAAACCTTTTTTTTCAGTCATTTTAGAAACCTAATTATAGGTCCTTTGTCTCTATTTCTTAAGAGAAAACAATATTCTGTTAATAATATAATCATAAATATGAAAGCAATTTAGTTTTTTCTCAATTTATCTAGTGATAATACAGGAAATAATTAAATTTTTTTTTTGAGAAACTTAAAAGAAATATATAAAAATATGTGATAAGACAAAGCCAATAAACACTTAAATTATGCAAAAAAGACACATTAACACAAAATTCTTTAAGAAGCATCTGATAAGCGTATGAAGAAAGACTATATGATGGTGATTCCATTTAAAAATATCTGCGAATTCTCAAATTTCGATATTTTGATCAGTTAAAACCGACTTTCTATAAATAAAACTATCAACCTTATAAAGTACCAAGTTTTGCCTTCCAATTGTTTCTCTCTTGTTCTACCATAGCCCTACTCTTCCTGTGAGGGGGAATAGTTGAAAGCAAAAGGTCTCATTGTCGAGGTCTTTTGCCAAGCCCTTGCATATTGGGTGATCATTGGGGGTAGACTGTGGCCCTACAACCTATGGGCCAAAAATAATATCACCCCATCCGTCTTGCGGGACTTCATTCAACTAACCGAAAAATATTTCTCGGGTCATCGTTCTCCCCCCCCCCCTCCTCCTTTTACCATTACAATCCATTTAACGTGTTTATTTCAATAGATTTCAAACTGAAGGTCTATTAAGGCCTTTTTACTTTTAGCTAGAAAAAAATGAAGTTACTTATAAGGACAAAATAAGTTATAAGGCTTTTAAGGACGACAGGAACCTAAAACAGTATTCCTTATTTTAGACAGATATAAACTACTGCTCTTGAATAAGGTTGGTTTATAGGAGCCACTACAGTTATCTTTTGCAACACGAGATTATTGGATGGGATTCAGACGAGAAAAATATCTCAATATTTTCCTCACTATGACAAATATTTATCTTCGCTTTCAATTAATAATGAAAGGATCTCGCCTGATAGCAATCGCGAGATGCACAAAGCGCAACAGACCGATCATTAGGAACTAATGAGGTGTCATCACCCCTAGACACAACCTTGTGTTTTAAGTAATTCCTTTAGGAGAGAGAAAAAAAAACACCTGATTGACTGGAGTGATCCATTCATTTTAGTTCATAACAAACACGCGATGCCACGTGCCAAAGGATTACTTGCTACTGTACTTTTCAGGCAGTCTTGGGTTCGTTGTCACGGATTAATGGAAATACTAATTGTTCACACAATTTATTCAATAGCTCTGACATATATATTATTATACAAAAACATTGTGCTCTGAAAAATCGCGACAGAAGGCTCAATGTTTCACTTGTTGATTCTCAAGTCATTCTACATTTAGCCTCTGTTTCACTGCACTTTTTAAATACAGTAACAAGATGAGCTGCATCCCATACATAAAGATAAGTTATACAAAAGAAAAGTAAATATTGCATGGCTTTTTTTTTCTATTCTGGGTAAATATTTCTGGTAATCCAAGATCACGGAGACTGATTATCTGAAAAGAATTTTTAAGTCGTCACATGATTTGTGGTAATTGTCAGATTTGTTATTTTTGTTAAAATACTTTGCGCAACAAAACAGATCCGTTACACAGCATCTACCTATAGAAGATTCTTAGTTAAAAAGAATAAATAAATAATAAAAAATTTAAAAAATGATCACCACCAGTTCCCAAATTATTAGATAACCTTTCATAGATAGTTGAGAAACAGCAATAATAGGCGCATAAGAGAAAACAGTACTGAAATACAAACGGGATCTACAGCCATCAAAACTTTTGAATACAAATAAAAGATATTTGTTTCGTTGAAGCAAGAGTAGCTTAAATCTGAAACACAAAATTTTATAATTCCCATAAAATTACAAGATATTAACTACCGAAGAAGCAAAGCAAAAAGCATCCCATTTATGTAATACACAAATAATATATAAATAATAAGAATAAGAAATGTTGAGTATAGTAACCACGCCATGCAGTAGATTTTTTAAATGCATACCTTTATTTATACTTATAATTTAAGAGGTTTAGCTGTAAGCTATTTAAATTATTAAACAAATAAACCAAGAATCACAGGATTTAGATTGCCGAAAAGGTATATTAAATTGAAGATAAAAAACTTTTCAGTATTAGCACCAGTGGAAAAGGGAGAACTGGCAAGGTATTTCCCCCAGATACAGAAAATGGTGAAAAAGAAATGAACTTTTTAAATCCAGGATGCTATATATCTAAATGAATGCCATAATATTTCTCCCTCATCTGTTTAGAAAATATATACGGATCGCATAAAGACGTTTTAAACACCCAGACGTAATATGGAATGCCACAAATCAACTGGTATTATCTTACTTTTTCAAAATATGTATGAGACTAGAAAACTGTAAACAAAAGACTGTTGAAATCGCGAGAAAAAAAGATTCTCCAGTGATACTTCATCTTAATAGGCCAACACACAAAGAAAATTCATATTAACCATACAAAATGGGATTCTGTGACATCGTTTCATCAGGTACATTATTGCAGACCTTTTTTTATTTTTATTCTTCAGGACGAGTGAAGCACACACAAAAGTTTTATGAATACATGAACTTCAAGGGGACTAGCATTTTGATTCCATTATTAAAAAAGATTACGGGTGCCAACAGTCAACCGATAGAAAGCAAACATTCTTGACCCCCTTTTTCCACCTCGTTGTTCATTATTATGTTCGTCTCGATCTTCAAACTCATTGCAGCGGAAATCCTGGCCTCTTTTGGAAGGATGTCGAGGCATTTCAAGATGCAGATTCATAAAGAAGAAAAAAAAAAAAAAAAAAAAAAAAAAAACAGCGATTTGAAGAACGACCCTTTCACTTTCTAGTTTCGAAAAGTGCAGGTGAAACAATAAACTTGAAACTTCGGGAGGCCTTCGAAACTTCGAAGGAAAATAATAACCAAGAAAGATTTTCTTTCCCTATGCAAATGAATCATGCATCCAAGCGGTAGGAGTAAGTAAATTTGCCAAAATTGCAGTAGTTGGAACTGTTTAGATAAACTGTATAAATTATAAGTACTTTTTAAGGACTTCTAAATATATTTTCTAGAAATTTAAAGGACCTTTAATTTACGTTAATTTTTTAACACAAAAAGTTACGTCTAGTAATAGTGTAAAGGCATTTAATATGCGCATCCTTGTAGTTTGCATTACCCCTCAAATAATAATGCACATAATACGACACTTATTTTATAAAAAGTATTAATGAAAGCAATACAGAGCATACAAAAGACATGTCGAAGTTTTAATTTTCTTTTTCTTAAGTAGCAGATCAATATGTCAATATGAAAGGACTTTAACTTTTAGGTCAAATATTGATGACTTTTTTTTCTGGGAGGGGGGGGGGGGTTACCAAAAATTCTTATCCCACATTATACTATATATATAGTGCTCATATCATTGACAGTTTTTTTTTAAACGATACTACAAAGATAGTTTTACATCGATATGGGGAAGAGAGGCTGTGGAACGTTAGTCATTTATTAAAAGTTGCACAGAAAGGATGCCCATAAAATAAATCTTAAAAGAGACAAGTCCATATTATCTTTTTTAAATTTTGAATTAAGAGCTTTCGATAGAAATGTTATTTATGCAAGAAGTTAACTAGGAGGAAAAAATAATCGCCGGCCGAATCTGTCCATAGAAAAACAATTTAAAATACGCGGGCTCCTGAAATGCTCTTAAAATCAAACTGCTTATCAAAAGATGAATTCGCTAAAAGCAGTTACTAACATATTAATTCATTAAAAACCAAATAGATAAAATGATACGCCATGAAATACAATTGAACCGTATTGGTAGATTAATCGTAAGCAATGAAATAAGACTTTGTAATAAACAACATTCAACCCTTCATATACCCTTACATGAAACAATTTTAACGGCTCCTTGAGTTCATAAACATGATTGAAAAAAGGTGAAATGAAAGTTTAAATCGTATCTACTTCCTAACCTGTAAACTATTTTTATTTCTCATATACTTCTAATAATGCTTTTAGCATTTAGCTCTAACAGTTCCTTGCTGAGCTTTGGAGGGGGAAATGTTCTGTTTCGGTATAACTGCTGACATAGACAAGATATGAATTCTCAAATATGACGTAGCACTTATGCTCCGGAAATCACGATAACAGGAATTTCCCGAAATACAAAATTGATTTACAAGAAGAGATCGATGGAGACAGAAAACGGGGCCAAGAATCTTGAATACTCTTAGGCAAAGTCCTTAAGAACCTCCCAGTATAATTATGCACTAAATAAAAGGACAAACAAATTATTCAGAACACAAAGCGATTTCCATTTTACCTGTTGAAAGGGGCATACCTAAAATTCGATTCACTAGATTTAATAAATGATATGAATGAAAAGAAAAATTGATCTTATTTTCTACAACTCAGAAATTTAATCTTAGTAAAGGCTGTTGTGTACTAACCTTATCGGATTTGCTTACCTCATTGTTAACCTATGGGGAAAACTTGTCTACTATTTTTACAGCTACATAAATGCTGATAATCAATAAAAATTGTATTTTCAGATAGCCTGAACTTTTCTGCAAATTGTAACAAGTTTCGTTTTATATATTTCGTCCACCAAAGGAATTAAGGAGCGTTTAAAAGACACTATACCAGATTTCCCCCCCCCCCCCCGCGAATCATTTAGATTTTAAAATATTAGTTGTATTTTTTTAAAACAAAAATTGTTCCAAGGTGTAAAATTTATTTCTCTATTACGGAGTACAAGAAAAAAAAAATCATTAAATCCAAGTCGTCAATTCCTTCGACATATTTTCTCCATAGGTTAACAATGCGGTGAGCGAATTCAATAGAGTTAGTAGCAGTCTTAAGGAAATTATTAATAAAGGGACATTATAAGATCAGCGACATTCTCTGGATAAAGCAATATATATAATGTGAGGGAGAATTCACGCGACTAAAATATTTTATCACCGGCCTTCTTACCACCATCAAATGAAGAAAGGACCCGTAAAAGACAGAATTAACAGCCCATTCTAATAATGATACTGGATCTTGAACTGTCCCGGCCAAATATCAAAGCTTTTAAGCGGTAGTTTATTGTTTCCAAAATAAAACGACTATGATAAATAAAATTTCGTGATTAGGGCTAATTTCAGAAGAAAATTTAAAATACTACTTTAATACTGATCATTCAGTATTCGCCACACGACTCAAAGTTATGCATTTCGGTATCATTTGTTAGCGATCTCAGTAAGCGATAGTGAGTAGTAATCAAATATGAGAACTTCAAAATTTCCCGATAATATGATTGATTCCTGAGAATTAAATCTTGAAATTACCAACAATCGCTCCTCCCTATCAGTTTATACAACACTACTTACTCCCAACTCCTGAGATGAAAAATTTTAAAGTAAGGTAATTGCAGAAAATTATTTTTGGAAATTTTTGCAAAGGAACAGAGTAAATAAATTACGACTGATGTAGGACACTTATTATATGCAAACATTGATTCAAAGAAATATTCACGTAAATAGAAGAAAACAGTCTTTGGGGAATGAAGTAACACATGAAATATAGAGAAAATCTATATTTGAACTAAATCATTCAGTTTCGTTCTTTGGGAACAGAGTAAAATATTGAAAAAGCACCCTCCGAGCTGAGACATGCTCCGTTTCTTTGTGAAAAAAAACCTCATGTTTGAAAATTCTATTTTCGTTGATGTGTGATGTGTTTTATTAACATTCATTGACCATTCAACATTCAAGCACGCATTTGACATTTCCAAGTGTTTAGTCTAATCTGTTATCTTAAGTAGAGAGTCGTTGTGATTCAATCGAGGTTTCGGGTTTTATTCTTCATTCAGTATTTAAGAGTTAATGAATGAAAAGGCTTTCATGGCTGTATTTTCTTTAGGAAGAAAGAAGAAAATCAATTAAGTACTTCCTAGGTTTACATTGCATTTGATATGATAGACCCTTCTTTAAAAACAAAATCGATTAACTGCGTTTTCTTTCTATTTATTTATTTAAACTCCCTGAATCTACACGAAGCTCATATTGAGCAGAGTTGATTCACATTGCTTTTACCATTAAAACGAGAATTTAGATGAAAACTTTACAGCAAACTTCAATAAAACCTTCACTGATTTATTTACTACGATAAAATTAAAATTAACATAAAATCCAAATATATTTTCTTACTTCTTGGTAAAGAGCTAAAATGTTAGTTCAAATTATGGTATTCAACAGTGATAAATGAAGTCTTGTTTAAAAAAAATTCACAAAATATTTTCCGGAGTCGGGCATTTATTTACTTTATATGAGCATTTATTTACTTTATACAAGAACGACCCAGGAAAATATTTTGTGAAACTTTTTTTAAAGACTTCATTTATCACAGTTGAATAATATATATATATATATATATATATATACAGTCGAACCTCCATATATCGAACTTCCACATATCGAAATTTTCTATATATCGAACTCTTAGCAAATCTCCATGTTCATTACATAGAAAAATTGTTTCTATATATCGAAATAATCTCTATATATCGAAATTTTTGTCAAGACAAATTGGGAGATTATATTCCTCTTTAGAATAAAATCTCCCAATTTTCGGCATTTGAAACAATACGTCGTGAACTTCAATTCGCGGAAAATGTCCCTGATTAAGTTTTTAGTGAATAAATACGAACATTTCTTTGAACTTTCCGCAAAGCTGGCTGTTTAACAAGATATTCGTAGTTTTTTTTGTAAGAATGTAACTGTGATCATTGTAACCACTGTGTGGATTATTGTTTTTTGACAGGTATGTAGTACTCAATAAATCTTTCATATTAATTCATTTTTTAGTTATTGACTATCATTTAATGGGATTAGCATATAAATTAGAAATGGAGTTTCGTATACGAAAATTAGCTGTAATTTTTTTTAGGAGAATTATGATAAAGCTAAGCTCAATTCTATATATCGAATTTTTTTCCGGCAATTTGCTACTTCGATATATGGAGGTTCGACTGTATATATATATATATATATATATATATATATATAATCTTACTAGAAAAACACAAAACACAGTATTCACGATACCTAAACACTCAAAAGTGAAATTTCTTTAAAGTATTTAAAAAAATTATATTCAATTAATGATTTTCGCAATTTATTGAATTAGTGATTTTCATTTTTCTCAGTAAAAGAAACTGAAAGAAAAGTTCATACCACGTACCACACAGCAGTTTTAAATTATTTAGATTATTTACGTAAAGAGCCATAACTAAAAAATATTGTTCGATAACTGTAAGTTCTTGACGAGATTAGCCTTTAAAAAAGGCAGATGATTTTTAAAACATTTTTTTAAAAAAAGTGTCAGGTAATAATTTAAATATCTATTTAAACCTAGAAATCTTAGAAAGACCGTGTTTTTCCGCTTCCAAAAATCCCCTTAGGAATTTCAAAATTTATTTAAAATCACGTCCAGGATTCAAAGTACTTTATCACGATTTAAACAGCAACTACGAAAATATTTTCCTCTCGCACACAGTGCAATAAATATTCATGAAACTTTAAGTATCTGCGAACGTCTCTCTTACGCAAATAACCTTTTAACTTTATTTTTGATATTGATTTCTGCTCTTAGATTGAAAACGGAAATTTTTAAAAAACAAGGAATATAGCGATTCGAATATTTTTCACCGTTTGCACAAAGATGTCAGATTTATCACAGAGTCTCGGGATAAATTCTTTTTTTACCGTATAATTGGGAACTCTTAAATATGTGGATGCATCAAATCATATACAACAGAAATTCCTACAAAATAGAGAATCTCAAACGTTGCGGAAGTCTAGCTTGAAACGACCTTCATTTCCATATAAATTTACTTCAGCTCGCTGTAATTGTTGAGTGCACAATAGAATGAAGTTAATACATTCACCTGATAAAGCTAAATTGATGAGCACATAATAAATACGACATTATTAGTTTCTTAATATCTTTAAACAACCATTAAACACAAAACCCTCGGGTACCATTTTTCCTACACACGTGCAGTTTCATTTTATCCTTCAGATAATTTCACGTATATATCGTCGGTGTTCGGTAAAAAGGGCGAATGCCCATAGAGATTTACATACATATTTGCCCTTATTACAGAACACCGATGATATGTAGATTTTAATACACGTTTCAGACTAAAATATTTCTATTTCTGTAAGTAGCAAACATTTTTTAACAAATTTTAAATGAATTAATATGTCATTGTAAAGTAAATAATTCACATTACTTGCACCTTAATCTTAAGATATTTTAAATCCACACATGACAATACTTTAATAGGATCGAATATTTCAAATAATTATTTCCATAATGAAACAAATATAAATATATGTGCAAACACTGGGATCCGAGGGTCAAATATCTACAATGTTACACATTTAAAAAACAGTAAGATTGCAGTCGATTTCTGTCAACTAAGCCACAAAAGCACTCCTAAAATTAGTCTCCAAATAGCGTTTGATAATACAGCAGGAAATATGATTTAACCACTAGATACGCAATTTGATATACAGCCCCCAGTGCCACAAACTTAATGACAAACGCAGCTCGTCATTGCATGCGCTCGTCTTAAGAGTATAAAAGGCCAGCCTCGTCATTTGGGTCCGAGATAAAAAATAGTTTAAAAAAATTCTTATCCGGCCTTAAGCTCTCCAGATTAAGGAATTTTTTCGTTCTCCCCGCCACCTCGTGTCGTTGGACCTATAAAAAGTAATTACCCCCTTTTTTTTTGACGGCAAGTAAACAAAAAAAAAAGCGCTCAGATTAAGCAATGACAGAAAAAAAAACTATAAATTTGTTTCATATTCAAAAATTATATTTTCTACCTATGCTACATAGAATAAAGATTCATCCAAAATTTAATAGTAATAATAATAATAATAATAGGGAAATTGGCTTTCTTCCTGCAATTAAATGATGAAGCCGGTCTTCGTTGAACATTTTATAACACAGAAATAAACAACTAACATCGATCTTTCCGAAATGATTCCAACCCCCCACTCCTCTCTTAATTTCTTGTGATAGATTCTAGAAAATGAAGAGCCTCACAGCAGTTATATATCTAAAGAAAATATAGTTTCTACAATAATATATATCCCACCTATAAAAGAATCCTGATGGCAAACATAAAAATGAACTTTTTTTTACGCCATCCATCACTACTGAAGCTGAGAGATTCAACTAACTGATGCGAAGGAAAATAATTTGTGTTTTCAACGATGCCAAATACCAAATGTTTAGACTGGTTTACTGAGATTTTTTACTACACAAGAGCTCTTTAGACCAGGAACTACTGCTTAAAGTCGATTCCGAATGGCTACAAACACCCATGCCAACAGTGGGACTCGAACCCACAGACTCTGGCACCAAATGCCAGCGCCCTAGCCATTCGGCCATTGCCCGGTCCAAAGTTTTAGAATTCAACAACAAAATTAATTGAAAGAAAAAAAATAGCATCAAGCCTATCTCGTGTGCCCCACATATTATATTCCAAGGTTCCATACAACACCCTTTTTCCTACCTGATCATCGAAGAGGATTTCTTGGCACAGAACATCCTGGTGAAAGGACGCGCATTGAAAAGTCTCGCGAATATCCTCTACAACAATGCAAATTATGATGGATGAATTTGCTATGATTTACTCAGATTTCATCTTCATAATTCAACCGTCTCCGTTCTTAAAAAAGAAGGGAGCAAATGAAAGAGCAAGCAGGGGGAAAAAAAAAGTAGGGCGTCAGTATTTTAGAGGGAGGGAGACAGCTTTAAAAAAATTGGAGCCGATGATTTCGCCGTCAGACAGAACCAGATGTTCCTGATGCTTTCTTCATTAGTTTTTGCGGATTTTTTTCTTCGCCTGCCCTTCTTCTCTACCAGTTCCATTTCGTAACGAGGCTGAGCTATGGTTTTGGATTTACGCCATTCATTTCATAAATGGTCGCGCTTACAAAGAGATCTTTGTGCATAAATAGA
Source organism: Dolomedes plantarius (assembly GCA_907164885.2). Taxonomy (NCBI): domain Eukaryota; kingdom Metazoa; phylum Arthropoda; class Arachnida; order Araneae; family Dolomedidae; genus Dolomedes; species Dolomedes plantarius. The sequence goes on from OU015494.1 coordinate 169,499,019, forward strand.
AAGCTTCCTTGGAAATTGCGTCAACTAACATCCGAGATCTGCCTTAAAAAGGATTAGAGAGATGCGTGATTCTGCCACAGAATTATTCATTTCATTTTAAATTCAGAACTATATCCCCATATATGGATACGATTTCAAAATAATTTGTTACATAGTGATGTAAATTTAAAATAACGCAATTTATAGTAAATAAGTGGTTTGATAATGAACAAAATACAAATATAAAATTTGAAAAAAAAAAATTTTAAAACAAAAATAAATTCGACAGTTTTGACGCAGATTTCTTTTTCAACAGGAGACTTCTCGGAATCCATTCAGCCTGTGCACTTCCAATAAATATACGAATCAGCCAATATTAAAAATATACTACAGTAAAAAAAGATTTACAAAAAAAATAAATAAATAAAATAACCGATTACAATATTTTCAAAAAAATTGCATTTATTAATTTCCGCTAACAGAAACATGGGAATTTAAACAACTGAGAACTCCGTAAATTGTGAAAGTATGATTTAAATTATGATATTTGAAACCATAATATGAATATGAAATCGAAATAAGAATATTAAACATGGAAAAAAAATACAACACACCAAAAGAGCGGCTTTAAAGAGGGCAAGCCTACCATTGCAGATTATCTCGCAGAAAGTTTCCCATATTAACATGACACCACATGAAAACAAAGAACACGTGTGCTATCAGTGCTTTCGAGCCGAGATAAGAATCCTAGATTAAAGCGTCATTCATTCCCGGCATACTATGCCGATAATACGTAGCTACGGGAAGGCTCTACCCGTTTCGGGAGCTTTGAACGAAGACTATCAAAATAATCTGAAAAATAAAATTCACACGCAAATTATTGTTCGAACTTTTGAGACAGCTCATTTCTGTATTTCACTTGTAAACCGAGTTGAAATCGTCCCATTCGCATTTATATATGAAAATTATTTTCGATGTTTATTTTATTTAACTTTTAACGAGAGAAAGTGCAGTGTTCCTACATTTTTGAGACACACTATAATAAAAGTTTTAGATACATCCTATTTTATTAAATTAAAAAGAATGGGAATGTATTTTGAAATGCTGAAACAATGTGGACAAACGTTATGACGTTCAGTTAAAGTAAATCAAACCTGCGAACCCTCATTGAACTCTCCGGAGTCAATCAAAAGGCGATTTCACACTCAGCTTCTCTACAGGTACATCGTTATAATTTTAAACATCACATTTTTGTTTTATAAAATATTAAAACCTGCAGCTGCGAACCGTATTTCTTTTTTCTCATTAGAGATTCTATTTTCTTTTTTCTATTTAATTTTTTTTATCGTCTTAATTTAATATCAGAAACGGGATTGCAAAAACCCTTCAATCAATTTCAAATAGATATTTAAATTCCGGATAAGATGAGTAGAATTTCTCCCTTGTGTTTCTAACGCTTCACCTCCCCTTAAATTGATTCTATTAACCACGAAGCTCAAGAGGTATCAACTCTAATAAACCTTTTAACTAATATGAGGTTCTCCTAGCCTGTCTGAACACTTTATGCCACAAAAAGGAAAACTCAAATGTCAGCAGATGCTGATTGGAGATGAGGTACGCGGGCGGAAAACTGTACAGGATGCCACATTAAGAAACAGAGGAACAAAAGATACTCGGCGTTTTACGGAAATTCCCTTGATAAAATACGACACAGTTACGTAACACAATTACGTACTGATGAGAACTTATGCGTAAAATTTACCAGAACACAAATACTGGAAACGCTTATCTGATAGCTTCCGGGAGCCGAATTATTTTGCTTTTCGAAGAGTGATAACCATTTACATCATGTTCGTCAAACTCGATGCATTAATAATTCCAGGAAACGAATGATTGACGAAAACAACGCTCGTCAAAGGTAATCAGCGTCATTTATGATTCATCAACTTCTACAGATCATTGATCCCAGTAGCTAATATTTCCTTATAATTGGATTCATCATCCTTCTTTGTGCTACTTAGAACAAATAGCTGGGTTCTTATTACAGAAGGCAATTTTCATTGAGTTGTAAATCCATGAATTTCCCTTTGAACATCTCCAGGTTTAAGGGAGAAAAGAAAAACGGGAAAGAAATATCACAGAACAATAAAATTTCATATAACAATAAATTATGATGCACAACGTTAGTCAAAATTCATGTTTCTCTTTTACTGAAGGTTGGTTTTGAATTTTTACATTATATAAAATTGGAAAAAAATTGGAAGATAAAGAACAGACTGGATTATTTATTAAAACGATAAGAATTTAAAAAATGAAGAATTGGAGTTTATGTCTCAGTTTTCAGTCGCATGTTTTAAAGCCTAGACTGAGAAAAGTTCGGACTACATGTTTTAAAAGAGGCATTTATTAAGAAAATAATTTCACACTTGAAATGTTGCACACCGCGCTAACCTTTAAGACCTCAAAAAATTACATTTATAAGTAACGCCAATTTATGCAGAACATTCAGATGCTAGCGTAAGGGGGAAAAAATTATACTTAAAAACGTGACTAGGATTTTAAAAAGGAATAAATGTTGACAACTGGCTTAAAATTAATGCAACATCCAAGATCTTATGACAAGACCAAAGGAGCTAGGTTAAGCCTGTCCAGCACTCGCCTTTTACCATTAAGGATTTCCAGAACAATGAGATTAGGAGCATAAAGATGTCATTAACTAAATGGATGGCACGGATTAATTGCAGCAAAATGCTCAGACATTACGTGGATTAGACTTTAATCAATTAGGTATAGCTAGAATTATGTGCGTGTACCGAAGAAAAGCAATCTCGGTAATGTCTAAATGCGAACTAGACTGAAGTGTTAATATGCGTGGACCCTTTACTTTCTCTAGTTTTAACTTTCATGGATTTAATAATTTTTTAATTTGATGCAATAATTAAATAGGATTTTCTCATCTATTGAGCTTCGCTGCCTAAATCAATACTAAAATGATAATTTTAGTATAGAAGAAGTGAAAATTTTATTACATAAAATTATTACAATTTATAAAACGCACTGCTATAAGAATATTTCATAAAAGCAAATAATTTTACTGCTATTTAAACACTGTGCATCACATACTACAGCATCATATTGTCTTAAATTGTCACATCCGACGAGGGTGTTTCAAAAAGTTACAGTAAATTGACCGTAGATTCTGAAACGAAATTCTCCAGGCATTTCAAATTTAACCGCCGGGAAGATCCAGGGGTTCAGTTTGAAATACCTTGGCGCCGGAAAGATCCATTCTTACAAAAGATGTTGACTCTGCCCAATAGATGGCATACCGTTCTTAATCGGAAGGGCAGCATGAACTAAACAGCGTCGCCCTGAGCACTGTGGACCGTAAGGGAGCTGCGAGCAGTCATTTGATTTTTGTGGTGAAATTCACCTCGTGAAATTCACAGAAGAATGTTCAACAGTCTCAGCCTACCATGGTGAGAGGAAACGAATGAGTAGATACATGCTTAAAAGGGGCGAACATTAAAACGTGACGAGCAACGCATCGGACCGTTAGCACGGCCGTCACTAATGATATGATCGCGATGACGTTTTTATCTGTGAAAACATGCCCATCTATATATTTAAGTTGCTAAACTGACTTTTTGGGCAGTCCGTGAGAGAGAACTACTGCATCAATTTACTTCATATTGGTCTTAAACGAAACATTGTAATCTGTATATTTATCAAATTTGGTTTTTGTAACCGCAATTTCTATTAATTAGCGATAATTTACAATTAAAAATTGATTTCTGCGCATGTTCAAAGGCATGTTTAAATCTGTCTTTAGAAACTCACTGTTTCTGCGCATGCTCAATGACATGTTTTAATGATAAACACGTTTTTGTTCCGAGGAGTCTCTCTCGATCTCTCTCTGTCATTCTTATTTTTATGATAATTATGTTTGTGAAATATAAGATTAAACCTCACGGAAATTGTTTGTTTCACGCTGTTTAATTAGCGATAATTTACAAATTTAAAAAAAATTGCTTTCTGCGCATGCTCAGTGACACTTTTAAATCTGGCTTTAGATACTCACTAAGCACGAGTCCGCTTAAACACATTAATTTGTTTTTGTGCATTATTGTGATTTTCAACATTTGGCAATGATGTGTTGAGTATAATTTGTGTATTAGTATACATTTATTTACTATCTATCCGTCATGTTTTGACGGGTATCACCTAGTTTCTTTGGAAGTTCTGTCCTGGAAATTGGATGTCAGTTTCGAATCCGCACATACCGTTGTTACGGAAGTTTTTAAGAATCCCATGGTAGGTGTCTAGTATGCTGACTGATGAGAAAATGATGATTCGCGTGCAGACTTTTTGGCGTGGTAATTCGACGAGGATTTTCTAGCCGGTATGGTCACAGGAGACGAAACCTGGGTGCACCACTATGAGCCAGAAAGCAAGAGGTAGTCATCAGAATGGCAACACGCATCTTCACCAGGTAGGAAGAAGTTCAAGTCACAATCTTAAGCCAGAAAGGTCCTGTTCACTCTCTTTTGGGATAGGAATGGAACAGTTTTGATGCACAATCAGAAAACAGGGTGAAACCGTGAATAGTGCCCTATACAGCGCAATATTGGAGGAGGAGCTGAAGCCAGCAATATGGAGCAATCGCAGAGTAGCGACTTTGTCATCTTTCGTGATAGCAAAGCCGCTATCACTGTTGACACCATTCGGAAATTACAGCATCATCCGACAGCCCTGATCTGGCTCCCTTAGATTATCCTGTGTTTGGACCACCTGATGGATGCTTTAAAAAGATTTGGGAGTGATGGCGAAGTAAAAGAAAGGGTACTCTCCTGGCAGAAAGCGCCGCAAATGACTTTTTCTTTAAACCGACAACATATTTTCTGTACAACTATGTACAACTTAAGGTATACATACTGCCCCTCAAAATTCTCTTTTAATTTAAACCATGAATAATTTCCAGGTCAAGCACTTCGGCCATCCTTTTGATCCCCGATTCCGATAGGATACAAACACCCATACCTACAGGGGGATACAAACCCGTAGGCTTTGGCTCCAAAGACTAGCGTTTAAGTCTTTCAGCCATGGCTGTGATTCTAGACACCGGCGATCACAAGAAATTCTCATAGTCACAGCGCAATTTCATTTTAATAGTGAATACGCACCATTTATATTACTCGACTGGATTATTAAAGGAGGTACCCCTTTAGGCCTAAGTTGAAAGTTATGTCATTATATACATAAAATAAATTAGCAGTTTAATCAAGAACTAGTTTCCACATTTTCTTCATTTTAGTATTTTACGACGATTTCGAACACGTGGTCATGTATCACGACTTTTAGAAAAAAACACGTCACTATTTCTGTAGGATGGGATATCTCCAGGAGTTGCGTTCATTAGAGTAGGAGGCTGCGATTTTTTCATTGCGATTTTGTAGCCCACAGACCTACTAATACTATTAGTCTTGCAGTCACTATATAGCATAGAACCAAGAAGATTTAGTGGCGTATTAAATGTCCTGAGGTATGAATACTCAGCACTCCATTCATGAGCAAAGCTTTCAAAAACTTTAAATCACTGAACAGAAAATAAATCATAAACCCAGACTAGCGAAATGGTATTTTCCATTACACAGTATTAATTAGGCACCAAATATCCATTATTATGGCTTTTCTCGGGGACAAAAGAGTAAGCCTCAGACCCCATATTGTGGAGATCAGATCATGAGGGTTCAAGCATTGATATGATTATCACAGCTTCAACCGTAAGTACACGCACAGTGGAATTCCACTAATATATTAACTTGCTTCATCTCAATTTCAGTACTGGAGATATTAATGGAAAAAAAAACTTTTTTAGTTTCATTATAGATCACCCTGCCCCTGACTACAAGTCATTCCAAAATAAATTTTCTCGTAGAATTAGTGTCCGAAAATCACACACCTCTTCTTCCCTTCTCCTACAACGTTAGTCGAACTATTTTGATAATATCGATCCATTTCGATCACGTGTTCATACTAAGAATCATGAAGCAGCGTTGCATGTAGACATTCTGAAACATAACGTGCTCCAGATTCTATAATTATGCAATGGAATAAAAAGAAGTGCGCAATATATATCAAATCGGCGTGGATCAAACAGCATAAATTAGAACCAAAAGAGTTAGGGGGTGTTAAAGAGAAATGAACGAACGTGTTGGCATTTTTTTTATACGTCACACAAAACTTATAGTTAAAAAAAAATCTCCTCTCCGGAAAGCATAACGAATTCATGCGCATGATAACCTAATTAAGGAGAGAGAATAAACGTTTCCGATAAAGAAATAACCTCAGCCTGAAAAGTATTCAGCTCTGCAAATGATATCATCCCACGTTTGTATTCTTGTGATGAACAAGTAAGGATTTGAGTAAGATCTCATTAGCAGTTCCGTTATACCATGAACCAGAAAATGTATTTAGTCTGCAAGCTTAAGAGAAAGAGTACTTTTCGAACTAATCTTAAACTCCTTTAGATTCAAATTTTTTAGTACTTACTTTTTAAAATAGATATGACCTTATCGGGATTCTTTATACGTAAATATATGTACATAATTTTGATCCACCTCCATACGCAATAACACAGTTTTTATTTTGACGAGCTGAGTACTAAATTTTTTGTGCCTACAGTCATATTTATTTTTACAAACTAGCCATCAGTTCAAAATATTTAATGCAGTAGGCGATAAACCTCACCTTTATTTTCACTTTCTCTCAAGTCGATTTCAATGCTTTTCTTATTATTTTCCCATTTATTGCAAATCGATATGCGCCATAAATTGTGCTGAGGTTACGTTTCCGATTCAACTTAATACTTTCTTTCTACTAGAGGTTTTAGAGAAGATTGTAAATATAGTTCAAAGAGATCAGTTTACGAGCTTAAACTTTCTACAGAGACACTAAACAACGGACCATGGCATAAATGAGCTGCAAATTCATAAAACACAACCCCACCATATTTTTATATCGTGGGGGCATACATTCCTTAGGTGTACAACTGGGCGATGGCATGTCATACTACAGTCAGTGGTTTTGAGTCCCGCTGATGACAAGGCTGTTTGTATATGTTTGTATATGTTGCATATGTGCTTCAAAAGTGGCCCGCAAAGCTCTCAATCCACCTAAGGATCGTCATTCACACTAAAATATTTCTTTCAACGACGGTATTTTTAAGGTATATTAGTTCATTCAGAGATAAATGATCATCAGCCAGCGCTCGAATACATGGCCTGCGGTGAGAAAAAAGTTAATTACAGGCTCACAGTCGTTTAAGTTTCACTTCTGATAATCTCCGCACCATCGTATGCACTTAGTACTGGTTTTTAATTATTCTGGTATTCATTTGTATTTTTATTTCTTAAACTCGGCGTTATTTGTTTTTCCATACAAGCCGAGTAAATTGCGAATCGGTAAATATAGCTTTTTTGTCCTTCCCACGTTCTCTTTTATTCTGAACCATTATGTTTGGTAGAATTCCTCGCGCCCAAACCGCAATTTCGCGAGATTTTTTTTATCTGTTGGCACCCTTTAGACGCGATTTTTAGCACCTCCCTGCGTAAGTTGTTCGATTTTGGATAGGTTGATCAAAATTATACAATTCGTAAATAAGTGATCACTATATCTAAGGCTCCATTTCGAATAGCAAATGGCGTTGGAAAACAAACCCAACCCTGACCATGGTTTGAGGTTCAAGGTACAGAAGTGTACCTACACTGTGCGCCGCCTGAGTGTAAAACCCTCGCACCATTTCCACAGTCGTTTATACATCAGGATCATCGATAAATATACAGAAAAGTAAGAGATAAAATTTATTGTAAAGCGTTCACACCATTAATGAGATTGAATATCCTTGACCAAGACCTGTTAGGGAATCATGATTGCAGAGAAAGGGACTGATGTGAGAGTACGAACTGAGCTTTTTTATATTCGAATGAAACTCGCGAAGTAAGAGATTAAAGGTGAGATCCTAAATACAACCTTCTGGTATTTTTATGTATAATGCGCATCGAAATGAACTATAATACAGAAAAAACATAAAGCTTTTGTGCTAACTTCTGTGAGTGTAATAACTCCAATGTAAATTTCTGGAACAGTCTTACTCAAAGAGTTTTGCTTAAAATTAATATGTATTATGGTGAATTTATGTGACGAAATAAATTATTCCTTTTCAAACTCTCAAATAAAGTAATAAATTCGATCAAAATCAGTTATCCCGATTTATTTGCTTTTTAAGTTTCCTTTCCATAAAGAAATATTTTTAACATTTTCAAAACAGGCTAAGAAAAATCTATAAAACTCTACATTATATATACTTATTAACTACCTGTAGCATAGAACAAAAAAGATTAACAACTCATTAATGATCAAACAGAGGTTTCAGGATTCACGATTCTCAGATGGCACAACGATCGCTTTTAATCGATCAACTACCAACTAATTTCGTTTTATTTTCCCTACGGCTTTCCACAGAATTAAAGAAATATCTGACCTTTGAAAACAAGAAAAGAATCAATTCTATTACTATTGCCTTCTCTTTGACGTTAGAAACAGAAATAAGTTTGTGTTTAACAATATTTCAGTATATAAACCCATGGTAGAAGATACTGTTTTTTTTTAAATCAAGGAAACTTTATTAATGAAATCAACGTTTAAAAAAAAATTATAATCCGCCCACTGAAATTTTCGGAAAACGCCATTAATTTTAAAAAAAAAGAAAGAAAAAAAAAGAGAAATATTTAGTACGTGGTGCGATCTCCGTTATACACACACTATAAAAAGTAGAATTCTTCAATCAAGAGGAAAATATGAATATCATTTCTCACTAACTGTTACACGTGCACAACGTCAAGAAAAGGCGTTTGATAATGCAGAACAACCTTGAAACCCAACTATGTGTATAATAAATCTATAAACTTGGTGGCGAAGAATAGATTAAAATACCATTTTGCATCATAGCCAGAGTCAAATAAATATCAGCTCCGTAATATTATCTCTTGATAGCGATAATCCACGTTTATAATTAGCTAAGTAAATGACAAAATGTTTAGATCACTATGTGAAAGGGTTAGAGTAACATGTCGAGATTTAAAATTCGCATCGCAAATTATTAAAACAAATCTTACAACTGTTTGCCAAACTTATTTACTCATGCGAACTGTGAAACACGAACTGCTATACATAATTCCTGCTGGAGTTTAAATTAAATATATATGTTTAGAATTAAATGACATTTTTGTACACACATTTCAATAAGTGGTATTGAACAAATTAAAAGCTGTTAGAAACATCTGCGCGGTTGCTGTTGAGAGGGAAATATACGCTTCGCCTCCCTCTTTCCCCTGCATTCATTTTATAAGTTCAAACTTAAGATAATTTATCCAATTTTATATCCAACACATATTAAATCGGACGCTTCATTACTAACGACGGGATATTCATTTAATTGAGTAAATAAACAGACATACATAGCGAAGCGATATAAATTTCCAGATTTTACTCAGACTTCTCTCCTACAATAAATGAGATAAAGAAAGGGGGGAGGGTTATAATTTACAGTATCTTTGAAATTTTTCTGTAACAGGAAGAGATTTATAAAAGCATCACGAAACTAATTTCTTTCCTTTTGTCACCACAACTTTGAAAATGACCACAGTTATGTTGTCGTCATTTTAGTAAATTTAGAGCGACGAAGTGCAACAATAACGACACACCCGATGGACACTAGAATATACAACCCAACAAACAGCATTCAATCGAAGACAGAGAGTTCGGGGATATACATAAGTAAGAACTTAAGCAATTGCAACTGTGAAGGCGAGGTAGATCTCTTTTCACCCAAAGGAAAGATTTTCTTGGGTTGCTGTGCTCCTTCGATCATCACCAAGCATATGTTGCGCTGTACCTCTGTTATCAGCAACATCTTTCGGATGAAGAATCGCATGCTTTGACGCACCCGCAGTGCTGTCGCAACACCATTCTGAAATTCACCCGCCCCGATGAGACTAACAGCTTCTCTGCGGTCAAGTGGCCTGTAAGGCATTGTTCACATTGCTTCCCGACCATAAGACCCGCCGCAAATTGAACCCAGCCCACGCGTGGGGGAATCTGTGAAACATAGTTTTGACTGAGGCACCGCAAATTGAGCCCAACCCACGCAGCCGTGACCCACGCGTGGGAAGGTTTGTGATCGTCGCACAGATTTCGTGGCCCGTGGGTCAGATTTGGATAGACGATAGAACGCCCCCTGGCTGGCAAAACATTGGGAGCATCGTGAACTTGTTTGCATAGCTGTTATTTACAATTATGTTAAATAGATTTTTATTATTTGTCGTTTTTACATGCAAATTGTAGTAAATACAGAACACATTTTAAGAATTTCATGTAATCTCGCATTTTAAAAATTATTGACTTATGATAGCTGTATGGCTTCCAGAAATATTAATTTTTTAAATTTATAATCTGATTTGGTCAGTTATACGAATTTGAATTTTGATTTTATTTAATTTCGTTGTTTATCTAGTATAAAAATTATTTATACTAGATATCAAAGTTACATATTCTTTGAATAAATCTATGGTTTAATATTTTTTAAGTTATGTCAACATTAGTTTGTCTTGTACATTAAACTATTGTACAGAAGTATGTATCAATAATTTTAAAATTATTGATACATGTATGTATGACAGTTTAAACTCCGCATGGATATTTCTGCCAGCTAAATATGCATTTCTTTTACTTTCCCCCCTCGTAACTATAGAATATAATATTTCTTCATTCTCCGATTCCGATTCCAAATCCACGAGAAATTCAACCTCGGACGTTATCGTGTTAGGCGTGGATGCGTGTGCTGGGCTCAATTTGCGGTGTCCCTCCCCAGCCCACGCTCGTGGGGGCGTGGGTTGTGCGTGGGCTGGGTTAAATTTGCGGCGGGCTTAACGTTCCTCCGTTGGCAACGAGATTGCTGACATGACCTGCGAATAATTTGGCGAATCACGTCGACATTGCTTAAGCTCTGTGATTGGTCAAAATTTTGTTATCCCTGACGCTTCCAAAGCAATGTGAACAAGGCCTAATAATGTCGTGGAGACAGGCTACAGCCAATATTACCTTAAAACGAAGATACTGTATCGAAACTTTAAGGAACATCTTCTAACCTCCCAATCACATTTTTAGAAAGAAAAAAAAACTTTAGTTGACTCGCCACATCTGATTTCCGTCAGCTCGTGAGTTAATGCCCTTCACGTGCATAGGTACAGAGACTGCAGATCTGTCCTGTGCAGTTTGTTCAAAGCGATTTCGTAGCAGGCGCGTAACGCTGAATGAAAAAAATAAATAAAAATAACATAAAATAAATAAATAAAAGGAAAAATAGCTTTTCTCAGGAATTTTTCGACTAGCGTAAAAAATAAGACTTTTTATTAATTAACAAGATGACTTTGCTTTCAAAATGTAGCTGAATTAACATTTTAATTAAGAAAAAAAATATTAACAGGTTTTAAAACAGCAAGATATTTAAACAACCAAAATGCAAACAAACTCATAAATATGTAGATACAAAATAGACTCATTACGGAAATTTTTGAAATCAATGTGGGTTGCTAATCACAAAGGTGAATATTTCTTTTCTTTTTTTTTTCCCTTCTTTTTTTCTTTTCTTTTTTTTTAATATGAGCGTTTCTAGCAATATTTTACAATCATCAATAAGAACAAAAACTGTCTAGTGACAAACAATTTGCATACAATGTCGACACTTTATTTGGATTCAGTTCTTAAATATTATCGTATTTACAATATTTCAATACATTAATTGAAGCAAACATTGGAAAATGTTCGCAAAATCTTTTAACGCTTCTCATAATTACTACTTCTGTCATCAAAGATGGGTCACAAATATATATATATATAAAAAACAATACTAAAATGTTCTACTATATGATCAAACAGATAACAATGAAATAACAGTAGTTGCTGAAAAACCAAAGTATTCCGTATCAAGTTACTACCAATTTCAAGATCCGGTTTTTACAGTGTCTGTTGTCAATTTATATCCGCCCTCAAACATATTTTTAATGATTCCTTTTAACTTTCTTTTCGTTCTAATCATCGCAGCGCGTTAACAGATATGCCTCTAAGATGCTTCGTCCAAACACGAGAAAAAAAAAAAAAAAAAGAAGAGAAGGATAAAGAATAGAATGAAAGACATCTGTAAATAAAGCAGTTCAAGTCATCTTTTGTATTACGGTTTTCGTTCTGAATGCCTTCTGTGTGATACATTAGTTACTGTTCATTCACTTCGTCATTTTTACAAATTTCCGTTAAGGTTATTTGTATAATAGGCAATTGGATGATAAATAATACTTGGATTTGCTGCGACAGAACCAGATGATGGAACAAAATTGTTCTTCACCAAAAAAATCTGTATCGTCATTGGCTATATATGCGAATTTAGCTTTGTCTTACATTCGTTGAGTGCTATTTTGACGGAATATCGAACGATAAATTAAAGATTTCTTGAACGGCATGAAAGAAATTGTGGCAATCGAATAACGTGTCAAACTTACAGTCAATTACGTAACATATGGTTCCAAAATAATATATATCATCAAGGTAAGATTTTCTATTCTTTAAATTAGAAATAAACCACTTTCAAAAGTGGAAATAAACAACTCTTAGGTTAAAAGAAAAAAATCTAAAAAGAACAATGATCTTTTAAGAGTGAAAAAAGGCGCTCTTAAAGAGCGGAAAAACTAAATGAGCTGCTACTCCGCTCTTTCAGAGTGAAAGAAAATCACCCATTAAGAGTAAACAGTGGTGCTCTACTCAATCGATGGAAGGGTGGGTTTTTCACGCAGAGTACCATTTGTGTCATTTTTATATCCATCGGAAGAATGAAAAATCGTCCTTTCAGAATTTTGACTCCTTTGATTTTAGAGACAACCCTATCTTATACTGCCCTTCGTTTGCATATTGTCAACTAAGTAAGACAAAAACAGCAAAAGGCCGGAGGACGGCCGATGTTGCAGTCTGCGGATTCGAGTCCCACTATTGGCATGGATGTTTGTCGCCGTTCGGAATCCGCTTTAAGCAGTAGGACCCGGTCTAATGATCCCTCGTGTAGCAAAAATTTGACCGTAGCGCTCTCAACCAACAGACTAACCAAAACCTGCAAAATGCGCATGTTCAGAGGAACATCCGTCGCGAGTTGGGTGAACGCACATTTGTTGCCTTAGTTTTGGGTGGATTGATGGTTCTGGACATACATCAAGACGCCTGTTAGTGCTAAAACAGACTTTTTTTAGTAAACCATAAATAAAGCTGGAGTATCGTGTTTATCGAAAAAGTTTCCTTAAAAACAAACGAGTCTGCTGTAATACAGAAGAATATATACGGAATACAACTCCCACGAGATATCACGCCTATAGACAAACTTAAATACAGTCTCCTTAGGATAGATAGTCTACGTTACAAATGACGGCACAGAGGATATAATCGAGGTTGATTCCCAAACATATCATTTTAAAATGCCTAATATTTTCATAAATTTGTTCTTTGCTTAGATTTCCTCTAGTGCAGGGGTGTCAAACTCAAAGGCTAACTTGAGCCAAACAAACAAGGTTTAACTATAGGTGGGCCGCAAAAAAAAAATCAATATTAATACAAAAGTATGTTTATTTACCTAATTACAGTATATTCCACATAAATATACGCATTTTGTTTAATAACAGCAAAAAAAGAGTATAATTAAGAAAACATTTAGCGAATTCTTCCTATCTTATTATAATTCTGCGTCGGTATTTTAATATATATTATTGTGTGCCAATATATTGGCCGGGCCGCAAAAATGTTCGTTGCGGGCCGCGAGTTTGACACCCCTGCTCTAGAGGGTCTTTCATGTATTATAGTTTATAATATTTCACTAACACAGCTTTATACATTCTTTATCTAACATATTCAACCTTTTCCATTGGGTTAAAAAAAATTGAAATGGTATAAGTTTAAAAAAAAAAACTGGATTTGTCATACTGTAGGACATAATTCCCGAAGATAGGATAAAATAATTCTCATATTATTTCATGATTTAAATAGACCTCGAGGGGTAAACGTGGTCGAGAAATTTTAGGTATTTTATTCACGTGTGGATTTTTCAGTTTCAAAGTACACGAGATACCGAACTAAACTCTGTGTTTCACTTATCCCTAAGATTAGTTTTTATCTGACTGATTCTCAGTGCAAGTTTCAGAGAACACGGTAGATGTTCAAAAAAAGCCCCCATAGGATGAGCGGATCAATAATGCTGTGAGACACCCATAGGCGTAGCGTCGGGGGTGGGGTCCCCCCCCCCCCAACTTAACTTGAAATAAATTTAAACGTTAATAGAAGTTCAGTTAAAATCGGAAAATTGCAGAAAACTTTTAAGAAAGTTGGTTTTTCCGCTTTTTCAAGCTGTGAAACTGAAAATTCCGATTATGTCTTTAGTCTTAAAATAGTTTTTAACAATAATATGGTCCATAACAAAATTTCGATGCTATATTTTTTTCTCCTTTTAATTATATTATATTTATTTTTCTCATTGTATAACTTTTGAATACTACTCAAACATCAATTCTATTGTTATTCAATTAAAAAAAAAATTATATTATTTCGTATTTTAAGGATCGCCAGGCAGTCAATGCGCGGAGGAGGGCCCTAACGGAATTCAGTTCGTGCCCCCCCCCCCCAAAAAAAAAAAAAAAAAAAAGTTAGAAGCACGCTACGCCTATGGTGACACCCCATGGTAAACTTTACGGAAATTCTATAGAGGATATTAGAAAATATGCTACATTTTGATAATTTAAACCTGAATGCGTATCGGATGACAGGAAATAAATATTATATGAAAATTGCTTAATCAAAAGAGCGTTGTATCTTCAAAGTACATGGGTCAGAATATTTTCGCCTAGAACTATGAACAATTACAGCCTAGCTATCGTCACGCTTTACAACTTGCGGTAAAAAGCCACAAATACCAAAAACGTTAAGTCATAAACGCAAAACAGCTGTTTGCAATATAAGACTTTGTATAACACTGAACAAAACTCTGCTCAACTAAAATGATGCTTAATACTGGCAATTTCACTAAAATCCCATTGTTATACGCTCAGTTGAAAAGTAGTTATTACTTTGAAAATATCTTTCACGAAATAGTAGTCATTCGACGGATGTTTCTACACAAAAATACTTTCAATGAAAACAGCAAAGAATAAAAAAAAAAAGATCCTGTGCATTCTAGCTGTGTTAACCCTTGTGCAAGCCCGAAATGCATCATGACATAACACAATTAAAAGTGCGGATATGTCTCAATCAGATGATGGGATATACTGTCATAGGCAAACGATAAGTAGGCTATTAAAAGAATGACAGGCAACGCGATTTTGTTGTATATAACATAATCTGTTGTAAGAAAAAAAATGAAATAGTTTCCGTAACACAATATAGATAAAATATTACTTTTAATATCACAATATTACGTTGCCATCCATACCTCATAATACATATTTTCACTTATTATTAATGAGTACTTTCGCCATATACAACAGACATTATTATCCTCTATGTATGTCTCATTAATTCTTGTACTTTATGATCTAACGACCGGGAAGTAGCAGTTAAATATATTTAGCATTTTAGTAGTATATCTATGAGAACTAGTAACACTGACAAATTGACTTAATGCAGGTTCTATTGCGATCTTTCTCTACACGACGACTAGCTAAAGGAATTTTTCTTTGGAATTTTCCAGCAGTCTCGTGCTGCAATGGCCTCGTCTAGTTATCTTCCTATAATGTACTTTTCTCTCTAGATTCCAATTTATCAATGACATATTATACTGCAAATAGATTAAATTTTATATTACTAAGACTATATCAAAAAGTGGAACCTTTTTTCTTCTTCTCCTTAAACTGACAACTATCATTTCTATCTAGATATAACTCGCAATTCTTACCAGATTTTATTAAACATTCAAAAGCGCAATGAAATGAATGAACAAACTAGTAGTAATCTCGAATCTTCTTTCACTCTCCTTTATACTTACTACTGTAGTTAACCTGCTCCTCACTGGTTGATAAAATACTTGATTAATTTCTGAAAATTATGGTGAAAGAACATCTCTCCTCTTACAGTATTGAAAAATAAAAATAAAAAGTAAGAAATGAAGTGGAGAAAGAGAGAGGGTGGGAGGAAATGTCGTCCAAACTTCGGTCTCAACTAAATTGAAACAAGCCGTAGTGCGATCCAAGTGGAAGGCAATTGGAAATTTCGCAAAGGCTATATAATTAAATTCAGGATTTTGTCCTTCGAGCAAGGTGAGAGGAGAAAGTCCCATCGCGAAAGTGGTCAAGGTCAAACTTCCACAGTTCGTGGGAAAAAAAAAGAAAAAAGGGGGCGATCGAAGAACAGAATTCAAAACAGGCGGTGTGAAGTCGATTTAAATCACGCGCGTATCTGAGAAATTATGATTTGTACTCAAAAGGAGTACAAATCCTTAGAAGAAAATAAAAGCAAAATATGATGGCATAACGATATAAGTGGGCAATTGAAATCATAGGTGAATAAAGTGTGTGTGTGTGTGTGTGTATATATATATATATATATATATGTGTGTGTGTGTGTGTGTTAATTAATGGAAAAAAGTCCTACAAAACAATTCGTAATTTATACGAAATATACTGAGTAGATTTTCAATAAAACAACCAAGCGCCACATAACGCTATAAAAACCATTAGTTTCATTATTTATGGATTACCATTTTAAATAATTCGAAAAAAATAGGGAATTTTAGACAGTAAAATATTACTTACTTTAATGAACAAATTGAAAGCAGATATACATTTATATCGACACTCTGATTCCATTTAAAATATGCCCCACTATATTTTAACATGCCGATGATTGGTTTGGTTTGAAGAGCTACGGTCAACTTTTTGCTACACGAGGGCTAATTAGACGGGGACCTACAGTTTAAAGTCGATTCCGAACGGCTACAAACATCCATGACAACAGTGGGACTCGAACCCACGGGATCTTGTAAGATGCCGACGAATTACAAAAACTCTACGAACTCCATGTCAATGTTTCTGAATTTGAATTGTTAGAATTTAATTGAAAATCAAAGAAATAACAAAAGCGCTACGTTTATATTATTAAGCATGAAAAGTTTATCTATTTGATAAAAGTCTACTAAATTTATATCAAACTCGATAAATTAAAAATTTCAAATGACATCACATACAAACCGTTAGAACTCTAAACCTGCACCATGTGGTATTGTTTACAAAAGCTTCATCTCGTATTCAACGCAAGCAATCTTACACAAAACATGTGCCAAATTTTCATGTCTTTTATTCATATATTTTGGGGAACGGGGTTACTAACTGCATATTCTTCGCTCTTATATTATATATTAAGATCCCCCCTCAGAGAAAATGCGATAAAATGTTCCCCACAAAGGACGTGCATTTTTTACCTTATGCATCCCATCCAATTCCCAGTCACATAATAAATGGCCCAAAATAACGTCGCACGCGGAACAGTTCATCAATCCCGACCTCATTCTGATACTTTTAGCTATGATATTGTGGAGCTAAGGGCTGACTCTCACGCAACAGTCGCGCGCATAAACGTCAGTGGGACTTTGGCGCAGAAGTTGCGATGCCGTATATATTATTTTTACGCCGGTTTATCCTTCAAGCGAGACGGAGAGAAAAGGTTCATTGCGACAGTGGTCAAGGTCGGGTTGAAAGAGAACGGTGTCAGCATTTGGAAATTTTTAAACAGCTGTCACGAGAAATAGAGTAGAGCTCAACTAGTCGCCAAAAAAACGAGTTCACTTATCTATCATTGTACACTGAGCACTAACGCACGCATTGTAGAGTGTGGAGTGATTTATGTGTTAAGATCCATACACATGTAAATGACAGCCTGTTTGGAAACGCACATTGCATATGTATGTACACAGAAAGGATCCCACTGATATCTACGTGTAAGACGGCCTTTAAAAAGCCACGTTATTTTCTCTGAATGCTAGTAGTTCTGAGACTGCTCCTGGGAAACTCAAGTGCAGCCAAATTATGAGTTCCTACCCCTCGCAAGACAATTTCCTAGTTTCCAACCTGTTTGTAAACATCCTACATTTTCCTCGATCACTCAAAATAAAAATTCATCAACATTTTTCTCAGTAGCAACTGGAATTTTTTGCCACTCGCTCACTAAATAAATGTCAATTATTTTACTTATTCTGACCAAGATACCTTCAATTTAAAAAAAAATTGAAATAAGATAAGACACCTGTTTTTCATTTTAAACCTTAAAATGATTCATTCGCAGGATTCCAAAAGAGAATGAAAAGTGTGTACACTCTTAACACTGCGAGTCGTATGTATTGGGAATATGACCGCCTGACATGCAAAACATTAGAGACAATTAAATGCTTATAGCTGAGGAGTGGTTAAGTGTCATAATAAAAGTAAGACCTCAGTATGTTTAACTCAGTATCGAGAGTAACAAACCACAGCAAAAAAAAAAGATACCACACATTAAGCAGAACAAGTAACACCCGCAAGAATAAACATATTTATCGAGGAATGAGACACAGGGCCAAAATGCGAGAACATTCAATAAAGAACCTAGCACAGTTTAGGGATCATTCATTTCGAAACATTATATCAGAGTTTTTTGCACAACCTCTAAAATAAGTACATATTATTATTTAATTTGAATAAATGCCGAATGATTATGCTTACTCGAATTCGGAAACTTGCTCTCCATCCCAGTGTATCGACAAATAAGTTCTTTTTTTAGACTAGCAAGTAAAATCTCTTAATGATTTTAAATGAATTTTATACTAGTTGGTACCCGTCAAAATATGACGGCTGGATAGTAAATAAATGTACTAATACACAAATTATACTCAACACTTCATTGCCAAATGCTGAATATCATATTACGAATTGAGAAATGCACTTTAAAAAAATTACTATTGAACCCAATAAAAAGAAATATGGTTACTCAACAGTGCGAAATAAACAATTTCCGTCAGGTATAATTTTATATCTCACAAACATAATAAAAAATAAAAATGGCAGAGAGAGAGATTCCTCCAAATAAACAAATGAGCGTGTTTATGCGGCCTCGTGCTTAGTGAGTATTTAAAGCCAGATTTAAACATGTCACTGAGCATGCGCAGAAAGCAATTTTTAATTGTAAATTATAACGAAGTAATAGAAATTGCAGTTACAAAAACCAAATTTGACACATCTATAGATTAAAATATTTCGTTTAAGACCAAAATAAAGTAAACTGATACAGTAGTTTCCTCTCACGGACTGCCCAAAGAATCAGCTTAGCAACTTAAATATATAGATGCCAAAATAATTTTTTCTTAACGTGACTCGATTTTTTTAAAAGGTTAAAAACAATGGAAATAACGTTGAAAGAGACTGAAAAAAAACAATATCAAACAATAGTTTAATGATGAGAAAACAGCGATTTCATTAAAAGGGGAGCTTCCGTATAAAATGCTTCAAACACCAGTCACAAAACTGGAGCTCGAATAAGAATTTGGCTACTATCTGCAAATTCATTACATTTGTTACTACACGTCAGTTTAACGTTTTGCCAATTCATATTAAAGTTAGTCATTTTATCAAAATATGAATATAAACAGGTCAGACGAGTAATATCTCATAGATCAAACACGGGAACTTTAACATCCATTCAGTATGCCATGCATGCAACTAGTACAGATCAGCATAAATGAGACGGAGCGAATAAAAACGTGCGGGAATGCGAGGCAGGCCACTCACCACTTTCTTCCGCACCCCAACACAACTTTAGTTAAGCCGAAGTCGTCATCGAAACGACTCGATAAGATAGGACAATAAATGCCATTTTAAGAGTCCAACAACAAGCCTCCGGGGAAGTCGCAGTACGACCATCATTTCAAAAGGCGTTCTTCAGAGGAGTTATAAATATTTATCACTCTCCGAACTCAGGCATACAATATTCGCAAATGTTTCCAAAAAGTGCGATGTGCAGGAAAAAGGAAAGCTCGACAGATGGCATAGGACCAAGTCAAACAACACATGCTAAAGAGTTACAACCGGTGGAAGAGAGAGAAGCCGTTTCATTTGAACGTGGAGGGAATTCTCAAATATCCTGTCTGCAGATGAATGTTTTCCGGAAGAGAAATCAAGTGCTAGTAAATTACGTGAAATAAATAGACAAACGAAAGTGATACAGCTGAAGCACGTTTCATTTTTCGCACGTGCTTGTAGTACGAAAGTCAATTCAAAACTAGGATTAGAAATAATAGCCCCAAATATGTTACTGATTACAGCCGCAGGACATATCTGTCAAATTTCCTGCTAACATTTGTCACTCATGTTGTTCCAAATGCCATCCTAATCGGGCTTTTCGTACCTTCTCAGTGATTCCTCTCATTCGTGGTATATTTATCAAAAATTAGAAAGCGATATTAGTGTATTTAACACTTACATATACTTTTGAATTTTTTCCTCTTTTTCCGTAAGAGAAGAAGGGGGTTTCAGATCAATCCTGCTACCTTCCACAATACTCCACCTGAACTTCGTCCCTCTAGGTTGACGTCTGGAGACTGCAATGTACATGACCATCTACCCCATCCGAGAAAAATGTTGGGTTGGTTGAGGGCCAAGGGAAAGAGGGAGGGGAGTATTTTTGCTTCGTTAAGAAAATACGTGAAAAATGCTTACTTACATAAAAATACACCATCACCAAAGTCACAGTTCAAACTCATGTTCTGCGCAACCTCAACTTTTCAGCGTTCAACGAAAATCCCCAGATTCAAGCTTTTCAGGAAAAAGGAGGTCAAACCTGACATTTTACAACACAAAACAATTTTTTCGACTTCTATGACCTTTGACGAAGTCCTCGGACATTTTCATCGTTGTTTCGGAGAAGATTTTATGAATAAAAACCTACAGCATATCTTTTAGGAGAAATACAAAGAATATTCTGTAAGTTTTATACTATCGAGGCCACGAGTTGGAATCATATCGATTCGTCCAAAAATCTCACTAGCTATAGCTAGGAAATAAGAGCATACATTTCATTTGCTGTTATTATAATAACTGCCTATTATAACAGCTCTCAGGAGGTGAGCAGACTAGTCGAGCTGAAAACTTAAGTTACAATGTACCATGGATATGAATGCAGTGTAGTGAAGTTTATTTAATTTTGGCTACAAAAATCGAATACGATTTGCTTAGAAAACGCATTTAGAAATATATTTAGGGAACTAAATGAAATATAAAAATAATTCTGAAAATTAACTCTTTTGAATTCATTAAACTATGCAGAAAACATAACACGTTTAGCTTACGTATAAAATATGTAAAACGTGTCTGATATCAAATATAAATAGTCAGCTATGCGGTAAACAGTAATATATTGCTCTTAAGATTTTTATTTTCAGAAAAAGATAATCTTAAACACATTTTCTATATTTGCGGATAAAGTGTTAAACAGAGAAATAAGATAAATGCAAATGAATAATAAAAGCATCACGGATGTCATTATCACTTACAGTAAATAGTCATTAATTCCACTTAAAAACTACGTTTGTGTCGGACTTAAGACGCACTTTTCTTTGATCTCGTTAGCTCGAGACTAAAGAAAGGATAAGATCGTCCATGAGCATAACTGAAGCCTAAATGAACCTTCTCTCAAATTTGAACCAAGATGTTATGTTTCACAGTTCTCTAATTTCTTGACCAGAAATAGAATCTATCACTCCATAAATTTGGTCGGTACCTCTAGTAAAATGTATCGATAACCTTTTCTTTCTGGGGGAAAACCGGAATTTAATAACGCGGGTATGTTCAAGAAGGGCAATGCATGTGTCTTAGTAATAACCCGTCATTAGTCGCCCAGTGTTACCTAAAGTATAGTTATGAGAATCACCCATAAGCCCTATGACAAATGTGAAAGTCAAATGCCTAACGCTAGTGACAGCTACTCTCTTGGGAGAATAATAATTATTTATGTAAATTTTGTTGAAGACACTGCATACTTTTCTTTCATAGATACCAAAATTTAGAGGCTTTCTTAAGTAATTACGGTCATAAGCTTAGACTAATTGGAATTTATGGACTTTGACGGTTCTTAAGGGATTATGTCTCATCTTGGCCAAGAGTGAAGCTCTTGATTTTCACAAGGTAAGCAAGACAACGTAGTAGACTTCTTTAACACGCCATTCACCCCAGATAACGCTTAAACTGCAATAATTTTGCCATTATTCTAGCATCTGTAAGAGGTACCGTTCAATAGTGAAAATGCATGCTCAAAATCTATATATTTCAATGATTAAGAGATTATGAACAGCATTTCACACATTCAGAAAAGAAAACTTGGAGCCTTTATGATAGCTAGTTCCCGAATTAGTCCGCGATTCATTTCTCGCTAAAAAAACAGAGAAAACCCCCAAAATGCTCTCTCTCTCTATTATATATATATATATATATATATATATATATATATATATATAACCATTAGACTACAAACCAGGTCAATAAAAAATTATAAAACTATTCTGGTAAACTTAACACAGTCATATCATGGCATAATGAAGATTGACTTCTATGTACTCTGTGCTATATCACTTTCACTCATACCTAACTAACCAAATTTTGTTAATCGACAACAGATATTATTAAAAAAAAATTCATGTCCTAATTTCATACTTTTTATATTAAAAAAAATAAAAAAATTGAAGCAATAGTTTTTTTTTTTTTTCCAATTTCTTTCTTAGCGCCAAACATTATCGCCAGAAATATTTTTAAAAACTTATGATCAAGTGCAGTTAAACTTGTCGCAGAATTATACGAATCAAGTAGAATGTATGTTAATTCAGAGACTGTAAAAAGAGTAATCCGATCGGCTGGATATCATGATAAAACATAGCGAAAAGGGGGCTGGGTGACGCCCAGTGGAATCAGAAGATTTATCTAAACACGCGCACATTTGAAATCTTAACTGTAAAATCATTGACACTGCTACCAAGACAATGAATGAGCCAAAAAATGCTGCTTGAAATGTGCGACTCTGGCTGTCGTACAATGGAGGTCACATGATGCCGTCAAAACCACGTGGATACTCGCATTAGACAGATTGGATATACACAACGTTGGACAGATTGGATATACACAACGTTGGACAGATTGGATATACACAATGAGCCACACAAGAGTTTTGCAGCTTTTGTCGTTTATGCATCAATTTCTGATAGACCAATATCATGAAGATATAAAGATCCATCATGCTCTAAGAATTTGAGTAACAATGCTATGAAATCTCCTGTCAACAATCGGGCACATCCGTGCGTTTGTATTGACCTGAAGATTTCCAGCAGTTTCCTTCTGCTCAAAAATTTCCCCGTCTCGGTATAGAAACCATTCCACTATAGTTGCCGTGTTCTGTGTATGTATCTGTCATGTAACGCTTCCGGAGCGACCGCTTCATAAATATATCAGCCTATGGCATCCATTTTGTTTGATGAGTCAGGCTTAACAAGTTAAAAGTAAAGTTCAAAAAAATTATTGCTATCTAAACCGAAATAATTTATCAGAAACAACGTAATATCGACGCAAATCAACTTCATTTCGATTTTTAGACGGCTGTAATAAACGGTGACAGTTAAAAAACAGCTTGCCACCGTTTATAAATGTTCTCAGCATAATATATCCTTTCAATATAACATATTTTCGTTGTGATTTTCATATTCATTAGACAATTATCTCTTTTCCGCCACGTTTCGCGTTATCAGTGTTTCAATTAAATTAATAACAAGTATTCATTTTAAATATTCAGAACTTGAAAATGCAAACACGAGTGAGTCATTCATTCACCGTGATTCATTCATCGTCGTTAATTTAAGAAAAATTGAATCAGAGAATTTTTTTCACAGTAAAACAGTTTTTCATTATATTATTTTTTTTAATATATATATTTATATTTTAACCAAATAATATATATATTTTAACCAGATATTACAATAATGTCAAATTTAGTATTTTCGGAAAGTTGCAAACTCGACGCATGCGTAGTGATATGTTCAAAATTGTCTGTACGGTAGCGTGCTTTTCAAAGCGAATACCTAACATAACCGCAAAATTTTCTTAAATTTTTAAAAGTGTTTCATTGAATATTTCTAAATAACCAACACACGTGGCTTTCATGTGATTTTTCGTAAAGCATTCTATTACGATCATAATGTTTTTAGTTTGTTTATTATTGTATTTTTAATATTACTTTGATAGCGATTTGTATTTTAGCGTCAAGTTTTGACGGGTACTATCTAGTACACACATAACGACAAAAACTGAAATCGCGAATTCAGAAACAATATTTCTTCAAAGCAACATTTGAGAAAAAGAAAAATGATGAATGGAACTCGATCGAGCCAAAGACAACAAAACGGCTCATTATAACCATACCGAAAAGGTTGAACTGTATTTTAAAAGCTAATGGTTATCCAACAAATCCCCAGAAAAATTAAGGGAGATTTTTTATACATTGGCTCCCAAAAGTGTTCGTACACTTACGATTTTCAATGAAATAGGGGTCTATGCATTATTTAAAATGAATATTTCAGAATGGGTATTTAATAATAAGATCTATAATCTACTCTTAACACAACTACATGAAATATTTTGAAAACATAGTAAAACTATATTTTTAAGAAACCAGTAATCAAAAAGTAACAAAAACTTTATCTCACTAAAGTCATCGTACACTGAAATATTATCTGATAAATTCATAATTAAAATTATCGTCTGGCGCTTTATTTTTATTTTTGAATTGTGGTGGCATTTAAAATACCACATGGCTTTAATTTTTGTTTACCTACTCCGTAATATTCTATTTATTATTTAAAAATGGCTCGTAGTCGTAAAGAAACAACAAACAGCATTCGAAAATTGATTATTTTTCATCATAGTAGTGGTAAATCAGTTCGGAATATTGCTAAATTACTTAATTTCTGCTGTGCAGTATGTGATAAAACGATTTAAAGAAGAAAATCGGATCGAAAACAAGATAAGTAAAGGTCGTCCGGCAAAGTTAACAAAACGTGATCAGAGATTTATAATTAGAAAATTTGTGAAAAATCCACGTTTGAGTGCTGTAAATGTTTCTTCAGAATTTGATGAAACATTTTCTAGTTCAATTTCACCTGAAACTGTTCGACGAGTTCTCAGAGCAGCTGGATTACATGGGAGTTCTGCTCGTAGAAAATTTTTTTATGAGTGAGAAAAACAGAAAGCTTGGGCTTTCCTTCGCACTATCAACGATAAATAAGCCCCAGACGTATTGGAATAATGTCTTATTTGCCGATGAAAGCAAGTTTAACATTTTTGGTTCCAATGGCCGTATAATTGTATGGAGAAAAAAAAATGAGGAACTTAATCCCAAGTACTTAGTAGGAACAGTGAAGCATAGCGGTGGAGGTGTCCTTGTGTAGGGGTGCATATCAGCATCAGGACTAGGTAATTTGGTATTTATTGATGGCATAATGAATCATGCTGTTTATATAAATATTCTAAGAGGCAATTTAAAATTATCAGCCCAAAATTTGGGTATTGGAAACAACTTTGTTTTTAATCAAGATAACGATCCTAAGCACACGGCTCTCAACGTTCGCCTCTGGTGTCTCTGTAATTGTCCACAAGTTTGAAAATACCACCTCAATCGCCAGATTTAAACCCAATAGAACATATTTGGAGAGAACTGGAGGTTCGAGTACGAAAACACGACATTCACACGAAATTCGAACTAAAAACAATTATGATGGAAGAATGGATGAACATTGATGCAGAAATTACAAAAGAACTAGTGCAATCTATTCCCAGACGTTTAAAAGCTGTTGTGTATACTAAAGTGGATACTATCCTACTAAATATTAATTTAACGAAAAATTAGAATATTTACTAATATGTAGAGATTATTTTACAAGTGTACGATGACTTTTGTGAGAAAGTTTTTGTTACTTTTTGATTATTGTTTTCTTAAAAATAAAGTTTTACTATGTTTTTAAACTATTTCATGTAGTTTTGTTAAGAATAGATTATAGATCTTATTATTAAAAACCCATTCTGAAATAATCATTTTAATTAATGGATAGATCCCTATTTCATTGAAAATCGTAAGTGTACGAGCACTTTTGGGAGCCACTGTATTTATTAGCTATAAAAGAGAGGGTTCAAACACTTTTGCAAGTTTTTCTTTTTTTGAACCTCTGTGTGCATTATGATATTTACATTTCATCCAAACCAAATTATTTTTGTGAAATGAGCAACGAAGTAAATATTACATGAAAAACCAATCTTTGCTAACTGTGTGATTTATGAATGGTGTAAGTTTCCATCCACACGTGATACACTAAAAGGGATTAAAATTTTGAACCCTTAAAAATGTATTTATCTACTATTACCCCAAAATAATTCTGACTCTTCTATTGAATAATTTCGCTTAAATCGGTATTAGTTGAACTCGACGAAAGATTCAAAAAGGAAATCACATTTTAAATAAGATGGTGGGTACAAGATGGAAGAAAATTTCATACTTCCAATAGTTCATTATTTAAACATCTTTAAATGCTCTCTGTGTACCTTTGGAGATTCACTAACCCCAAAAATGTTTAAATACACGTATAATTTAAGGCTGCTAAATGAGTTTTTGAAGAGAATATCATTTTGCTTCTATTAACACTTGTTTTAATATGATGCCGTGGATTAAGCAGATCTCCTATACCCATTATTTAAATTAAGGTTTTCAATATGTTTGACACTATACGCATGAAAAAAAATTAAAATCTGCAGATTTTCTCACAAAATATTTATTTATCATATTTAGCACAGATGTACAGGAAGCACAAAAAAATAAACACAGTCCGACAATGAAGCCGAAAACAATTCTGAATTAAACAAAAAATGTGTAGTATATAAAGCAGAACCTTTATAAAATAATCTACTAGATTATACGGAAAGTAATGAACTTTACATGAATTCGAAACTTCAGATTCGCTGGTATTCAAGACTGAAAATATTGCCTACGCACCAACTACATGCTTTCATCTGCGCTCATCATATCTAATCAATTTATAGATCAATTTTGGATAGTTAAAAAGTAGAAAAAAGGTAATAGAAAAACGAGTTTAGCTGTGATATACTATTATGCTATCTTACAACTCAAAATTTTCAGAACAGGGTCTATAATATTTCTCCTTGCCACATGCGAGAGCCCAACGTCGTAGATGAAGGAAGTATGCTTCATCAAGTTCTATAAATTAATTCCTTACATTAACGTCCGTTTATTTGGATGAAAAAAGTCATCCACAATCAAGAGTTTAGCTTCATTTCATTTCATCCTAGAGAGAAATACCGTAACGTTTAATGAATGACGTTTGTGTTCCAATTTTCCTGAGTAGAAATAAATTCGCAGTATAAAATTACGTGGTGTTAGATCAGAATATATGATTTGATACAATTTATGCT
The DNA here is from genome assembly GCA_907164885.2 of Dolomedes plantarius. NCBI lineage: Eukaryota > Metazoa > Arthropoda > Arachnida > Araneae > Dolomedidae > Dolomedes > Dolomedes plantarius. Next base: position 169,526,618 of record OU015494.1, read on the forward strand.
TATTCTCGCGTATGGTGTCATATTTATACCGAAAATCGAGAGCGCGCTGATAAACAAAATTCAACCTGAAATTCAACATAACTAGATAATTGGTGATCCTCTGAAAAGGGAAAAAAAAAAGCATGAATAAAAATGAAAATTGCAGAAGCAACTGAGTCAATAACTTCGTAAGTCTACTATCAGCTTTTGCACACCGTTAATACGTACAAACAAAAAAGCTATAATTCATACAGAAGCGGAGGAAGTCCTACAAAAACGTTATCTCCTCTATAGAGTTATGCACAGAAGACGATAACATGAAAAATAAAAATTATTTTTAAAAGGATAACACATGAACAAACAACAAAAAAAAAGGAGAGAGATTAAATTAGAATTCTATTATAATATTTCAGTTATGTAAATGATTCTTGGAGTGAGTGTAAAATATTTTTAAGTACGTTAAATAAAAGTAACTGAAAAATATTCTAATAATAACAGAAAAAATCCCCTCTTTTTTAAATTTCGATAACGTTGGTAAGTCAGTTTCAATTTTTCCCGGGAACTTCAACTAGCGCAAAAGAAAGAAAAAGGGTTAGTTACCGATGCAAAGATTACGCAACAGGCCGGAACTGGATCTCCGTGACCTTGGGTACGCCCGATCTCCTGATCTGCATTCTTGAAGCAAATGTCTCCGAGTGGATTTCTTTTAATACAGTTCATAACGCGCTCTAGACAGAATTCAACCCAACTGCTGTAGACACAGTAAAAAATAAATTCGTCATTTCACAGAAATTCATTATTCACGAGAAATTTGTGATCTGATCTACATGCGTGATATTCATAACTGACACCAGGCATCGGGAGATTTTGATCACAGTTCTTCACAGTTTTGCAATACGTTCTGCACTACTTACAACGTATTACTGGTACTTATTTCAATATATCGCACATATATCTTCGCCCATGAAGGAATCCAAACATTGACGTAAATATGACCAAAGAAGTCCCCAAACAAAACAAATGTAAATGAATGCCAAAAAAAAAAAATAAGAAAAATAATTTAAGGATTATTTACTTAGTTGTTTATCCATGTTTCGGGCGAAATTTCTACCGATTTATCGCAGTGAATATCAACTCGAAACATTTCAGCGGATGGTACACTGAATATTTTTAGTGTCCCCACAAAACAGGCCTTAAAAGCAACGAGTATATATAGCACCAAGCAGGAGATGCCCAACCCACGACATTTTTAGACCGAATATCTGCTAAATACTAAAAGTGATATACTCGGAAAATCTATTTTGTTTCGAAAACAGTTTTGACTTGCTGACTCTTCAACTATAATACAGCATCGTCCACTTATTTTTCTTCTGCCATTTAACAGATTATTTACTACCGCACTCAAATAAAACGCCATTTCCAGCAACAAATGTTAAATAAATAATACAATGCGCAAAAATATGAAAAGTATGTTTTCTTTCCTCTCTTATATTCGCCGAGTTGACAGCAAAATGCTCTCTCGATGTTGCTTTACGGTGATATAAATCTTGGAGAAGTAAAACAGAAATTGGAGAAATTTCTCATTATAAAAAAGTTCTTAATCCCCAATTCAAATTCTTAAAGAATCGCGAAATAAATTAAGGATTTAATGAGATAAATCATGACTACTAAACTGTATATAGGTCGTTCACCCCTGACAACATACGATATTTGCGTTAGGTTTAGCCATCGTATTTAAGTCTAACTTTCTCAATAAAAATCTGTGGTCACTGTGCTGGTTGCTGGGTAGTAGCCACACTGGATTCGCTCAGCTAAATGTTAACCAATGGACAAAATTTTACCGATGACTTCGATTGGAAGAATCCCCCCCCCCCTTTTTTAAGCACTCCGTTATTAGAATTTTTTTTTATTTGGGTATCTTTTTCATTCTTCAAAAAAAAAAAACTCAAATAATTTCCTTTCACAAACGAAATTTCTAAAATGAAGAAGATAGAATTTTAAAAAAAAATTCACTTTTACGGAGACCAATCTATTTTAAAAAACTTGAAATCCACGTCCACAGTCATTGGAAAGATTTTCTCCATGGGTTAACACTGAGCTGAACGAATCAAACATGGCTAATAAATACCAAGCAGTCTCGAGTCGGAAATGCTGGGAATCTCATGAATAAATACGTGAAGTTCTCAGGGCAGCGGGAGGTGAGGACACCCAGGAAAAACTTGAGTCATCACGGTTAACACCAGGATTTGAATATTTCACAGAAAGAAAAAAAAAAGTAATTCGATTACAAGTTGACTGTCACGAGACATTTTCGGATATTCCAAAAAGGTAATGCTACTTACGAACAGGCAAACACTCAAAAGAATGCACTCATGGAATTCAGACGGTTCAGAGAACTAACTATTAGGACAATATGCAGGTACATCGTTTTGATTTACGAAGCCATCACTACAATACTGAAGACAGGTGAGATATACAGACGGCAAAGCCAGTAGACGCGAATTCGCATTATATTGGACAAATAAAAACGTTTCCACGGCCGGTCAATGGCAAGACTTTTTTTTTTTTAATAGTATGTTCCTGCTTGTCCTAAGCAATCTCATATGCTATGTTTCACAACTCTGCTTTCAAATATTCTTTTTTAATTTATATTTGTTCATAATAAAATTATAATATAGAATTACTCCTCTGACACCCTCAAGACTATTTCTCCAGATTTATTTAGAGTATTCATCCTATTCAAGTGTGATGAGGCAATAAACATGGTAACCATCATCATAACTAACTTTCCATATTAAGCATGCGTCTCTCCTGCAAAATCTCATTTACCTTAAAATACTGCTTCTAGATAAGAAGTGTTTTCCAATATTTCGAACTCTAACTAAATGAGAGTTAAAATGGGGTAAATTTTTGAAGCTGATATAGACAGACAAATTCAATATATACAGACATTATTCAAATATCTATCGACAACACAAATTTGTCAGCACTTATTTTTAAGCTAATTAAGATGGTAAAGAAAAAAGATAGCGGGTGCTCAGCTGATTGAATTCAGCCACGTACAAATTGCCCTGATCACGACGAACGCGCTATTGTGTTTCAAGCAGTAACACAACTTTCACACTATAATTATCTTCTTGATATAATGATGCATTTGAAACGTTTTCATTTAGACCGCAATCGAACTACCTAAGGTTGTTAATGCCAAAACAACATAATGTAGTGTATACAATTATGATTCCATTCCCATTAATTGAGTAAACAATCAAAACTTATCAATCAGCCATAGCTGCGGGTAAGCGCAATTTTCTCAACCGCTGCATTTCTGAATAATAAGGAAACACAATTACTAGAAAATAAGCTTCTTAAGTATCAACAAGAAAAACAGTGGCTGGATGTGTTTTAATCAACTTTTCAACGTAATGAGCTGAAAAGAGATATCCTTCACCTTTAGATACCAGTTGCGTTGTCGCTACGATACGAACAATCAAATTAGAAACAACAATTAGCAAACTGGATTTCAAAACGCACAAAGAAAAAAAAAAACAGCTATCAAGTGTCTCAGGATTTTCAATACAACACTATCTGAAAATGAACTAAGCACGATGAATCTACGAGTAGGAGGGAATGAAAGAAGTACAAGGGAAATGGAGGGGGGAAAAATAGTTGTTTAACAGCTTATTACGCTAATGTTGAAATTAGGCAGCCTACGCAGTAACTGTCCATTAACGTGGCACAAACGAGAGCTGGTTGTGTCGGACTTGCTCAAATCTAAGCTGATATTCATATTCCTTCGGAGTAAAAAAGTCCATTATATTTGCATACAATTCTAGGTGCAATATGAAAGACTCCATTACTCATTTTTTGCTACTCAAATTCGTAACAGACGAAATCGATAAATCCCGTCTCAATTTTAATACTTTAATTATACCCCGTTAATTAGTTCTGAGCACAAACCGAGAGACGTCGATTTACGTTTCACTGCACTTCCAATTAATAGTACACATTAAAACTAAGTGAACTTTGGTGCTGTTGGTACTGACAGCTTTGAAAATGCACATTCGAAACAAGAAACCGGTTGTAGCTACAAAACCTGACACCTGTTTGTAACGAGTCGCTTTTTTCAAGAAATACTGTATGGAAGATTACAGGAGTGGTGGAGGGATGGCCACTTCAAAACGCCATTATGATGACACTGATTAGAAAATGCGTGAAAATTTTGCGTGGCAACTCCCCCCCCCCCCCCCCCAACAAAAAAAATAAAAATAATAATAATAAAATATAAAATAAAAAACAGGGAAAACGCAAGGTTGGAGAAAAGCACCAGGCGGAGACAAAACATGCTATTGACATTTTTCGGGACCGGTATATATACCCACACTGGCAAATCACTATCATTCCCTTTCATTTAACACCTGTAATCGATTGTGATATACGACATGACCACACCATTGGTATGAAAGTAAAATTGGAGAGATTTAAAAAGGTACAGTCCCTATTTTTCCCTTTTCAAAACATTTATATTAGTAACGGAGTAGGAAAAAAAAAAATTCACTATTTCACGACATAAAATCGATTTGAAAGATACGTTACTTTTTATAACACATTACAAAACTGGACTTTCGGTATTTTCGAAATCATCCTGTACAACTAGTCATATACTACTAGTCAATTCATACAACGAAATTCATTAATACTAAATAATCCTAAACAAAAACTGGTAAAAGAATACATTTGCTTTTATCTGAAGTTTTTACTTAACTGAAGTCGGATATGTGATACATAATCTAAAAAATCAAGGTAGGCAGAATTTTTAGTTTTAAACGAAACTGAGTTTATTGAGTTTTATGCTGAAAAATTTATTTCCATGTAAATTCCAGGGGAGTAGATAAACAAAAAATGTTCCATATATATTTCTTTTTTTCTTTCTTTTTTTTTCAACCAGCACACACACACACACATTTTATGTATATATATATAGCCAATCTCGAGTCAAAAATGATTTAGGATAATACTGGGTTGCAGTTTGAGGGTTACAGTGAAAGAAAGAACACAAAATCCGATATGAATTCAATCTTTGTATAGAATTTATTCCAATGTAAATTTATTCGAGAAACTGCATAAAGATTTCGAGCATTTTGTTAGCTTTAGAGGATTAATTTTCAGAAATATGAAACTCTGATCTAAATGAAAAGGGGTACTCTAGATATTATTTTACGAAGTATCGCATGTCGTAAAGGAAAATATAAGAATTTCAAACGAATAAAAACATTGAAACAAAATATATGTAAAACTATATCACCTACAACTTGATATACTTTGAATTCGATAGGTACTGAGATGGCTGGAATGAAACCTCATAAAGATGCTTTACTAATTTAAAAACTTTCTAAATGAAAACTTGGTAGAAAGTAAATATTTTTACCCAGAATTTTTTTCAGTGTCTTTTACATTTCCCTCTTATGAAGCGTAAAAACATCATCTGGGTAAAAAAAAAAAAACTGTTTTAAACATATCAAATGTAATGAATACAAAAAAAGAAAAAAAATGCACACAAAACTTCAGTTTTCAAACAATTTACAATTAAACGGGTTGCATTGTCACTCCTATCTAAAATATCAGAAAGTCCAATATTTAAACTGACAGTTGAAAAAACAGGCTATCGTTTACAACTATCAGTGATATTTTGAAGATTTAAGAGCTTGCCAAAATATCCATTCTACATTATATTATGGACACACTTCAAGAGGTAAGGGCGCAATAAATCTAATTAAAACAAAAAGGTGAAAAAATAAATAGAATATTTAAGAGAACTTATGAAAATCAAATAGCATTTAGCTCTAATGGAGTAACAATAAACGCAGATGATACAAAGTATAATGTGCGACATAGAACACTGAAGAAAAAATCCAAGAAAAAACAACTGCTAAATTTAAATTAATAACTGGCTTTTCATAATTAAGTATGTCTCTGTTTATAGTTAAAATAATATGTAAAAAATTGCACTATTTTTAATCCTTCTAAAGCTTTAATCATACGCTTTTTTCTCCGATAATCTATTCAAAAAGTTGATGCCAAAAACCTTCCTTACATAAAATAATTGAAAATAGTAGGCCCCAATTATTTTTAATTATGCTAGTTGATACTCAGGAATGGATGTTATTCAATTGAAAACGAAAGAGGCGTTCAAAATAGCAATTGTCATTAAACGTATTTATTTATACAAACGTAACAGATAACACAAGAAAAATATATTTCTTTTAAAAACTATTACGTCACTTATGACGCAGGGCGCTTTTTCTTCTAACTTGAAGACGGCGATAAAGCAGTTCTAGTTTGTTGTTTTACAGTTTGACATCAAAACAAACGGAGTTGGTTTATCTGTGGCAATTGCTCGACACAGCCATTTCCTCCCTCTTTACATCATGTTTGAAGTACCACACTTTGCCCAACATGACTTAATGAATGCTTCTTCAACCTTAACAGTGTAGAGATGGTTGTACTAAGCAATGAAATGAAGTGATATACAAACAACCTGAAACTTAAGGCTCCGAAACAGCCAATATAAACACCCATTAAACTTCAAGAAGAGTCGCTATTAAACGACATCGTGGTCTTATTTTGATAACGCATTACAGCTTTTCCTAGTTTGATATCATTAACTGATAGTCATTCTCATTTAGCAGCAGGGGGGGAAAAAACTCATGCACTGATTTTTCTTTTTAACACAGAACATTTAACTACGGTATAATAAAAATTCTAACAAAAACTAACATAAAATTACAAATCTATATATTATTTCAATCAGTTTTTGTAATATAATTTACAGTTATTTACAGTTACTACATGTTCCTATACATGATATATAATTTAATATTTTCATACAAAATATATTGGTGGATATTCCAGGAATTTCCTTTTTTAATTTACATTTTGATCGAAGCTGAGTGTCTGCACTGATATGCTTAGATAATTACTACTGTTTTGGGGATTTCGATTTGGCAGATTTTTTCAATGCCCACATGCTCAATAAAACACACAAATCTAGTAGGAAAAAAAATCGATCGGTCAATGTACAAATATGGTACTGCTCACTGGATAACTTGTTTTGAGTAAATCTCTTTTGATGTTGCAAATATTGTATGTTAGAACCATGAAGAACGAGATGGGAAGGATGGCTAGCTTTGGAGTCATGAGATTACACTAGGGTTTAAACAGACAGGGACTTCTACAGTTTAAATTTTAAAGCCCATTTCAAATGGCATTAAATATTCATGCGAATCGCAGACATCGTTAACAAAGGTTAGCGCTAGGCCTGTCAGCACCATTCGACTCCAGGAACAAAAAGAAGATATGGACTGTATCGTACATACTCACCGACAGTAACTGCAGTTTCGCGAACTTCTCAGCAATCTTAATATCACGAAACAAGTCAGCCAAACCACCAATATTGCATGAAACTTCGAAGAAGTCAGCAACTGCTGATTCAGTTCGACAGAATTATTTTATTTCATGTTACAAAATAAGAGGAATGCATATTTCCGGGATTAAAATGCGACAGAAATTTAAAATTTAAACCTGGTTGAAACTTTTAAGTTCAAACCCGTTTAATGCCTATACATTCCCCATTTCTTCTCTTTAATAAAATATAAGAAAAGCATTGTACGATCAAAATCATATAAAAATCAAGGTTTAAAATCTTTTACAACTTTTACGCTGTAAAATTAGAAATATTATAATTCATACTAAAAATATTTTCTGATAATAAAAGCCATTCATGAGAAACCGAGTAACGTATTACTTTTATTGATTGAGTACAAGTCATCAGTTCTTAATTCAAATGCCTTTGTTTACAACGGAAGAATTTATTTTCGCCTCTAATACCCTGAGCTATTTTTCATTCAAATTCATCCTTCTTGACAACATTACGCGTATGCACTCACTTTACGCTTAAAATAACACACAGGAAATGAGATATGTCGACAGTAGGAAAATCCTATTCTCTGATCATCTGGATTCATTTTACTATGTTCCAGAATTAAATATCTTATCAAACAAAAGCTGCAAAATAAGCTCCTGAATCCCAGAGCAATTTATAGATGACAAATTCAAACTACGCTTTTCCGCAATTAGGAGTATACAGTCGTAGTCAGTGAAACAACTGTGACAACTTTTTTATTATGAGAGGTGTCAAACGGGGGGGGGGGGGGGGGGAAGCAGCAACTGTCCTATAAATTCACGTTATCAGGCCTCCAACCTTCAGAAACTAGAGCATTTCCTGAATAAACAAGAAAAAATACAATGCCACATACGATAATGTTTAAACAGCATTCGGAAAAAATTCAAATGTTAGATCAGGAGTTAAAATTAATTATCTTCTATGTGAAAGAACCTTTGGAGGCAACGACATTAAGGAAGAAAGTATACAGATGAAAATTAGAACACACAATTTTGTAGTCAAAAATTTGAGAAACACCTACGGAAAGTGCGTATAATATATGTAGATCTTCCGAATTTATAGACAGGATAATAGCTACTTAGCATCTAATTTCCATACTATTATCGGGAAATTATCAAGGTCTTAAAAAATTAATGAATATTAAATATTCTAAGCAAGAGACAAAAAAATGACGATTGAAACGTAATACAATGAAAAGTGTCGTGGAAAAATAAGAATATTATGAAGACGCATGAGACATTATTTAAACTTAGAGAAACATGATTAAGCAAGGAGGCAACCAAATTTCTAGAAAAAAATAATCAAAAGGAAAAAAAAAAGGAAGTTTGTTTCCTTGAATTATTGATTCAATTCTGTTTTAGTGGTGGTATAAATCAGTCAGTAATCTTAGTTTTCATGACTGGAAATTTGAAACCATACACTTTCATATCAGAAAGAAAACAGGAATTTCTGGAGATCCTTTTTTTTTTTTTTTTTTAATTTACTAGAATGCATGTGGGAGTACAAAGCAGGAATAACAGTTCAAACAAGGAAAGGTATAATTAGGACGCTAAGTTAATTAGCTGGTAAGAATTTACAAGTTTTGACGTAGAAAAAGGTTCAAGAATCACGAACAGGCCTCTATAAATCAATTAGCGCATGAACACCCTTTACAGTCGAACCACTCGGACTTTTTGTGTGCTTTTTTTCCGTTATAAGGTAAAGCAAAAAAATACCCCCACCCACTCCCAAGAATTTTCGAATTACACCAACAAGAAGTTATGTCCACACGCAACTCGATTTTTGTGGGATATATTATCATGGAGCACCCTATAAGATGAACCATCATCTCTTAAATTAGACGGCGTAGAATCATCCATGTCTTAGAGCAGTGCTTCCGAACCGGTGGTCTGCGACAGCCTCGGGAGTGGTCGGTACCACATATAAAAAAGTTGCCAAATAAACTTTGAAAGCAATGTTCATTGAACTAGATGGGCGGAATATATCCGATGACTATCAGGTGTCGAATTAAAATTTCTTAAAAGTTTAGCAATTATTTTATTAAAATATGATACGTTAGAATGTGAGTACGTTAATCCTGTATCCCTTTTGCCCGAGGGATATTCTATAACCCTCACATCCCCCGGAAGGTTCCCCCCCCCCCATCAAGTCGGGGGGGGGGGAGCATCGTTCAATTTCTGGCTTAGTGGTTCGCAGACTTCTAGGGGTTGGGAACCACTGTCTTAGAGGGATTCGAAAGCGGTACGACTTAGCAACGGCAAAAATTAAAATATTTAAGAATCGTGAAGAAATATCTATTCTAAGTATGACATTTCGACCGAACTCAATAATTGATTTAATAAATTAAAGCAAAGTGTTCAATAGTTACAGCTTGCAATCCTTTGTAAAAGTATATCACCAGGAATGCCCACATACTATATTAATTACCATCGCAGGTGATAAAAACAAAATAAACAAAACAAAAACGAAATATCACGGCACATTTTAAACAAATTTTTCACCCAACAAGCCTCAAAAGAAACAAATTCGTTAATTAGAGAGGAATTTCTGTACGTCAGATAAGTCACCGATTCTTTTCAATTATGAAGAATCTAGAATTATAGCGGCAAAAATAAGAGCTTGACAGTTTCTTATCAATTATGTCAACAAAGAAAGTACGACCCGCTGAAAATCATGATATATGCTTGTTATCAATAGTTTTTGAAATCAGGAACTTTAGGTTGCATAAAATTCAGTGAAAATATGAGGGGATTTAACAAGATATAACTGACAAACAAAGTTGTAGCAAAAAATCAATAAATTCAGCATTTGGTTAGTTAATTTAGACGGCTATATTAACGAGAGATAAAAATTTTAGAATCACCTCGAAAGTCTAAGATTTAGGAGCTTACATTAACAACTGTCGTATATGAAAAAACTTATTCCCATAATTTACATGAGCTTTCATCAACGGTCGAGGGAAGAAAATGGAAACATTTATTTCGTATAAGAATTGACTTGAAAAATATAAAACGTTTTTAACAGAATTTTAATTTTAAACAATAAATTTACACTAAGATATTTTCTGCTATAGATAAATTAACAAGGTGAAACGAAAGAGACTAAATGATGTACAACTAAAAGTACGTGAGCATCATAATCAAATAAACAACATCACGTACCTTTATAACATAGAGGTAAGTGACGTGTACACAATAGAACAGAGGAAGAAAAAAGTTTATAATTGTTTATTGTATTTAAATACGCATGTAAAACAAAAAAATTAACTCAATTAAATCTAAACTTCAGTAATTTTATATTATCTGCCAACACGATACTACAAGAAATGTTAGAAAACCATACCTACTTTATATTTTCAAGACAGTAAAAAAGGCACTTTACTTAAGGTCAATTCAGGCTTTTATCAAGGGATTTATATGAAGTGTTTATTACCTTTCTCTGGGAATAAAAAAGTAGAATTTCATTTACAACTAAATATTTCAAAAAACGAGAGAGAGTTTCAAAAAAGAGTATGTTAAAATACAGTAACCACCGCTTATAGTGATCACTGGTTATAAGAATCAACCGTTTATAAGAATCAATATCGCGAAAACAAAAACAAATGTATTATTTCCATGTTAAAATTTCCGCTTTAAAGAATCAATCCACCGGTTTTAAGAATCAGTTTACACTCTTCGCTTTCCTTTCATTTTTCCAAAAAAGCTACTTAAACCATCAAAAGACATGAAGTTCTTTCTTTTCTTTTTTTTTTAAAGAAGGATTGATAAGATGGGATGGAATATAGTCGTAAAATTCACCCCTTTCTTTATTAGACATAACATAAAAGTATCCCCTTAAACGCTTTACCACAACACTGTCCTATCAGCTTGACCCGGGGGCAACTTTACCCGTCCGAGTAAATCTTCGTCTGAGACTATAAGTATTGAAAGAGGTATAAACAGCCTTCTGAAAACTTCATTACGTCAAACTACCGCAGAAAACTTTTTCTTGCTCCCTTCCTGTAGTTGAAATGTTAAAACTGTTAAGCAGGTATGTTGTAACTTGTAACAAATATTGTATTTTTTTCTTCTCTTACTATAATCATGTGTAACTACTTATAGGTCTAAAAATTAATTTTTATTTTTAAAACTATAAAAAATACATTTTAATAAAAGATAGTTAATGTAAATTAAAGAGTATTTTATGGTAAATTATCTAATATATGTATATATAGGTGTGTGTTCCAGTCCAAAAACCTAAATTTCGGTTATAAGAATCAACCGCTTATAAGAATCAAAAACAGTAATAACAAACGTGATTCTTATAAGCGGAAATCACTGTACTCCCTACCATTTATTATAAAAAACAAGTACTTGTACCATTATACTACGAACAACTAACAATTTTTATCCCTTTTCCCAACGAAAGTCTAACTTTGACTGAATCACACATCTGTTACTTTTCATTAAGCTCCCTTCCCCCTTTTTTGTGGGGAGAGGGGTCAGTTCAGCCCTCGTGTTGCAAGATGTCCATTGCGCTCTAGAACAAAGAAAACTAAGCCTTGCCTAAGGCCAGGGCCTTTTTATCGCATGGGCAAATCGGGACTTTGCCCAGGGCCCCCTGATGCTAGGGGGCCTCAAAACCCCCTTGGTGTTTGCACCTAGTACTTCTAATAGTATATATTTTTATAAATGTCCGTAAGGGGGGGCCCCCAAATAGCATCTGCCCAGGGGCCCCCAGCGTTCATAATCGGGCCCTGCCTAAGGCTTTTTTTGCGCAAATGTAAGAATAACGACTGGTATTTAACACGCACACACATACAATTATTTAATAACTTTTTTAAACAAAAGAAATTCTATGATTACACTATAACATTTTAAGCCTAAAATAAACTGTTGACTTCTTAGTAAAAATTGGAAATGTGAACTAAATCCTTTTCATACACCCCTGCTGTCGTGGGGGGGGGGGGGGGATCGCTCGCTATCCAAGATTCCTTGATACAATTTTTTTTATAATTATTTCGTGGACGTACGGCACAACGCAAACATAACATACATTTCCCAAAAGGAGAAAAAATAAATGACCTGTGCACGCAAGAGTAAGACTGTTGCTGGAAAAATAAATTTCCGGAATAACATTTGAAGGTATGCTTATTTTTGTTGCTGCTGGAACATAGAATCAGGTAATATATCACACTGTGCCTTATTTTAAACCTTGGCCGGAGGAAGGCGCTGGCTTTCGGTACCTGAATCTGCGGATTCGAGTCCGACTATGATATGGATAATTGTAGCCATTTTTGGAATCGGCGTTAAAGTGTAGGGTCCTATCTAATGAGTCCTCGTGTCACAAAAAGATGACCGTAGCGCTGTCAACAACCAACCATGTTTTAATCTTCGATCGAATAAAATATTTCCAGACGAAGAATACGGATGCTTCGAGGTTTTACGATTTTTAGCAAGTGCTTTTCTGACTTTAGAATGAAACTACACGAAATAATGACAGTAGAAGGGACAAAGCCAAATTTGCAATTTAAAACCACAGAGTAGATTACTTTAGGTTTTTGAAAATCCGATTACCAAGAAGTGTTCAAAACGAACATCTGATTCGATTCGAAAAGTGGAGTGACATTGTGTATAACCAAACTACTGCAATACAATATGATGACTGTAGTTAAATGGTTGTGAGCACTACAGTCATTCTTTGCAAGACGAGGACTATTACAGAGAATGCAGAAACAAAAATATTATGACACCACCATTAATATATATTTGTTTACCGCGCGTGTACTTGGTCACGTGACTCCATCTTAGGTTCCTACTTAAACATGAAAGGCGCACATGGTACGCAATGTCTTTTTGACTAGTGAAAAATTCTACATAGACATGAGACGTAATGTAACCCGATTGAATGACAAGAGCGGGATAGGGAAACGTCTTCTTTACATTTATTAGCTCTGATAAGAAAGGGGGAAAACTGAGCTCGAAGACTGTAATTTTGAGTTGAAAACCCTGATTGAAATTTAAGAGATTTTTTCCCCAATCCTATGTAAACATCCAGAGAAAGCGGAAGCGTTGGCGATAGACCAGAAACAGATGACCGTAACGACAAGGGTCAGCAACCTAGCGTAAAGACGTCATGCAGTCATAGCTTCTGAATCGATAGCGGAAATAAAGTGGGAGTAAAATGGAAAAGTAGAAAAATAACTGAGAAATGAAGAAAATATCTGAAGTTCTACCATAATGTTCGAAGGGGAAAAAGAAATATTACGTCCGGAGGACAACATTATAATATTCAAACATTGTAAGAGTTGTAAATATTAATATTACATTATATATAAATACATATTCACAAAACATTCAGATTTCTAAAGTCTGAATATTCCCTGTACTAAAACTAGCTGCCAATTTAGTTTTTGGTACACATTATTTACTTACAAAATACGCTTTTGAGACTTTTACTTTATAACACCTGGTTGTGTATTTAAACAGAACGGGGGATTTTTTCTAGCCTTATATGCTCTCTTTACAATTACGACAACATGGGTGGTGAGCACATCCTGTTCTGCCCCGCCTTAACTGGACGGTCTCTGAAGACCCGTGACCGCATGAGAATTGTATCTTAGTAGCTTTCCTTGTTTATGCATCTTCCATTTCGTTCTGCTTTGCAGTTTAGTATTTTTCCCTTTTCTTGAATACCTAAGGACTTTGTCCACTGGTTTCTGCATTAGAAATAAAAAATTTAAAAAAAATGACACCATAGTTTGAATTATATATATATGTGTGTGTGTGTGTGTAAATATATGTATACGTATATATATATTTTTAATTAGCCTTATTCTCCATGAGCTTTCAAAATCTGCGCCAACAATGCAAACGTTGCTTTTCGATAGAGATGCAACGAGTTATATGCATACATAAATGTTACACATAAACTTTAGCTACAAGTTTCGCATATCTATTTTTATTGGTCAAGTGCCCTTATGTTAGTTCATGTCCAAAATCTCGACAATGTCATCATGTTGACTACTTTCAGTCATTATAAATCGATTGGAGGAACAGAAAGCAAGTATTGCACATGATCGTCATAAATAACAAGGATAACCCAATTATAATATCGTTTTAAGGGAATAATTGTTTGCTTATTTCGTATGTTTTCACACTGACCATTTGAATTTGCTATTCGAAAAGTAGAATAATCAAGGTGGAAAAAAAAAAAACTTTCCAATTATGCAAGTTTATCTCGCGTTGCTCAGCCTTCACTGAACATTGCCGTAGTCAAAATTCATGTGTCTTTTTTTTTCTTTTCCCATACACTTTGAATATTGCTTTATGATATTAACCGTGTGATAAAATGCAACAATATGTTGCGGAGTTTGTCCTCGACCCACAGTAAAGTAGCAATGAATTTAATTACTACTGAACAACTTTTCTGTCATAACCTTCTTAAAATGGCAAGTTTATGAAGGTCACCTCTTAAACTACAATTGAACCGACAATGTATCTCCCTTTTTAATTATAGAATGCAATGGGACAGTTAAAATAATTCATTTCTAAGCTCGATGTCTACATAGGATGGCAGTTCCTTTACATACAGGATATGCATTACAATTCACTGCCCTCTGAAATTCTCTTGCTTCCCGCCGACCGTGGTATTATTTATTTCTAGTTTTAGATTATCACGTCGGTAGATTGGTTTTGGAACACTAGGTAAAACAACGTTTTATCACATTGCTACTAGATTTTGTTTTTCGAATAGAGTAATTGATGGATGCAAAAACGAATATCCGTGTAATCAATTGCACGGCCATAAAGGCAAGCACAGATATATGACCTTCAAGATTAAATCAGTAATTCAATGAGCAATACCTCCCCCAAATTCTTCGACAGATCTATACTGTCCGTCCGGCTCCCAGGCCCATAAAAATTACCCGATCAGGTGACATTCACCCTCGGCTGAGTTTGCAGGAATTGCTACACAGCTACTGGTCTTCGGGTTCACATTTGTCGTATAAGCTAAATGCTGTAGCCGACGTATCCTTGTCGAATTATCTTTGGAGCAATGCAATTCCTTTTTTAGGGCTAGTTGCTCTTCAATTAATGCATCAGAATACCTACTCTAAAGACCGGTCATTTTTATCCGACACCTTGTCGATTAGATTTCTCCCACGGTGTTATATTTTTAAGATAATTATTTTTTCCAATCGCGGCAGGTGTCTGTTCTAAGGATATTCTCCCCCATCCCACCGTGATTTTGTAGGAAACTTAATTAAGGGGACATCATAAGATGAACCAACAATACTCTCAACGAGGGGGCAGCACTAGAACGTCCATGGCTTAACCTCAATTCGATTCCGAACGCACAGAGACGAAACTAATGATGGAACTACTATTCGATGTGGAGGCTGTTTAGGATAAGAATCTACGAAAAGGAATCCTTCATCACCTGCTGACATCCTGTAGAATATTTATTTGTTTTTCCCATGTAAATTTCTGTGGATGTTTTTTCACTGTGAACGGTTAACAAATAAACATAAGAAAGTAAATGCTGAAATCGGCCTCTGTGGAAGAGCTTAATATTGATCCCGAAGCTTGTCTTCAGCAGCTAATGAAACTGGAAGGTTTTTTTTTTTTTATTAACTTATAATTCAGTTTCACTTTACCATTATATCAAAGAAGCTGTAACTGCCATAAAATAAAAAGCTTTACACCATTGCGGGTTCAATTTCCTGTGCCTGTAAATTTAAAATACTATTTCCTTTCGCTCACTGTGTTGCACTTAGTGATGTTAATGAGGTTCAGAAAGCGAAATGAACTCACTCTATGTTCCCCGTCTCATCCCGATTATTTCATTCCATAACACTTTTAGGGATATTTCTCAGCAACTGCAATAAAAGTCAGACAAAGACTCGGAATTTCCGTCTATTTGGTGGTTGAAGATAATGTTGGGTGTTCTGAATACAAACACGTTGTTCAGGAGCGTCATTTTAGTCATATCCAATTAACTGCTATGAATTTTAAAAAAATGCACTTTAATTTTTAATTTTTATAATGCTTTCATTTTATTCATTGTGGGACACATTTAAGAGTACACAAACAGGCCTCATATAGCCCTGACATTTCATAATAGAATGGCGTTTTTACTACTTTAAAAATTGTTCACTTTGTATCAGTTTTCTGCAGACTGACTGACTGACACTGTCTCTCTCTCTCTCTTTCTCTCCCGCGCACACACACTATATATATATATATATATATATATATATATATATATATATATATATATATATATATATATATATATATAATAAATACAACGATCAATTTATGCAATTGATGTAAAATAGAAAACGAAAAAATATATTTATAAGAAAATAGTAACGGATATTTTTATAGACAAAATAATGAAGAAAATATTCAAATTAAATCTAATAGAAAATACTAAAGAATATAGTAGGTACAGTTTGAGGAACATTTCTTTTACTGTATTTTAATATTTTTTGGGATAATTTCCAATCGTCTGCCGACTTAGCAAGAAAAAAAAATATTTTTTTTGGTCTATTTTGTTGTTATGCACGTGAAGCAAAATTAGTTTAAAATATCACAAAATGAAAAGAAACCACGTCATCAGCATTTAATAAATTAAATTCTAAAAATTAATCTGTAAAAATTCACCAAAAATCAGAAAATGGAGGTAAAGATTCGAAAAAGATTTCATTTTAAAGGAATTCTTATGATCTTTCTCGTGATATAAATTCTATAACCCTCGGATTGTTATTTTAAATGCAAACTTTAAAGAATGTTACAAAAACAGCTTAAAATTTTCATTTAAAAATAATGTAAGAAGAATTTTTCAAAAATATCTCTTAGTGCACCCCTACACTATAAGAAGAATCGCCATGCAAAATTTCAGCCCTTTAAGTCCAGCGGTTTGGTCTGTGTGTTATATGTCTGTCTCAGTCAGTCAGTCAGTCACGAAACTGTTTTATATATATAGATTTTTCTTAACTATAGCGTTATAATCAGACTTCTAGAAAAAATCTAAATCATTGAGCGCTAAAATTTATGTCTATGATTCTTCGATTAAAGGGTCAATAACACCTATGACTATTTAACTGGTGAACCTCATTAAAAGGCGTGGGAAAATGCAATCGGAATCATATTCTCAGATATTTTAATGAGGAATGACTTTCAGTATATTTAGTAATTTTTTTAATAAATGTGTTTTATTCTAATTTGTATCCCAACAATAAAGACGTGAACTACATTTAGATTTTTACAATC
The DNA here is from genome assembly GCA_907164885.2 of Dolomedes plantarius. Classification (NCBI taxonomy): domain Eukaryota; kingdom Metazoa; phylum Arthropoda; class Arachnida; order Araneae; family Dolomedidae; genus Dolomedes; species Dolomedes plantarius. The sequence goes on from OU015494.1 coordinate 169,544,315, forward strand.
AAACGCAGTAAGACAAACCCGTCTTTATTTCTTTAATCTGAAGGCATTTGTAGTAAATCTTTATTGAAAGGGATGATTTTACAAGCATATATAAACTGTCTCTCTGTCTATTATCTATTAAACTATCTCTCTGTATCCTGTTATACAAAAATTTTAAAAATTATCTGCAACCGTAATAACCAACTCAAAATTTCATACTGAGCAAACAGAGAGTATTATATAAACAATTCGGGCTATTTGAAGAATAAAATAGCCTTGTATTCTCCCGAGTATTAATAGTATACTTGATAATCTTACGAAACACCGATCTACCGCAACAGTTGCTGACAAGATTACATCATAATTATATTACAAGGAGATCAGCGTGATAACAGAAAGGGAAATACCCCTTCCACAATTTTTTGCAGTAATGTTTCTCAGTAAAGTAGTCGGAACAAAATTTCGGGAAGGGCGCATGTCTCTCCAAACATAATTTGGTGAAAACAAGGTAATATATGATGGGCATCCATTTCGGGGCAGGGGCGAGCCCCTCTAACACTCCTTCTTGAACTTCTTCGCGGACTCTATGAATATTCAAAATGTCTTTATCATCTCAAGAAAAAAGAAATAAAAGTTTTATTTTCTGATATTCTTTTCCATCACTCGTTCAACCTCAAACCTTCTACGAGATCAGCGCTTTCTTCGGAAAAATAAAAAGCCCAGTACGTAACATTCGATCCGCAGTCAAGGAAAAAAAACATTAAACTGTGCGTGACTACCTTAGAAAATACCAATACAGGGGACCAAATGAAGGACGTTCAATTATTCCGGAATCCTTAAAATAGACTAAACGTAACAAGTCGAACCAGAAACGGTAGGATCAGTCATTACATGGAAAAGGATAATAAAATATCATAGCAACTAGCGATTTCAGCGCCCTCTGCCGAAAAAGCAGATCGATAAGTGTGCGTTTGGGGGGAGTGGGGGGGGGGGACAAAAGCAAAATAATCAATACAGACCGGTCAATAGAGAAAGGGTCCAGATAAATGTAATAAAAATCGGATATCCTAAAGCAGAACTAAGAAGACTGGATGATACAAGAGATTTTGGAAAGGTGGGAAATTCCAAAATGTAGAACGAATCGAGTGGAAAAATTTTTAGAGACGAAATTTGATTTGCGCTCCCTACCGTCACTGTCCGCGCTTGTCAGAGAATCCGGGTATTCCCTCAAGACGATGGGACGAGGCGACAAAATCATTCATACAGCGAATTGCACCCACATATAGAGACAGTAAGGTTTGGACAACTGTTTTCAAATGAAAGATTCCTGGCATTTTGTAGCTCGAAGTAAAGAAACTGCACTCTGATGCAAACACGTCCATACTTATTACAAACGCTTTTCTTTTATTACAAACTGCACCCTCAACTTGTATATGCAAAGAGAACGGATTTTTATACCAAAACAATAAAATTAATTTAAATTTCAAGCAGAATGCTTTTAATTGTAGCAAAAATTCTTCACCGTTGTTTAGTGCAGATTTGGTAAATACTTCCCATAATGAAATTTTCTCACTTCTTCCAAAGCCACACAAAACAATAACTAATCTTATACAAACACGCTAATATTTAATATCAGTGATTTTATCCTTACAATATAAATGTTACCTTCGGCCGAGAATCGTCATCACACAAGAACATATTACAACCATATCTAAGTTACCGAAATGCCAGTCTCTGCTTGTTAACTTTTAAAGAAAAGAGGAAGAAAAAAAAATCCTATGATTTGACTAATTTCGGCAGAGCTGAGCTTCATTTGATGCCAATGAGCGTTAACTCTCTCACAAAGAAATGCAAGAGACGCAAAAAAATTCCTATTCATCTAAATTAAAAAAAAAAATCTTGTATAAAATAACAGGCAATTATGCAGTTTGTTCGTAATTTATAACAAATTCCCATGCGACAACTGGAAGCTGAACTAAAAAATACTCAAATGTCATGAATTTCAGATTTTTTAATTTAAAATATGTTCACAATTTTATAACCTTGAGCAGTTTTTTTTTCTTTTATTTTTTTATCTATTAAAAATAAATTTCTAGTTAATTTCATTATTCTTCACCGATTTCATCTGTAAAATTTGCATAATTATATAACCTTGTCATTTTAGTACTTAAATATTAATTGTAGAAATAAATGGAAACAGGGGACATACTCTTAACCAGCTGTGTCCAACTCACAGCCCCATAAGATCGTAAACTTTATAAGATCTATCTGCCCAAAGAAAAATATCCCTGTCTTCACAATCACGCCCTATTCCATGTCATCGCTTATTGGCACTAGCTACGTTTGTGAACAACTATTACTAAATTATTCATAAAAGTCGCTATTATTATTATTATTTATTTTTTATTATTTATTTTTTCCGAACGCAGAGGCACTTGTCGCTAGATATTCGCCTTTATGTACACCACGAGACAGCAGGCCATTCATTTAAAGGGACACCGTATACGTGGCCAGCATTACCCCTTACAAGCCGGTCCCGTAATTTAGAACCGAGTCAAGTGACGAGACCGGTACACCTGACCCCGCACCTCCAGAGGTAAATTTGAGAACCTGGAGGACACTGCAGCCACGACAGGTGTTTCGTGCACCAGCTGCCATTAGTGTACACCAGTGATTCTCAAACTTTTTTTTGTCGAGGCACACTTTTAACGATTTCCAAATTTGGCAGCACACAAAGAAAAAGATAAGTTTAAAAGTTGTTTACTTAAAACGGATAAAAACAGTTAAAAATATGGCATTTAACTGTAAAAACAACAGTTTTCTTTTACAGTGTACTTTTCTTTAAATTAAACAAACTTTACTCGTAATAAAAAAAAGCATTATAATTTTTACTATATACATTTTTAAAATTTGGCGGCACACAAAAGTGCCGCGGCACAGTGGTTGAGAATCACTGGTGTACACGGTCGTGGATGTGTCACCGACAGGCATGGAACCAGTGACGTCCCGATCACTGGCTCGCTGCCTTTCCCAACTGGGCCACCGCGCCCACATTCAAATCAATATAGCACAGTTAAATCTCCAAGCTCGGGCGAAGTTCGACTTTCAGAATAAACAACGAGGAACAAAACTAGAAGATTGATTATATAAATAGTTGAAAAGCTTTTCCATGTCATCGAAATCAAACAGTCTTTGAATTTACAATTGATACTAATGACTCAGATTTAAATACTTGCACAGCTTTCGAAATGTACACACATAAAACATGTTGCGAGAAAAAGTATACATCGATTCGGGAAAATTAAATTTGTATTCCCAATTCTAAGACTTTTAAACATTTTTTAAATAGCGTTTGTTCTACCATAAACACACCATTAGGCTCTCTAAAATTCATAATAACTCACGCTGAATCCATTTCTTTGGAACTCATTTAAAATGTCGAGATGGTGCGAGAAAACTAGGGAGCTAAAAGAAATATCTGATCCATACCACCTACACTGCAAATTTATCTCACTCTCATTATTAGAGCAAAAAAATTTCACGTATTCATATACATTTGCCCTCTCTCACACGCACATACAGCACAGCACTGGACCCATTTTTCTTATGAAAAATGACGGAAGAAAAAGCTAAAATTATTTTAAAAACTAAATAAGCTAAAAACAAAACACACCAATATCATACCATCAAAACAGAAACACGCGGCTTCTTTAAATCCACAATAAAAATTAATTAAAAATAAATTGAGAATTAATTTTTTATTGTAGATTTTAAGAAACTGCGAGTTCCTGTCTTGTTTATTCCACAAGTTTCGAGCAAGTAATGTCCGTCTCATCATTAACGGATAATAAACCAGTTCCAAGAAGCAAGTTAAATTTCACTCAAACCAAGTCAAAAAATTTTACTCATTCCAATTATTTTTCACACTAAAAATGTTCTTCTGCCACACCTTAAGAAAGTGATAAAAGCAAATTTTGACAACATCAACCGTGTTATAGAGTTTTAAATTCAAATGTATCAAACGAGGTTCAGCAACAATCATAAAATCCCTGAAATCAATTCATTTTCCTTGGAGCACTTTATACCAAACTGGACGCAACCCTTGGTCAAGGATTAAGATCAAGGATACGAAATCCCGACGTGTTCCACCAGTAACACTCTGTTGAAATAGTAGTAAGGTAGGAACGATGTACACCAAATGTCAAGAATTATTGTAACAATCTACGACCTTGCATGTCACTAGAAAGTGGAAAAAAATGCATTATTCAAAGCTGCTAAAATGCGTAATCCTAAGTATTACTTTAGAAGAAAATGTATTAAGCACTTGAAAGATCAATAAAAAGGTATTAGAAATCTCGACTCGATAAAAAATAAAAAACTATTAGTTTAACTAAAATATTTACAGTTTAACTATCCACGAGGAGCAAAGGAAAAAGTAATTTATGAGCTTCACTTTATTGAACAAACATGGATACTGCATATGAAGTGTCAGATACATTTCAAATTAATAAAGAATGTGAACATCTTATTAATCCCAGATACAAAGTTTTAAAATCTAGCGTTCTTTCGTTCAGACATAAATCAATACTTTCATGGTGTTTGTTTTACGAATAGTTTCACCGTTATCAAAAGATGACCCTCCTGAAAAAATAAAAAAGGGGGGGGGGGGTAAATTATCTGTGTTTTCTAACGAAAAAAGGGCTGTGCCGGGACTCGTTAGACTCCGCATTTGGTGGTACCTTATTCTCAATGCTTTATAGATGGTAAGTGGCGTATGGACAGGCAAAAACTTCGTACAAAAATAATTGGAACTCTTTACTTCGATATTGAAAAACTGAAGCATGCAACACTGCTATTTAAAAACTCCAATTAGTTCATTTGTTACAGAACGCAAGACCATTTCTTGAAGTATCCGTGGATTTTTGGAACACCTGTTCATTAATTAGCACGAATATTCACAAGTTCAGAATACTATATTTCGAAATTATTCTACAGCTTTGAGATCAAACTTTGCGATAGCGTAAGTAGCTTCTACAATGATTTATTGTGTTTTAACAACTTCTAAACCTCATACCGCTCTTCAGATATCATTACGCAAATATCATTATTGAACCAAATACGAATAATTTAGGGGAAATATGCCAATTAAGCAAAAGTAAATAAGAACATTAATACTTTTCATTTCGCTGGATGGAGGAATGCAACAAGGAAATACTTTATACTAACTTACACCAGTCCTTCCTTTCCCGCCCCCTTATACTCACAAAAAAAGCTACAAAAAAATTAAAACTTTTAAAAAATTTCATTTTTATCTTAAAAGCGCAGGCCCTAACTGTTTTATTAAAGAAAAAGAAAAAAAAAAGATTTTCTACCAAAAATCTTAACTGCACTCAGCTGTCAAGAGATCCAATTAATGTCTTAAATGAGCCATAGAAAAACGACTATGAAATAAGGAAACAAAGAAAAAAAATACAACAGAAAATTGCAATAAGTAGTTCTAAAAATATATGTAGAAGTGGAAAAAAAATGCATTGAGGGGTTTCTTTTCCTTCAAGTCTTTTCTACGAGACAGTTTCGTCAGAAAAAATATTTTAAATTTAAGACGGAAACCATCATTTCTTCAGTTATACTATAAAGAAAATAACAAGCGTAACGGAAATAACATGACTTTAACAACTGAATGAGTAGATCTGCCAAGCCTAGAAGAATTCTAATTTATTTTTTTCAACCAATGCGGAGGCACTCCTCATGAAGAAATTCGCCAATAATACCCCGCAGTTTTGCTGACTATTTTATTATAGGGGCACCATATAGACGAACCAGCATTACCCCCTATGAAGGGACGACACAAGCGGAGGTATTTTAGTGGCGCGACGGCGGGATTCGATCCGAGCACCCTCAGCACCGAAAGCCAGCGCGCTGTACCACAGGCCAGCCACAGGCCCAGAATTCTAATTCTGTTATTTTGTGATATACAGTGAAGAACTTTGAGAGGATCTGAAAGAGCTGATGGACCTCATCAAATACAGGGAGATTTTTTTTTTAACTGACACTACTCAGAGCCATCTGTAGCGCGATCTATCAGCCAAAATTCCACCAAAATTGATAGAAGGACTAAGGACGATATGGGAAGGAGTTTCGGTGAGAAAAAAAAAAAAAAAAGTTCCAAAAGTCGCCGATAGGGGACGATATGGCGCTTTTGTGGTCGGCGCATCCGAGAAGTGCATAAAAGGCAAGTAAAACATCAAAATGCCAATTCATGACTACGTAGTCCACAACAGCGCCAGTATTTTAGGCTATAAAGATCGGTGCGAAGTCTGTTGCGCCTTCGCTTAACAGAAGAAAGGGTCATCAGTCGCTTTTTTCCCCTTGCATGGCCACCTCGATCCCCGGGCCTAACCCATGTGACATTTTTTCTGTTGGGTTATTTAAAGTCTGGGGTGTATCTCGGTGGAGTCTCGAACTTGACGGCCCAAAAGGACAACATATCTCGGACTAAAATGAACATTACTGGTGACATGTTACGCCTGGCCATTCAGAACGTAATATTCAGGATGCAATGTTTTCGTTCACCAGGACTGTGGTCACATTGAAGGAGGAGGAAGGGAATTTCCTGCGTCAAGTAGTGTTGCAGTGAAATTTCTTTGTTATTCATTTGTCTGCTTACAACTTTTTCGGTAATCATCCCTTATCTTTATAGCCCGCAATACTGGCGCTGCTGTCGACTACGTAGTCGTGAATGTGTATTTTGATGTTTTACTTCCTTTTTATGCAAATTCTCGGGTGCGCCGACGACAAAAGCGCCATATCGTCTCCTATCGGCGACTTTTGGAACTTTTTTTCTCATAGAAACTCATTCCCATGTCGTCCTTAGTCCCTCTATCAATTTTGGTGGAATTCCGGCTGATAGATCGCGCTACAGATGGCTCTGAGTAGTGTCAGTTTTTTAAAAAAAACCTGTATATTACATGCATTATCTAAATATAAATTATGAAGACAGGCATTGAGTTCATGCAACTTTTAGACCCATTAATTACTTTAAAATATTCGTTTAGATTGCACTCACAGTTTAAAAAATTAAACTTATTAAAAGAAATTTATATAATCCCACATTACAACAACACGTAAATACAAACAAGGAAACACAAATATGCAAACCACACAAGGAAATACACATGAGACATGTTATGCACAGTAAATATGTAGATATATAAGGACGTAAACAGGGCACATCGTCAAGATGCACATAAATGCACAAGCGAAAGATAACACGTATATATTACTGACTTATGTTTGAAAGTACCCGCATACATTTAAAAACAATACATAAAGATAATATTCACGCATGAACAGGCATATACAAAATGTCAAAGAAATAATACATGAACAGATATAAGTGAATAAATACAAATGAGCTTACACAAACGGATATTAATCATACATTCACACACAAATTATATATACTTAAACCTGTTTTTGTGCGGTGGATAGGGACCGCATAAAAAAAGCCCAAAAAATCACTTAAAATAACTTAAAATTCCCATTTAGTTGATTTCTTACTTAATTTAGTTATTTTTTTTTACTTTTTATTCATATTATGTATTTTTCTGGACATTTTTTTACGTATACAGCTCACACACACAAAAAAAAAAAAATCGCTAAAAATGAATAATTAATAAAAATAAATAAAACATATCGCACAAAAACAGGTTTGAGTGTTCATACATATTCATACACTTTCACGAATTATATACGTAATTCGCGAAGATGCTTCGTGAACTAAATAAGGGAAATAATATTAATGATAGCTGCCGAGGGGGAAAAAAAGCAACAATTGTCCAACACGAAGGTTCATGGCAGCAGACATACGAGGTCAAAGCGAATGATTTGACACACATTTCCAGGAGTATGTCTAACTGATAATATAAAGTAGTTAATCCACAAAATCCGTCTTAGATAGACGAAAATTATAGGATGGCCTAATAACTTTCAATAATTAAAATTTTGAGAAGTCCACAAAAATAGTTCAAATTAGCGATAGAATATATTTCGATGATACGATTGAACGGGAAAAGTCTCTTTCGCTCAGATGTAGAGCTATAAATATAAAAATAAAAAGCGGAAATGACAACCATGATTTTATCTTCCCAACGGATACACTTGACGCATACACAATCCCTCGAGTCATTAAACTGAAAATATTAAAATTCATATGGAAAACATTCCACCTTTTAGTGTCAAATGCTAAGGCATTTCCTTAATACTTTAATTCACAAAAGAATGTACAACATAGCATATGACAATAATTTTAAAAAGTGCAATCTACCAGACTTAAGCTAATTATCGTATAGACGCACGTACTAGGCCTCCAAAATTTAGGGAGGCGTCTTAAAATTACTTCCTCATTACTACTTGAATTGAAATAATATGCTATCAAGATTCATCTGAGGAGTTTAAGTCGATTAATTCTTAACAATGAATTGCAATCAACTTTTCTAACAGCAGAAATGGCTTCATTTATGTCTAACATTGGCTATTATTATAGCTCGAGGCGAACACTCTTTATATAATGCTCAATCTTGTTGAAAATAGGAATGCAGTTTACTGACCTTCACGCATTTAAACAAAATGGATGTTTGTTCATAGAAAACTATAAAATAAAACCGTTCAATTATAAAGACATTTATGGATGAATATCAAAAATCTTAAGCACGAAATTTATCATTGTATACTAAGATTAAAATAAGCAGCATAATTTTCGCGAACAGTGCAACTGTTTTAGTATGTTTAATACGTACTTTTCATTCCCCTTTCAAATTCTTAAATTAGTTATTTAAAGGTTCCCAGCAAAAAGAACTTTAAAACTTTTTCATTTAATTAATTTTAGAAATTAAAATTATCGATTGCGTTTAAGTTAAATATCAACATCCTTTAGTAACGAGACAAGTTTACTACTGCGATTTTTAAAAAAAAAAATTTAATCATAGAATGTCGGGGGCGGTAGAGTTGCACTTATAAGTTTTTAAGTTGCTTACCCATAAAGGAATGGGATTTAGGGGTTTAAAGCATCCGTGACACCACAGACTATTTTGCTGTCGCCGTAGAAAGAAATGCTGCAGTTTTCCACTTGACAGAGAAATTTCAAATTCTTAATCATTCTTTCGTTTAACAGCCCCCCCCCCCCCCTCAAAAAAAAAAAAAAAAAAAAAAAAAAAAAAAAAAAAAAAAAAAAATTTAAATTGAGATTTTTACTGAACTGTGAACAAATATGTTAGCATGACAGCGTCCATTCCCAGGTAATACCAATGAATAAGTGAGATAGCTTTATGTACGCTTCCTGAAATCAGAAAATGTGCCTAAGAATCAATAGGCGTCAGAGACTGAATATTTCGCTTTTTTTAAATACTGTTCACTCGGAAGGGTTGTTTAAATAAATAAATAAATAAAAGAGAAAACTATGGATGGAATAAAAATGAAGCATTTGTTTCAAAAGACAGGAAAGAGGAGAATAGGAAAAATAAACACGATTCAATTAATTAGCACACGTGTTCAATCAATAAATCCGATAAAGAAAAAAAATTCGCCGGCACTCAATCATTTCCTTGATGAAAGTAACCACAGATTTGAAACTAACATTTAAAACTACATTATGAATCATACAAAAGTTTTCAGATATTCTATTGTCAACGTCAAAAAGCAAGGACGCCATCTGGAACCTTTTCCTTCTTCAATCAGAACGTGGTTTGAATATCAATCAGGCTGATTTAATCATGAACTTAATTGATTTGCCGAGTTACTCAAACGTAGTTCCGAATTTACATAATATATACGCGGAAGTAGGGGGACAGTGAACTTTGACGAAATAAATCCGCCATAATGAAAATTCATTTAAATAATTATAAAGGATACCTACTTCGGGGGGGGGGGGGATTCAAACCTCGGAAAAAAAAACATCGCTGTAAAACGAAGCCATAACATATAATATTATGTTTGTGAATTTGTTCGCTACACTATTTATGAAATCGTTATGTAACACAAAGCTATCAAAATTTCTAATTTTATTGTTTACAAATAAGCTAAGAAATTTTTGATATTACCATTTGATAGTATCAACGTTTGAAAGGGAAACTAATGAAGAAATCTGAAGAAAATTAATATTTTATATTTCTTTATTTTCAAGAAAATGGTACCGACAATATACAAGCAATTGATATTATGGAAACTTGAAAATATTGCCTTCATGTGGAATTATTTCATCGATACTACACCTCCTCTTAACGCTTGGTTCAGTCCGTAGAATACCGGGCGAAATTTTGGAAACCCAGATTAAAATTCCGCTCCAGGCAGAAGCACCAGACAGTTGTGAAGCATTTAAGGCTGCTGTGTATTAACCATATTCGATTCGCTCGCCTCAATGTTCACTTACGGAGAAAATGTGTCTACTATTTACGGCTACATAAATACTGATAATCCAATAAAATTGGTATTTTCAGATTGCCTGAACTTTTCTGCACCTTTCAACAGGATTCATTTTATAAATATCGTCCTCCAAAGGAATTTAGGAGCGTTTAAAACACACTGTACCAGATTTCCCCCCCCCCCCCCCCGAATAATTTAAATTTTAAAATATTATTTGCATTTAAAAAAAACGAAAAATGCTCCAAGGTGTAAAATTTCTTTCTCTATTACGGAGTACAATTCTTTTTAAAAAAAATCTTTAAATCCAAGTCGGCAATCCTTGGACACACTTTCTCCATAAGATAACACTGAGGTGAGCGAACTCAAGGTTAGTACACAGCAGCATTAACAAAATGAACACGCAGAGAAAAAAAAAATCGATACCGTTGTAAAGATCGATAAATGAAAAAAAAAAATTATATATTATATATATTGTTGCATTGTAAAAATGATGATGCATTGGAAAGATGAAGGTGGAGTGCAACATAATAAGGATGACTTAATCAGGTTACACTGAAAAAGAGAAAACAAAAAAAGTGACAGAAGCAATTGGTTTTTAAAATGAAGAACTACATAAATTTATTTTAAATTAAACTAGATGGGGCTTAGGGCCGGTGGCTTATTGCCGTTTTTTACAGAAAGTTACATCGTTGATATCAGCAAAGGAGGGTCAGGCGGCAAACGCGGAATCGCCGATAGTTGTTAGAGCACTTTCTGCCAGGGCGTCCGAAGCGGGAATTGTGGAGGCATCCTTCCTCAACCAGGGTCTAGACGAGGTCTGTTTATTCGATTCAAAATCCGCTCCTGTACTGGATCTATCACGTGACGCTGATGAGGCAAACATCTGGAAATTGGCGACCCAGCGCTCGCCAGCAAATTCCGCCAACGCTGTATTAACAAAAGATAATTTGTGTTCTACGAGGGGAAAGGGATAAATGGTGAATCTTATAGCCTATCGTTAGACAACCCCTTTTTGGGGATTTCAGAAGGAATTTACTGATAAGCGAGCGACAGTGACATTGTGCAAAAAAGGGTGCTTTTTGCGTGTTTTTCCCAACTGTCTGGGGGAAAATATATAAATGTAGAAATCATGAGGGAACTCTCCCTAATTGCGTTGGGTAGTATTATGAAATAATATGAATTAGCAAAAAGCGTTGAGTAGGTTAACAGCAGTATTTACAAGGTTATTGAAAGCGTTACGACATTCATATATATATATATATATATATATATACACACATACATACATATATTATATTAAATATTATGCCCTCCATTCTAGCATTTAAATTCCCTTTCCTAAATCCAATCCGCAGTAATCTTAATTTATCGCTTTAAAACCCTTAGCAACAGAACTTCCCATGAATCGCATGCCTTTGCATTTCTAGACGTGTATACGTCTGGAGAAAGGCGCGGGTTCGCATCGCGAGCCCCAATATCTGCTGACCCTGCAAAATAATAGCCACATGTTTTTTTTCGCCCTCTCGCGCGTAAGGTTGAAAGTTTATATTAGCTTCCGAACTGTCTTCTGAAATGAAAGGACGTACTTTTGTCGCTCTAATAAACGATTCGGCCAGACTGCATCAAAATTTTATTCCTTTCAGGCTGAGTCTAGCTCGAGCCATGTAAATATGAGCTAGTTTCTCGTTCAGAGTATAATTTAAGGATGTAAGGGATATATTACATAGAGTCGACAGCGATTCTTCATGTGCGGATCAACTGCAACGGACTTCGAGTCCATCCTAGGAATATGTGTGTGCGCCTTAAAAACCGACCTTGAAAGAAATCGCAATAGGAGTTATCCAGCGTAATTGAAAATGAGATGACCTAGTTTGGATTTCGCTTTTCAAAACGAGCAAAGGAAAATTACATCGAAAGATTTAGAGGAAAAAATAGCTGATCATCTTCAATTTGAGCAACCTGAAGAAAAACAAATGGATAATTCTGGTATTTTCGACAAAAGTATATTGGAAAACAGTGCTATATCCTCGCCAAATCAACTGTTTAATCTCCCGAAATTTGATTCTAAGGGGAAGGTTAAAATTAAGAACTGGTTGAAATTCTTCGAGAAAAAGACTATTATTGCACAGACGGAAGAAGAAAAACTACAAATATTTCCGAATTTTCTATCAGACGAGGCTTTGGAGTTTTACATCGACAACTTAATAGATTCACAAAAGTGGGATGAAATAAAATAAAATAACTGACTATTTCACAGAAAAAAAAAACAGTATTCGTTCGAAGATTTTAGCAGGTTGAGCCTTTCTGAAAGTAAAAATATAAATGATTATTTAAAAAAAAAAACTAATATCGGAAAAGCATTAAAACTCGAAGACGAAATTATAATTCAAGGTCTGACAGACGGATTGCCCGTAAGATACAGGGATTTATTTTTAATAAGTAACGTTGGTACAACTACTGAGTGGATTTCCCTTGCCAGGAAAGTGATCAATGGCTACACAGACGACAAGAAGAGAGAAAAGCAATATAAGAGACTATCTGCAGAAACAACAGTTCGTATTTCAGACCGCTCGATCGGCGAAATTACTACGAAAGATTCCCACAACACGAGTCACCTAGATTCCGGCACCAACAACCGCGACCATGGCAGAGATGGCCCCAGAATTTTCGAGAAGAGGAAAGGCCCAGGACTCGGTTCCAGCCTCCACAACATGCAAACAACTATAACAGCAAAAATGCCGGATGTTCACCGTAGACCTAGAAATCGGTACGGAACTGATTAGCGGCCTGATAGATACAGGTAGCAACATTAACATTATCTCAGGAACTTTATATGATAAAATTAAATATTATGTGAAAATTCTCCCACCGGACAATTTTCAGGTCAATACCCTTGCAGGTAAAATCAAAACTGATAAAATAGTTTCCATGAGGTGTCGAATAGGTAAGTTGAAAAGATTTGTTAATTTTTATGTTATTGAAACGAATTTAAAGTATGCAATTTTATCGTCGGACATTATTAATCTGTTTAAAATTAATTTGGATTTTAAAAATTTTTGTGTACATCAAGGAAAAAAGAATATCTTATCAATTTTGTCATTGGAAAATGTTGTTAATAATTGTTATATATTTTTAACTTATGATAATCCTAATGTGCCACATGCTTGTTCTCATAATACTAGAAATCTTGATACTAAACATAATAGAAATTGTGATTCTCGTTTTTATAAAACTGAAAATGGAAATGATGTCGCTGATGATGAAAGTGCTGAACTGAACAAAATATTGAATGAGTAAAATATTTTCGCGAAAAATAAATATGATGTTGGATGTATCCGTCTTGAACCACAAAGGGTAATTTTAAATTCTGAACTGCCAATTTCCCTTCGTTCATATAGGGCGTCGCCAAAAGATAATGCCGAAATTAAGAAGCAAATAGACGAACTTTTAGCTGCAGATTTTATAAAAACATCTCATTCACCCTAAGCTTCCCTAATTACTTTAGTTTACAAGAGAGATGAAAACTCAAAATCCAGAATGTGTATCGATTACCGAAACCTAAATAGTATTACAAAAACAGACTCGGAACCAATTCCCCGAATTGACGCAGTTTTAGATCAACTAACCAATGCTAAGATTTTCTCTACCCTTGATCTCGCGAGTCGCTACTGGCATATTAAACTAAATGAAAAAAATACAGAAAAATTAGCTTTCACCTCAAACTTTGGCTTATATGAATGGAAAATACTACCGTTTGGCTGGAAAAACGCCCCAGCCATAATCCAAAGAACACCTAGACAAATTTTGAATAAATACGAAATTAAATTTGCGCTCAACTATTTTGACGATATAATAATATTTTCAGACTCTTTCGAAGAACACTTAGAGCGTTAAAAAACTATTTTCTAGATTTGTGAAAAAGAAAACATAAAATTTAAATTTTCAAAATGCCAATTTGCCCAAACAAAAATAAAGTTTTTGGGATATGAAGTAGAAAAGGGATGTTATCACCCAAGTAACGTCAATATAGAAATTATTAAAAAACTTCAACCTCCTAAGAATGTTAAAGACTTGCAAAGATTTTTAGGTAGCGTAAATGTTTATAATAAATTCATTTCCAACTATGCTAAATTACAAGTACCATTGAATAAATTATTAAAGAAAGACACTAAATTTGAATGGACGGAAGATTGCCAAAAAGCTTTTCAGGATTTATAAGACGCTCTCATTTCTAAACCTGTTTTGACTATTTACAATCCCAATTACCCATGTCATATTTTCGTGGATGCGTCCGGACAAGCGGTAAGCGCAACCTTAAAACAACAACACCCTGATGGAAGTTTGCATCCCATAGCCTATCATTCTCGAAAACTTAGAACCTATGAACAAAATTATGCCATTACCGAGTTAGAGTACTTGCAATTGTTGATGCTGTCGATAAATATTATTGCTATTTACATGGGACTCATTTTACTGTTCATACGGATCATGCTGCACTTGTTTGGTTAAAAAGTATTAAACACCCAACTGGACGATTATTCCGATGGTCACTTAAACATTCCATGTACGATTTCGACATTAAATATAAAAAAAGGTTCTACAAATTATGAAGCCGATATGTTAACTAGAAACCCAATATCTCACCATGTAACTTTACGTGAACGTAACCCATTGTTGCCATTGCAAGAAATCGAGCATCATCAAAATTTAGATAATGAAAACGGTAAGAAGTTTAAAAAAGTAAATAATGTATGGACAATTACAAAACAAGGTTTAATGAAAATTGTTGTGCCCTTCTCTTTACGATTAAAATCATTAGTAAAAGCTCATGTTAATTATGGACATTTAGGAGTTTCGGCAATGTTAACTTTGATATCCCCTCAATATTATTGGATTGGAATAACTAAAGATGTGAGTAACTATGTGAAACAATGTGAAGTATGTCAATTAAACAAGAAGTCTAGACAAAAAAGATTTGGTCTCCTACAAATGTTACCCCCTACCAGTGAACCCTTTGAAATTCTTACCACAGACACTGTTGGTGGTTTAATGAAGAACCTAATGAAGATTGTTGACACATGATGAAGACAACCTAACTTTGATGGATTTGGATACCACCCTAAATTTCGTAGTTAATTATAATTATTTAGAGAACTTTTTATGCTAGTTTGCTTTCCACAAATTACCATCTGAATTATTTTAAAACAATATTTATTAAAAGGAATGTTGATGTGCTCAGTTAAAGAAATTTTTTGTTAAGGCTGGGGCTAACATGACATGTCACAAGTTACCCATAATTTTTGTCAAGTGTGTTTATCATCCGAGTTATTTTTGTTGACACCGGAGAACCCTTTTGCCAGCACAAGGGGTAGCTCCTCCTGCAGAGGGATGAGCCTCTTGCTGTCTTTACATCACAGCACCCTCTTGATCACTAACAATCTTTCACGTTAGGCATCACAGAGGATAGCCCATTTCACCTCCAGGTTGTCACTTATGTCATGATTGGTACCAATGATTTTAGAATTTGAATATTTTGAATTGAAACTAGTGACGATGTTAAAGCACATAATGGTTTTGAATATTACCTAATATGAAAATGATGCCCATTTACTTAATTAAGGATTTATAACATGTTGTTTTGAGTTGTCTATTTTATGATCTGATGTATTGTTAGAATTTAGATACCTGTCAAGTTTTCTATGTTGTAACTGAAGTGAAACTTTCAGAATAATATGACAAATCAATTTGTAATAATATTGTCTAAAGAAAAGTTGTTTTGAACTTATTTAAATCTCTTCTGAATTATACATTGTGAATTATTTTAAAATTTATGCAAGTATAAGAGATTAGGAATATAAAAAATCGAGATCGATGAATGATAATTGATGTAAATCATGAAGTTTTGAAATCATGTGAAACCATGTGTAAAATGGAGACCCTGCATATAAACCACATACAATAAGGACTTATTTAATAAACCATGTATAACGACTTGAATTTAAACTGAACTTAAGGACTCCAAGAATTATACGTTATTTTAGGACTCATTATTTAATGAAGAATTTTGATTTGTGTAAAAGTTATTCAGATTATAGTAAACAATAACATTTCAGTTATTTGAATTTCATTGCACATCGTATTAATAATTATAAATTTTATTGCATACTATGTCAATTCCATATATTTTGAATGTTCATTATAAATTTCATTGTATATTGTTTTTAATTTCATATATTTTGTGTGATGGTGCAACGAAGTCATAAGAGTGAGTTTAGTTTTATGGTGAAGATTCAAAAGATTTGACTTTTGAATCGGTAGTTTGGTAGGTTTTGTGTCGGTAGAGTTAATTTGTGATGGGTTATGGACAAAGCTCTTGACTCTGTAACCTTGATGAGTTCCAATACTCACCAACATTGCTGTTTGTCGTGACTTCTTTCCACCAATGTTGCATTCAGAGACATGATATTTTATGATGCAATTAATTTTGATTATGTTGATTGTAATTGTACTCACTTTATTATAAGATATTTTGTTGTATTGTGTTTGTGAAAATGTCACCTTTCAACGTGACGATTTTCCCTTTTTTCGGGGGGGGGGGGAGGAGATTTATAACATAATAAATATTTGCCCCAATATCTGCTGACCCTGCAAAATAATAGCCACGTGTTTTTCGCCCTCTCGCGCGTAAGGTTGAAAGGTGATATTAGCTTCCGAGCTGTCTTCTGAAATGAACGGACTTACTTTTGTCGGTCTAATAAACGATTCGACCAGACTACATCAAAATGTTATTCCTTTCAGGCTGAGTCTAGCTCCAGCCATGCAAATATGAGCTAGTTTTTCTTTCAGAGTATAATTTAAGGATGTAATGATATATATATATATATATATATATATATATATATATATATATATATATATATATATATATATATATATAATGTGTGTGTGTGTGTGTGTGTGTGTGTGTGTGTTTGTTTTAGACTTCAAAAATAAGGAATAGGTGAGGTAAGTTGAAAATACACTTCCTCGCATCTCCAGGATATTTCATTTCGAATACTGGCTTAGGCGTTTGGACACGCGGGTTCAAATGCCACTCCTCGCAAACTAAGCTGATATAATCCTTATAAATGCTTTGTCTAACATGCGTGCACGGAGGTTTCATAAAAGCCAGTGTAGTTACTGACGATCAGAAATATTCTGCAATTCAAAATGATTAAGATTCTCCCATTACTCCTTGTCTTATGCATCCGGGGTCATGGGGTGCCTTGAGTGGATTGCAGATCTGTACTGTATATCCGGCATCCTCGGGCCCTACATGAATACAAAATGGCACCGAACCTGTGAAATTAACTCTCGGCTGCGAGTACGGGTATTGCTACGTAGCTTCCGGTTGTCAGTTTGAACAAGGCGTATAAGCGAAAGCTGGGGTCGCCGTAATTTATGAATACTTGCCTTATGCATCCATTACTGGGGTGATTCTTATAATACTGGCTTATGGCAAAACAAAATGTACTTCAAGATATTAGTACACATACTTCTAAAAATAAAATAACGTAAATAGTCAATATATAAGCAACGAGACATTTTTTTCTCTCTCTCAATAAATATCTTCTCTATTTCAGACAAGTGTTATTCATGTTCCGTCATGTTCACTATTCTGGGATGAACGTTCGAAAATTTCCCACGCGTGCTTACTCGCCCCTCTAGGTGTGTTTGATGTACGAGTTTCTTCTATTGGAGTCGTGACGGATTTACAACACTAAGCGCATGGAAAGCAGAAAAATACGAGGTTAAAAATGGAAAACCGAGAAGGAGTTGCCGAAAGAGAAAAACCAAACATATTGAGGAACCCTTGAAAATCGCGAGGAAGAGAAGCATACAAAAAAATAAACTGAAAATAAATGAATTCTTAGGACGAGAATAAAAATAGGTGAAAGAGAGGATACCGCTTAAAAAAGAGAAAAACAAAAATATTAAAATCGCTTCCATCCTGTTTCAGCCTATTTGGTTATTTCAATAAGAGCAAATGGGTAATAACACAGTGTGGAGAAAAAATAATTGAATCGATTATGCTTTGGGTAATAATTTTTTTTTTAAAAACTTTATATAGGACAAAACATCTTTCCCTTTTAGCCACGTAAAGGAGAAAAAAAATAAAAGAATCAGTATTTCTCAGTATGCCCGAATTACACATAAGTTCAACTATTCCAAAGCTTCTAAACTGAATTGAATCTTTAAACGTGAACGACTTAAAGACTTTAATGTAAACTAAATAAGCCCGTCTATATATATTTTAGCTAAAAAAAGGGGGGAAATTAAAAAGAAAATCAGAAATTCCAGTACGCTTGAATCATAAATTCGACCTTTCCAAAGCGCCTAAACTGAATTTAATCGTTTAAATTTAAAGAGTTAAACACTTTAATGTAAACTTAATAAACTAGTCTATATATAAATATTTTAAAACCCCTAACAACAAAAAAAGGTTTCAACGTGTTACAAATGCCCGTTCAGCTATATAATTCAAAGAATCTTTCTATTATAAATAATGAACATTAATCGCATAATTCAAGTACTAATTACTTCAATTAGGCTTATCTTAAATGATAAAGTAGCAATACCGCCAGTGATGAAATAATGTGAGGTTCAGAATAAAGATCAATCTAAACAGACTGACATGTTCAAGTGACAGGGTGAAAAAAAAAAAAAAAAACGCAGCAGATATTTCTAAAAATGTAAAGGTCTGAATATACCCCCCGCCACGAAACACACAATGAGGAAAAAAAGAATACCTTATACTCACATGCGGGCTGTGGATAAAGCAAAAGAATGCATCAAAAGAAAAACCGAACAGAATAAATAGTAAGGACAATCACAGGGCGCAGATTGGTTTGGTTTGGAGCGCTACGGTCTATTTTTGCTACACGCGAGCTAAATTAGACGGGGACCTACTGCTTAAAGCCGATTCCAAACGGCTACAAACATCCATACCAAGAGTGGGACTCGAACCCACAGACTCTGCTACCAGCCATTCGGCCATCGTCCGGGACACAGATTGGATGGCTACATTACTCGCGTACCAACGTGATTGATTGTTAATATATGACAAATGATTCACAGAGAATAAGATAAAAATATACCCACTGGTTAACAAACATCTACGATTTTCGGAGATAAATATTCAAGTCGAGGAAAATTCTCTTCTAATTATTTTAAACTTTTGAAACACGAGTGTCCAGTTTTTCTCGAACAATCGAAAGGGACAATCTGATGGCTTTAAATTTCAGTCATATACTTGCTACAATCTCTGAAAATAATTTTATTCTTTCTGAATAAATGTATAAATTTGCAATAAAGCTCGAGATGTACGTATGTTTTTATACTTGGTAAGCTAGTATAGAGAATTAACTTGGAGTGTAGAGCACAAATATATGAGGATATGAAGTTATTTTTGAGATTGTTATTACTGTAGGAATCATGCAATGCAAACAAAAAGAGAATCGTCTATCTCCCCCTTACACTGTGGTTTTACGCCTTAAACTCCTGGAAAATGGCAAAAGCTAATTTTATATGACTGCAATAAAAAAAACAATCAACAAACCCTATAATGAAAATAATTCTTTTCATAATTACTAAATGAAAAATTGTGGACAATCAATTAACGACAAGTGCATGAGAAATCAAACATCCAGTGCTCTGTAACCCAATTAAAGCCATCATTTATACTTTCATTCACCAACTTCCTTAAAAGAAAACGCGCTCATGCTCATTAATTCGGCGAACTCCATTAATTAGCAGGCCTAAACAGCAGTGACACAGTCATTTCATAAAAGAACGAAAGATCAATAGTCTATACTAACAGCAGAAGATAAGAACAAAGACCTTGCGCAGCGTAAACCACGCAATCTATTGACTAACACAGATTTCACGAAATACGATAGAAAAAATATACATTAAATACCCAAAATCAATTCAATTCGATATAAAAATTGAAAAAAAAATTTAAGTAAAGGGGTCATCAATTTTCGACGCTTTCTTCCATTCCATAAAGAAATTTTCATGCACGGTTCAATCTCCATCATCCCTGTAAGCTGTATTCAGCCCAGAGATCAGGGAGCCCGAGCCAAAGTAACAAACGTTTTCTAAACTTTAATTTTCTAGCTTATTAATTAAAATAATTCGTATTGGATGATTCGAAGCTATTCCATACTAAAATACAGTAAATAGGCAAAAATAAATGGAGATAATGACATTTTAAACCTTTTGATCGAGAATATTTATATGGATGAAAATTATTTGTATCAATTGGATATCTCCAGACAAAAAACAGAAACAAACAAAAAAATTGCATTAAAAGAGCGAGCTGAAATAAACCTATCAAACAATAAATAAACAGAACGCTTTTCTATGCACTTAAAAAAAGTTCACGATGTTTCTTCTTTCTTATTACGGAATTTACAGTTAATGATGAATTCCATATCTTAACAACACTGGATTAAATAAATTCATCGAATAAATATTTCAATGACGTATCAACTTTTCTATGTCGGTCCGATTTCAAAGAATTCCGACTAATTTTAGACAAATAGTGAAACGATAGCGTTTGTTTCGAAACTGATAATGTTAAAAGCATCAATTTCTGTCATTGTTTCCTAAGATTACAATCGCAAAGAATTTCATAATCCACAAAGGGAATCAACTTTCTTTTAACTTAAAGTAATACACATATGACTTCAAGGTGAATGCCATTTCAGAATCTCACGTTACACAATCATTTTAATGAGGTTTGTCACATTTAGAATTGTTACATTACAGCGATATCCTTTTATTGTGATACATTCTTTTAAATTTATGTTTGTGAGAGTAAAGCAAAAATATTTTTCAACTATTAACTTTAAAGAAAATAGAAATTTTAAAATAGATAATAAAAATCACGATACTGTGAATATGCATTTCTTTTATTTTTGACTAAAGAAAGAATATTAAAATTTGAAATACATTTAGCAAAGGTGAAAATTTCTCAACATGTTCCAGAACGAGGCAAAAAAACAGAGTTAACTATCATCTTATTGTTTCCTTTACGTTATGTCGTAGAGAAACAATAACATCTAAGAGACAAACATTTTAAAAACTGACAGGAACTAAACTAACAGCACTGCGTATAAACCATGTTGCTTTAACGTATATTTAATTCTGTATCAGTTCGAAAGGTTCGGGTTTACGCTTCCTAATCATGCTGATTTAAATGGAGACATATAGATAGTTCGATAAGCAGATGTGCATGTGTGAATTGATGATTATAACATGTAACCGCTATGCAGCTTAGAGTTAACCTTGTGTATGGATTATCGTAAACAAAGGATGTTTCTTCGGCTAAGAGTACATAATGAAAAACAACTACCTTTCTTGATCAAAGTACAGTAAACAGAAATGATGCTATTACTGGGTGGCATACATTATCACAAAATGACCATTCCTACAATTCTTTGTAATTAATTAATCAAATGCTTTGAAAAACTCCAGAAAACTCTCTGAAATCGTCAATTCGTTTATGCAAAAACAGAGAAAAGGACCAAAACTCACATTAAAGATTCTCTCACTAAAAAACAAGGAACAATGAATGAGAAAATGTTTTTCAAGATTCGTAAGAAACCTAATCGAACAACAGATTCATCTCGAAACAACTTATAGGCCTCAATAAATCGCACTCATTCGGGCTTATATCCTGCCGTTTAATATCCACCGAGTCCAGTAATAAGGATGAATTTCTGGCCATAACAAACAGCCGTATTTCCATCATGCCGCCAGATAGGATAGAGTGGCCTTGAGACTTGGCTTCATTTCCAATGGCAATAATTTCATCCGAAAAAATGTTAAAATTTTTTCGAGAGGAAGAAAATTGCCAGTGATTATCAGTAAGGGAGCAAACAGCAAACAATACAGGGGATATCACTTAGGAATTAATTAGAAAATACACTTCCGGATACATCTGTGACGAAGTGAAATGCTGCACTTAATCCAATAGTATTATCTGAACATTTACAATACAGGGATGGCGAACTTGCGGCGCGTGTGCCAGAGTTGGCACATACGAAAATTTTGCTGGCACGTCAACGATTTAAAAGTGATATTTTATAAGCTTATAAGTTAGTCAAAATTTATTTTAATTTTTATAATGTACAACAGGGGTGTCAAACTCAAAGGCTAACTTGGGCCAAACAAACAAGGTTTAACTATAGGTGGGCCGCAAAAAAAATCAATATTAATAGAAACGTAGGTTTATTACAGTATATTACCCAATTACAGTATATTCAACATAAATATACGCATTTTGTTTAATAATAGCAAAAAAAGCGTATAATTAAAAATACATTTAGCGAATTCTTCCCTACTTTTCATAATTCTGCGTCGGTTATTTTATTATATATTATTGTGTGCCAATATATTGACCGGGCAGCAAAAATGTTCGTCGCGGGCCGCATGCGGCCCGCGAGTTTGACACCCCTGATGTACAAGTTTAAGCTGTTTCGCACGAAAACAACAAATACATAGCCCACTCTAGGTACAAAGATCGGCAGCTGATGTGCTTCGAAAAAAGCTTTAAAAATTGAAAATGATCGATCATTAGGCGTACTTTGAAAAAAAAAAATGGAGAAGAGGAAATAATGAGTACTTGGAATGTAATTCCTGAAACTTTGTGTTGTTTCAAAACACTAGCGATGGCTATAGCAGCGCTTATTAAACTTTTTTCATTCATGACTCCTTTTTATCATCGAGATTTTTTCGCGACCCTAGGAAATAAGGATATAAAGATAAATATTTTTCTCATAAATAATTTATTTCTTTGGTAAACAATATAGATATGAAAAATAGTAGTTTTTATACATGTTCAAGTATACAAAAATTAATGAAAGAAAATCACTTTTTAATGAGACAGATGTGGTTGGTTTTTTGCTGCATAACAAATCAAACCTTTGTGCAATATTTGACACTGCTGGACGTAAAGCATGTTCAATGATCGCTCATTGTTGCGATCGTGCGATTTCCACATATGCTTCTAGCAACTCTGCACTCGCTATCGCTGGCTCACACCGACACTATACGACACGCACACATATATGCCGCTCCTCCATTTCATTATAAAATTATTATTTATAAATTAATACTAATCAGTTTTATCCCGCAATAGTTTCATTAAAATATTTTAAATCATAGATGTTTTATTGAGGATTGCATAAAATATGAGGAACATGCTTTCAGTATATTTGAAGAAATAAAATATATGTCTTAGATACTCCCGGCGGGCGACAAGAATTAAATTCATGTATCAGAATTAAATTTTCGAGACACCAAAATTTCGCTTTGCGACCCCATTTGGAGTCGCGACTCACAGTTTAAAAAACGTTGGGCTATATAGTATTAATTTTCTCCTCTACATATGTTTCGGAGCCATAATTTTCTGTAATGAATTTTATAAGACAGTTTAAGAAACAGAATGGCCGATAAATGTAGTTCGGCCTATGTATTACTTAACAGTGATGAAATAGGAATCAGATATAAAGCATTTGGCAACCAATGTATAACAAAAATCTCATTACTTAGGCAATATGCATGTCATGTTATGAGTTCATCTTTCTGAAATTTCTGTTCATTTTTAAGTTTGTCACAACAAAATTCTGCATTAATAAATTTCCTTTTGTTATCTCTCATTACAAACTGCTCGGCATGTCAGCAACACCACGAATATTATTTGTCAATTTTTGGCACGCGCCACATAAAAAGGTTCGCCGCCACTGCCCTACCTTGGTTCAAGTTGCGTGATAAAAATATGTTTCGTTACGATAAATGTTTGATTATATGCATGGCTGCAAATTAAGAGTAAAACGCCATGGGACTTAAAAAGCGGCAAAATGAACTAGCACAGCGACTTAGAGAGTAGCGTTGGAAGCAAATCTTAAGGAAAAACTATACAAGGGTACATGCGTAATTGGTAATTGAAAATTATTTAATTTGGATGATTTATCCATTCTTTGACTAAAATAAATATTCAGCGACAGATTTCTTTCCCGCTATTTCCGCATCACGCAGTATCTTTTCTTTCTCTCTTTTTTTGTACTAAATTAAACTAGCTCTGAGAAATTCTGCTAGCTTATACTGAACTAGCATTCACATTAGGACTAAATAAAGTCCACTACTCTTTACATCAAAAGAGTGAAAATACGAATTCATTTCCTTCCCATAGTAAGTAAAAATATGCCACGTTTATTTGATAATAACAATTAATTACATACAACCCACACATATCTAACTTATTTTCAGATCCCCATACAAACATACATGTAGGAAACTAATACCTGGAAGAACAGATATTTAAAAGTTAGTGATTTTTCTGTACTTGCAAAAGGAGGAACTATAATTTAACTTTTCCCAGTCAAAAAACTCTTGTAAAAGTAATTTCTGGCTTAAATATCTCTTAACACATACACTGTGTCACCACAACAGAAACAAGTCCTACTGATATGCCATTATCTAGTCTTTATTAAGTCTTTATCTAAATTAGAAGGGCGTTACCACACAGTACATAAACATTTAATCAACAAGTCAACAAACCGATAAACGTGAATTTGACTGAATGCATGCATGACTCAACACACTCGAGGCCACTGGAAAAAATTATCCTTGACAGAGTAAAATTTAAAACAAGAAAAACTAGTATTACAAACTTACTCATGACAATGCATTTATTCCTTAGAAATCATTTTTAAGATGAATAATTATTTTACAAGTAGATATTTTAACCATCGGCAAAATTTAATGGGGTTACAATCGTCAAAATACAAGAAAAAAGTATTTTGTTGCAAATTATGTTGGCAATTCACATTCAATTTTTATATCTTTTAAAACATTGACAAAAACTAAAAGTTGATTTATATTTAGTGAATTTTTTTACTGGACATTATCGAAAATATTTATTCTAAAGTTAAGAGATCAGTTAGAATGCGATCCAACGCTAGAAATATCATACACTTAACCCTCTAACGGTACGGTGTGGGTCGGATCCGACCCAAAGGTGTGTCGTCCCCCTCCCTCACTCTCCTCTCTCATTGCAAGAGATCGAGTAGACAAAGAACCCTACCAGATAGACCTACTAGACCACCCTACTAGATATAGAAATAAGTAATATTTGAGTCTTTGTTAAAAAACTTTATCCGTGATCACTAGTCATTTTTTAAATTTTATATTTCGATTTTGAAGGCCAAAAATGTCAGTATATTTTATTTTTTACATTTTTGTGCACGGAAAGTTGATTTTATTAACTTCTAAAACTAGGTAAACTAAATTACATATTAGACCTAATATATGCAACATCCTACGTAAATGCCAAAGAGATTTTCTTTGTTTAACAAAATTACAATTCGTTGGTCATTTTTTCTACAAAAAGGGTTTTATTTCAAGTAAAATATTAACAATAAATGCTATTATACAACAAGAATGCTCATTGTGTACTTATTTCTACCAAAAACCTCATAAAAAAGAGATCGGGTCGGATTCGACCGAACCGTACCATCTATTTCGTCTCAAACCACTGTACCGTTAGAGGGTTAACATAATCATACGTACCTCAGCACTGCCCTCTATCGTCATTCAATTAACTATGCCTGATTTCAAGAGACCCCCTTTTCTCTGCATATGTCAGTTTGTTACACCCAGTAATATTTTTTTTTAATTGCGATCTGATAAAGCGAATATGAAATTCAGTCAGAGTTGCCACAGTATTTTTAAAAAAAATAGAATTTAAAAAAATTGAAAAAAAACTCCTTCGATCACTCATTAATACCATAACTGAAAATTGTGCTGCTATAGAAACCAGATCTATGAATTCAGTGAAATAAGAGAATCTGATAGGGCAAAGTATCTGCTCAATTAACGACTCAGGTGTCTCAGAGAAGAGCAGGGAAAACCAAGAGATGAACATAAGACAACTGTGCAGACATTATAGAAATGAAAATCCTGCTCCTGAGATTCACCCCCCCCCCCAAATAACGCGTGCGAGGGGATTTTCAGACAATGAGTGTACATACATACATACTCAAACACATATGTAAATGCATGAAAAAAATATATATATATGTGTGTAATATATTAAATATTATGCCCTCCATTCTAGCATTTAAATTCCCTTTCCTAAATCCAATCCCCAGTAACATTACTT
This sequence comes from Dolomedes plantarius, assembly GCA_907164885.2. Lineage (NCBI taxonomy): Eukaryota > Metazoa > Arthropoda > Arachnida > Araneae > Dolomedidae > Dolomedes > Dolomedes plantarius. Next base: position 169,570,923 of record OU015494.1, read on the forward strand.
TATCGCTTTAAAACCCTTAGCAATAGAACTTCCCATGAATCACATGCCTTTGGATTTCTACACGTATACATGTTAGAATTCAGGCGTGGGTTCGCATCGCGAGCCCCAAATTCTTTTGACCTTGTAAAATAATAGCCACATGTTTTTTTTCGCCCTCTCGCGCGTAAGATTGAAAGGTGATATTGGCTTCCGAGTCGTGTTCTGAATTGGACGGATGTACTTTTGTCGCTCTAATAAACGATTCGGCCAGACTGCCTCAAAATTTTATTCCTTTCAGGCTGAGTCTAGCTCCAGCCATGTAAATATGAGCTAGTTTTCCTTTTCAGGTTGTATTTTAAGGACGTGATGTAACATATATTACATAGAGTCGACAGGATTCGAACCTGTGCGGGGAAACCCCAAAGGATTTAGCTATGTAATATATCCATTACAACACGTCCTGGAAAAGTACCTTTAATATGGCGTAAGATCCCCCCCCCCGAGAAGCAATACAGCACATACAGCGATGTGTGATGCTGTCAATTATGCGGTCTATGAGTTCGGTAGGAAGTGAGAGCCATTGCTCTTGCAAAGCAGTTGAAAGCGTGGCTAGGGTCTTAGGAGGAGGTTTGAGAGCAGCTATACGTCGTCCTAGCGTCCCAAACATGCTCGATAAGACTCAGGTCCGGTGATGGAGCTGGCCACTCCATGCGCTGAATTGTTTCCTGCTCAAGATAAGCATCCACGATGCGAGCCCTGTGCGGTCTCGCATTTTCGTCCTGTAGCACGAAAGCATCACCTATTGTCCCGGCATAAGGGCGCACATAAGCATCAAGGATATCATCTCTATAGGTGTGAGCATTCACATTTCCACGGGGAAAGACATGGAGGTCTGTGCGACCACACAAAGAGATACCACCCTCAAACACAGACACTGCCTGATCCGTATGCATCATGGATGTGTGGTGGATGAAAACGAGTTCCAGGTTCTCTTAATCAAAATACGCCTACTATTGCTTTGGAGGCTAAACCTGGACTCATTCGTAAAGAGAACAGCCCTCCATTGATCACGCGTCCAGTGGACATGTTGACGTGCCCATTGCAAACGTTCCCGCCTATGGCGGGACGCAAATGGCTGGTTGCCTCGCAAAAAGACTACCTTCGTGAAACCTTCTATGCACGGTTGACGCTGATACCAACCTTCCAGAGCTTGCAGCGAGGGAGGATCTGCAGACGCAGCTTGCAGACGGAGTTGCTGTTCTATTCCTTCGTGCGCATAATGACAAATATCGGTCAACGGCACTCGTCGTAGCGTATGGCCGTCCTTGGATGAACCTCCTGGATGCCGAATCCCTGGTTAGAAATTGTTTCCAGAATCTATGAACCACAGACGGACTCCCATTTAGCCATCTGGCCACTTCTGTCAGACTTTTTCCTGCCTCTAGTCTCCCAATAGCTCGCCATCGCAGTTCTTCGGTCAAATGATGCCTGGAGGTCATTGTTACAATTTGGCTAGGCCAGATGTCTAATCTCAACCTCGCAGTGTCAATTACCGCCTTGCTCCGAGACATGCACTTTCATGCTCCTCGCAAATGACTATTCCGACTGCAGCGCTACTTATTTGCATAATGTAGTATTGTTCAGGACCTTTTACTTAACATATTGAAATTTTAAACAGATTGGCCTAGTTTTGAACATGTTATCCTTCTTTTTGTGAATTTTCCTTAATTTTTGATAACTAGTGTAACTTATCGCTGAGCTTTTCTAGTATTTCTATTCACCCTTTACATGAACCATTTTTAAACCATATAGCTTCAATTTCACAACAGCTTTCCACAGACGCAGCACTGGAAAGAGATTTTTTTCTGAAAATTTTACATTTTCTTTGAAATGGGTGTTTGATACATTTCACTACTTCATTTAACTAATACGAGAACACTTTGAATACATTTCCCTAATACGAGAAAAAAAATTTATTTAAAATCTTGAACGAGAGAGAAACATTTAAAAACCATTCAAATAATAGACGACTGGTAGAGATGGAGAAGAACAGGCAGACCTGCGGTTTGAAGATAACGTTTCGTTTCTTTGACAGCCTTGAATTCACCCTAAATAAAAGTAAGAACCTCTGAAAATTACTTTACTGTATTCAGAATTTTAACACAAATACAAACGTTGTGGATACTCATAATGCGCGATAAGCTGTTCTTAGATCAAATTACTACATAGGGGTGGGGCGGAGGAGTTATATTTCCATGAAAAACTTCAAATATAAGAACACAACTGTCGCGATTCCGACTCCCGACCGCTTCTACTGTTCAATATCATTGGCCATTTAGCCAATAGTCTCTAAAATGAGTGCTGTGTTATATATTTACTCTATTCATTTTTTTAATAGAAGGGTTCATCACAATATACTTGCTGTGGGTGTCAGAAAATTTGTAGCTGGCTTCTCTATTTTCATATACTTCACAAATTAGACAACTATCTATGCATTATAAAATAAACAGCACTGACGGCAATAATATGGAAACTTGTGGTTAAAAATCGAGATTGTTAAGAACTCCGGAATTACAGAGAATGTTTTGCACTACAAAACCTGGCGAAGTCACAAACAGGCAGCATTTTTAGTTATATTAATACAGCACCACAGGCAAGCTCAAGGACCCTGAGATTCCTTAGCCAGAATGTTTTACCTGTTGTTATGTTTTAATGTTGGAATACACGGGCTCACTGAGGAATAACTAAATTCTCGTATTAGTGAAATTAAAAATCCAACAATATTGAACGGATAGATGAGTTATCGAATAATGGGTACATTTAGAAATAACTTTTATGTTTCGGTCAATGAGGAATATACTTTGTCCATCAGCTCTGAATTAAAGCGATGCGACAGTGGCAGGAGAGCCCAAGGGAGGAGATAATGCCTTCCTTGAAACACATTTTCGACGAAGTGCATTACTTTAGATCCATTACATACACCTGGATAATGCACGTAGCATTTATTGCAGGGGGGGGGGGAGCTCAAATTCAAGCCCACTAAGCATCGTCTTCCATGTGCCAGTGACCAACGTTCTTCCAAAATTACCTATAGTGTGTAACGTATACTATATTAAAGCATAATTATAATTTCTCAGTCCATACCTTCTAAGATATACAAAATAAAACATTTTTTTCGTTTCATCCTCCTTAATACGTCGATTCCCAATTTTTAACAAAGGCTGGCATTCACCAGTAAGTATAAACACGTGCTACTTCAAAAGGCCAGTCATTTTAGTTATTACTGCCCTCTTTATCTGATCTGACGGAAGAAAATTAAATATCCGCGAGTACTACGTTCCAAAATATCGCGAAAAATTTCAAGTTTACAAAACACTATCAAAACATGAACTTGATTACGAGCGTTCTTGTGAGGTTTTGCTTTTTATTTTCGCTCTGCGTTCTTTGAATATCTATTAAGTTATTTTCGGTAGAAAAGTGCGCAGAATTGTGTTATCGGGCTTCCAATTTTCGCATGCGGAGAAATGAAAGTAAGGTTAAATTAACATAAAACTGGGACACGAGGAGTCTATTCGGCAAGAACATATCTAACAATTCTAAACAGACTGATGGAATTTTCAGTATTTTGAGATTTAAATAATCTTGCTTTAATTTCGGGGAATTTCGGCTACCTACTGTTATTGACTATTTGAATCTCATTGCATGGTTTGGAACGAATTTCAAATCCGTTTATTAAACATAATTTTTGAAAGGGAATAAAAACGAAGATCAGAATTGTTTGTTATGCAGTGAATTAAGTCATCCTATTTTATAAAATATTTTATTCAGATTTGTATGCGTTGTATTAGTATGACACTTCATAAACGAAACTACGACAATACAAATAACGTGGATGTAACACCAACTGACGGCTTTCGCATTCAGGATCTGCTTTTTCACCCGAGGTCTGGGGCAGGGGATATTATGGTAATAAAAAAAGCGGGGAGACTATTGCTCATCTATATATTTAAGTTGCTAAGCCGACTTTTTGGGCAGTCCGTGAGAGAAAACTATTGCATCAATTTACTTCATTTTGGTCTTAAACGAAAATATTGTAATCTGTAGATTTGTCAAATTTGGTTTTTGTAACCGCAATTTCTATTAATTAGTGATAATTTACAGTTAAAAAAATTGATTTCTGCGCATGCTCAGTGACATGTTTCTCTCTAGATCTCTATCTGCCATTTTTATTTTTATGATAATTATGTTTGTGAAATATAAGATTAAACCTCATGGAAATTGTTTATTTCGCGCTGTTTAACTAGCGATAATTTACGATTTAAAAAATTGCTTTCTGCGTATGCTCAGTGACTTTTTTAAATCTGGCTTTAGATACTCTCTAAGCACGAGGCCGCTTAGACACATTAATTTGTTTCTGCGCATTATGATTTTCAACATTAGGCAATGATGTGTTGAGTATAATTTGTGTATTAGTACATTTATTAACTATCTAGCCGTCATGTTTTGACAGGTACCAACTAGTAGTCTTTTATTTCCAAGCTCGATGGTATTCAAAATAACCTACACATCAATAATAATTAATTAGTCTTGATAATACACGAACGAGTGCTTAATATTAAATCCTTTCCCTATTTCAAGATTCGTATATAAATTAACGACTATCACCTTCTGACTGGCTAAAAAATTTATTAATTGATAGAATGAATGTAAGCAATTATGACCATATTTTAAAAAGATATATTCAAAACAAATTTAGTTAAATTAATAATTAATTGGGTAAGTAAAATGTGTTCTAAACATCAATAACCAACTAAACTCATGAGTATGTCAAAACATTTTTCGTCAATATTCTTTCAAATTTATGACACTTTCTTTTAATTAAGTTCCATTTTAAAACATCGTACGACCATTTCGGAAATCGCGCTTGAGATGGTATAAATGCACCTAACGATATAATATCATAATTTACTGCTTAAAGTACCGAGTTTTATAAATTTTAACTATTGCTTAGTTTATTACCACAAAGGCAGAATTATTTTGCTTTGGTTATTTTACAATTATTATTCCTTGCTTTCGATGCAATGACACTGCTTTTAGATACTATTTTAATTTAGAGCTGTAATGATATCTACATTAATAAATAGGAAATTCTTATTAGTTTACTGTATTCAAGATAATGACATTTTAATAATACAAAGTACACGATTCTTATACGGAAATATTCTACTTTAAATACACAAAATCTTATACACTAATAATCATAATACTTCAAAGTAATAAATAAAAATCTCGCTTGAGTTAAAATTTTGAGCATGGGGTATTAGTTTAATATAACTACTTCGTTTCAGTGTCCACCATAACGTGGGTTAAAAAAGTCATCTTCACGAAAAAACTAAAATTGTAAACTTAAAAGATTCAAGTGTAAACCGGAACCAGATGGACTGTCACGGTCATCTTAAAAACCAGTAAACATTCTAGAACTCAGAAAGGGAAAGCTCAGATCTTACTACAAGGTGACCCCAAACTATCGGACTTTTATACTATAAGACTCGAAAGCACCTAGCCGACATATCAATATACCTACCACTGACTAAGAAAATTTATCAAGGGGAAGAGTCTAATTGATCAAAGTTCCGCGAAAGCTCTTGGCATATATACCAATGAATGAGCTTAAAAGATCAAGAGCTCAAATTCTTTTTCATCAGTAGATGGCAATTAATATCACAGGGCAGGAGGCGGCGATAAAATCGAGATTGCACCATAATTGAGCGCGCCTCCAAATCAATTCCTTTTGAAAGCCAGTTGGATGAGTGGGACTGAGAATAAAACTATTGATAAAAGCATTTTCAACTCTCCTCCACCTGCTAGTTGAAAAGCAGCAGTTAAATCAAGGAGTGATTTTATACCGCGGGTTCACGGCCAAATGAAAAAGAGAAAAATTATGGCCTCCATTTAATGTATGCTATAGTAAAGGTGATTGTTCAAGTTTTTTTTAAATTTTATCTCCTGTTTCCAGTAAAGAAATGAGAGCTGAATAATGGAACATATAAAAATCACATGAGATCATAAATGAGCAACAATTTTTTGGGGGAGAAAAACAAATTTATTTAGTCCAGTCACCGCAGGCTTTTATTTATATACAACTTTAACAAAATGTTTGATGGGCTTGTTCAATTCACTTTTGAGCTTTGGAACCTTATACATAACTACTTTAACACTGTATTACTGTAATAAAACTTTATCACAAACACATAATAAATGTATAGGTACATGTAAATACACATGCACAAAATATACATCCAAGTTTTATATGCATAGAAAAACATGTACCATCTATAAACACACACATACGCACACACAATCTATATAAAGAGGGAGAGAGAAAATAAAACCTTATATTATATTTACACCAATAAATCTAAAATTATTTTAGACGATTTTTAGACTTCCTTAAAGTAAAGCTGCAACAGTGAGACATGTACAACATTATTAAAGTTATCCTCTTCACACACACATACTTTTTTTTAAAAAGGGGAGGGGTTGGGGGGCTAGAATTATTTTTTTCAAACATCTGTTGTAACAGGGCACCAATGCAAATACAATCTATGAGGTTGGAACAGAAGAATTTTATTCAGTTTAAAAATCACTCTGAAAGAGGGAAAAATAATCCCCTTATAATGCAAAATATTTTGAAACCAAACTAAAGAATTAATTATATGTGAAGATAAATTAATTTTCTTAAAACTCAAACATATAACACTAGGCCTTGATAAAGAAGATAGTTAATAAGAGCATACTGTTAATAGTTTTAGTGTTAAAGTATAAGTGAAATTAAAATATGTTAAATTAAAGTATTACAAATTAAAGTATTAAATAACAGTCATTAAATCCATTTAGTCAATGTACTATGTAATTAATCTATAAAAGCCTCTAAGATCTAGGACCAATATTCCACAATGTGAAACACCAAAATTGTTATTTTTCTATTAAGTAAGTAATTTAACAAAGTTATAGACATAAGCTAAGTTAAACTAAACAAAGATTGCCATTAATTTGAGAAACTGAACAAGAGTGTTCTTAAATTAATCAGCAGAATTATAAATTTTAAGTAACTAAATAAATTTATATTAATGGCACTTAAAAGATGACAATCTTTCTGACACTTATATAAACTTTAATCGATCTATGACACATGCTACTTAAAACAAACTTACCTAATATTAAGCTTACACGGCAACAACTAAGATAAAGGCTATTAATGCTGTTAATGTAAACTAAAATAGGAGTCTATCAAAAACTTAAAATAACTGTAAATCAATACTTTTCAGCAGAGTGGTGCCATAGTGTTAATATTATTACACCTTATACATGCCATTACACATCATAACCTATTTGACACTTACATGAAACAATAACTCTCCCACAAACTAAAAATATGAACAATTTGACAATATTCAATATCATATGAAGAAACAAAGGCATATACAGCTGAATAATGCAGTCTGTTAATGTTAGCAGTGTCAGAATATTTCATTTAATGCTAGGTAATGTAATTTAATCAGACATCATCTCTTTCATAGTGTAAGAATAAAGAATTTCAAGGATTTATTCATTTTACAAATCTAATAAAAAAATGTGCAAGCAAGTACATTTAAAAAATTTATAAATGTGGTTCACAGAAAAATATATATATATATATTTATACTGCTTTTACGGTTTTCTTCCAAAATAAAAAATGTCTAACTAGTATTAATTATAATTATTTTTATTGCACTGAAATATAATTCTACTGCAGAATATGTATATAAAATTTATATCTACAAATTTTTAATCAAAGGAGTAAAATATATTTGTTAATAAAATCATCATTTGATAATGGCGACCATTATCATCATCTGAATATTTATTAATAGTGAACTGATAAGTAATCAATATATCATTAAGCAGCTCTCTAATAATAAGTATAAATTTTTTATGGAAAATAACATGAAATGTTGTACACTGTTTAAAATATCACTATGTTTCGCATAGTAGAGTAAACACTAAATACTGAATGTAAAGAACAATTTATTAGCATTTTAGAAAATGCCAGAAAAGTATCTTTAAATTTTTATCTAAAGGGTAGAAAAGGTTATTTCAATAATCATTAATTAGAATATAATAATACGATAAAGCATATAAAAAAAGGAAATTTTTAACTAATGACATGCAGAAAAGAAAATTATTAAGACAAATCTTTATAAACTGAAATTTAAATAAATGTTCAACCCATGACTCTTTAGAAAGCATTACTCAGTTGTCTTTATACTGAATATTAAAACAGTGGTTTAACAGACAATTAAGTAACTAAACTGCACTAAGGCAGATTAAAAAGAAATGATTTCAATTTTAATATTATTCGAATATAATGGTGGTGGTAGCATAAGAACTTTTACAACGTGACAAAATCTGCCATAAGATGTAGATTTAAACCTCTGTGTACATCTGAAAAAAGTTTGTTGCATTTAAGAATGTTATCACTAATCACAATTTGAAACGATACTTTAGAATTTTTATTTTTAAATATTGTACAAACACAAAATATTGAAAGATTCCCTTCCCTTCAGCACAGATTTTAAAATGTATTGCTGTTCTCGTGTTTACCAAAATAATGATTAAAACAAGGCAGACTTTTCAAATAAACAGAAACAAGCTACAGGTGCTATAAAACAACAACAACAATACACACTTACATATACAAAAAACAAACAAACTTAAGAGTTACTATTAAATTTGACAAGAATAACCGTTTAAGGACTTTTCTCTACAATAAAAAGCAATAGTGGATTTCATATTCATAGTAAAAGATGCAATAGTGTGAAATTTTAAAGAATTTGCTTTGAAATTGTAACACATTTGTTTGTTTTACCAAAAAATATATGACTGCAATGCGGAGCAAAGAGCAAATGTATTCCCGATTTGTATTAATTTAAACTAATTTTCATAATGACAGTGAAGTTCGTGAGGCATTCGTAAATTTCAAAACGTGTTGATCATGCATTAAATGTATGTGGTGGCTTCAAAGCGTTAAAACAAATCACGTTATTAGCACAGATATATATAATGTGTATACATGGAAATTTAAACGTGCAATTGAAACATCTTATTAATATCGGTGATGTCAAATTAATACAGTACGTATCCTATTGCAGATTTTAATTTTCAAAGATGTTTAAATATCTGGCAACCAAATAAATCGATTGATTGCACTCTATCTCATCTCTTTCAAGAGATGAACGTTTCGAATTCATTAATATCAGAATATTTTGCATTCAGGTTTGCGGGGCCAACGTAAATAAACACTGTTTCAATTAGCATCAATATGGGACTAAATGAGAAAAGTTAAGAGCAGGATATACATATAGTCATGTTTATATAATTTGTTTTGACAGTTGAAATACAAAAAAAGGTTTTCGATTGTAGATCAGCTTACAAATCTTTAAAGACCAGTGGAAATACTTGTGTAAACAAATTTTACATTGCGTACACGAGAGGTTTAAACACAGTAAAATTGACTGATTGTAAATAAACATGCACATAAACACCAGAAGGCCAAAAGCACTAGCTTATTTGAATTTAGTGCAAAAAGAAAAGTGATTCAAGAAAAACAAAGTGAGACATGCTCTAGAAATCACATGTATACAAACGTCAATGCACAATCATGCACTGAAACTAATAATTTTACTAGCAGTTCCATGCGGCTGAGGTAAAATTTCTAAAATTTGGACAAAACGTGGGAAAAACACAGTAATTTCTATGCTCGCACTCGTGAAGCACAGATCAAGAGCAAGTGCAAAGATGAAATGTTCAGCTTACCTTCTCTAGCCTTCAAATACACCGTGTTAGCAACAATATTCTCTAATTCCATTAGTTCCAGCGTGGTAAATCCAAAGAAATTGGGTTCGCAGCGAACCCCCGCACACACCAGCAAACGGGTAGGTTAACGAAGAAGGAGCTTCCGCACGCAGTGAACAGCCCGCGACTCACTGGACGATGTCTTCGCAGTTCCACCGAGGGTGGGGTAGTAAATCTAAAATGGCGAACGCAGGCCTCCCAGCATTCTCTTCTCCGCTCAAGTTCGCCGATTGGACGAGATGCCAGCATCCTCGGAGCTACTACTCGGGAAGCGCTGGAGGTGCATGCGTGCGTTCGGCCCCGTTTCGCACACTACCACAGCATGCTCGCTTTAAAATAACGGGAGAGCTTTTTTTTTCTCACCTGGCTAAAAACTCATCTCGTATTTCTTAATATGGCTGGTCTTTGAAATCCATCGATTGGAGGCGCTTACAAATCCCTTTCCAAATACATTTTTTGATTTTTGACCATGTTTGAGCGACTTCGGAAGTATGTGTTTTTTGTGGTATCTCTCCCTCTTACGAACTTCTGCGAACATTATTTCTCAATTAAAATACCCCCCTCCCCCTCCCACATTCAGAGGTCAATACCCCATTAAATTTATTCGCTTTAAAATGAAAAAAGAAAAAATTTATCACACCATTTGGATATTTATTCTCTTTCGGCATCAAATAATCCGAGATAACTGGAGATTAATTATAGCATTATAGCACATATTTTTATGAAACTGTTCGGAGTACTCTTAGAGGATTTGATGCAATAGGTTTTGCCCGGTTCTTCATTTTTCTAATCACCTCTCACTTTTCCGGTACTTCAAATTTGTATCGCATTCTTTTTAAATTTCAAATGTACCTAATTCATTCAAATATGCCCTGTTGAATTGAACAAGAGTGTAGATAAGAAATTAAATGATTCACTCTTACTATAAACAGTTCATTCATAATGAAATCAAACAAGGTATATTAGATATATTTGCAGAGAACGGAGAAATGTAAATATTTCAATGTAGAATAAGCTAACAAAGATTTATCAAAATAACTTCTACACTTTAACCATAATTCGAGTTCCTGTTATCGTAATGAAGTTAAAATATTGTATGGCTTTTTTTTTTTTTTAAATGAACAGATACAGTCATATCAGAGTAATCCCTTCTTTTGAATTCTAGTCTTAATTCATCAATTTTTCGGCAATGAAACCGGCAATGTAAAAAAAAATACTTGCAAAATACAGAGGCTGTTCGCACATTTTTTAGACGATTTTGGTAAGCGGTAATAAAAAATCGTTTACTGCAAAAGAAATAATTGCAATTGTACTATGTTTTTAAAAGTCAAAATTATAGTCTGCGGTTTGAAAGTTTTGTTTTTGTTGAAAATGGCGTTTTTAACAAAGCAGTGGTTCGAAGGCTACATTTATGCTCTTTCCGAAGAGAAATATGCATACTCCGTTATCCAAAAACGATGTGAGAGTCATGGTTTTATGATATCTAAAGCGTCGATAGGCAATATCGTCAACAAGAAAGGAAAAAAATATCAAATTGGAGCCTCAAGTGGGACAAAAATTCCAAACAAGTATCCAAGGAAAAAACGGACATCTTCGACTATTGCAAAGGTACGTTGTTTAATGTTAAAAGAAAATCCCCCTAGTCAAAGGACAGTTGCAAAATCATTAAAATGCTCGGTGTCCACTGTAAACAAAATGATAAACGTTGATTTAAATCTTAAGAATGCGAAAAAACGCAATGTGCATCGTCTTCTTCCAAATCATATCGCTGAACGCAGGACACGCTGCAGAATTCTATATGAGAAACACTTATCCAAAGAAAAATGGAAAACAATTGTCACAATAGATGAATCATGGGTGTGTTTAAATGACTGCAACAAAACAAGAGCCATTTATTATCATAAAAAGGGAGAAAAAAATTTAAGTACATGGTTCAAAGAATCGAAAGAAAGTTTTTCTAAGGGATTCATGATTGTTGCTGGTTTTTCTTATAATGGCAAGTTAAAAATAAAGAGAGTGGGAAAAATATCAAGATTAACTCCAAATACTATCAGGAACATATTTTATCGCCAATTTTTCTGAATGAAATAACATCGCTTTACCCACAGCTATCAATCTGTGAGACTCCATCAGGACAAAGCTAGCAGTCACACATCAAAATCCACTGTAAATTTCCTAAAAGAAATGGAACAAAAAACTGGTATCAAGGCCATACCCTTCACTGATATCCTTACTAAATCTCCCGATGTATCACCTATGGATTTTTGTGCTTTCGGACATTTAAAATCTGCATTATCCAAACGTCGTCCCAAAACCCTTACAGGACTCTGGAAAGCAGTTCAGGAGGAATGGGATAGAATACCTCTTCTGACACTTCAAAAGGCATTATTATCCTGGAAATTGCGGTGTCGAAAGATAGTTCAGAATAAGGGATGTCAAATAGAACATTTAAAACACAAGAATTTTATGTAATTAAGTTTTGTGAATACAATATACATCGTCTAAAAAATGTGTGAACAACCTCTGTATATACAGTATTATTTTAACCATAAGAAGCACCGGAGGATAAGATGCACCTCAAATTTATGGGAGGATTTTAAGAAAAGAATATTTTGTATTTTGTTAGGTATATAGAGATATTTCCAATTTTTTTTTCTTAATAAAGATCATATACAGTCGAACCCCGTTATAGCGAACCTGGTATATAACTAACGAAAATTTTGGTTCCTCCATTTTACTTTTTGTACGTAATTTAATTAGTATTGTGTCAGTTTAATGTAATCGATTTTAGTCGATTTAATTCATTAATGATCATTTTTAATAGATTTTATCATTTTTTAATACATTTTTATTGAATACACATTGTAACTAATGAGTTATACATTTTCTGAACTCTAGCATTTTTCTTAACGGTTCGGATATAACGAACCACTGGATAAAACGAACAAAACTTTTCATCCCAAGTTCGTTATAACGGGGTTCGACTGTGTATAAAATAAATACAATAAATAGTACATATAAAATATACACTGCTGGCCACTGTAAATGCAACACCCTGAAGGAAACATGCAAATAACATGAAATTTACAACACGCATTAGCGGAGGTGAGATATGCAAATGATTAGAATTTCAGCGCAAACGCAAAGCACGTGCGCCTGTGGCGCCACTTCAAAGCGCTATTTAAGGCTTGGAGATTTCGACGATTTCAAGTTCGGCAATTGTGTTTTTCTAGTGGTTTTTTCAAAAAAACGATCAATTATGCCTCGTCGAAAACATCGATCATCGATCTTTTGATCAAGTATCCGAGTTCGACAGAGGAAGGATAGTGGCCTACCGAGATTGTGGATTATCTTTCAGGGAAATCGGTAGTCGTGTTGGACGAAACCAAACAACTGTAATGCGGATATGTGATCGTTGGATGCAGGAGGGTACGACGGACCGGCGTGTTCGATCGCATCCACCTCAGCGCACCACTTCACGTGATGACAGGCAAATTGTGCGCATGGCAGTGACGGATCGCTCAGTCACATCACGAACCATAGCACAGCACATGCAGTCTGTAACGCATCATCTAGTGTCTGCGTGTACCATTCGACGCCGTTTACAGCAGAGTGGTCTGTCCGCAAGACGTCCATTGCTTTGTCTACCCTTGACGCAGAACCACAGACGTCTCCGCCGCCAATGGTGCGATGACAGAAGGATGTGGACGGCAGAATGGAATGAAATTGTCTTTACTGACGAGTCAGGCTTCTGTCTGCAACACAACGATGGTCGCATTCGAGTCTGGAGACACCGTGAAGAGAGGATGCTGAACAGCTGCGTTATGCACCGCCACACTGGTCCTGCACCGGGTATTATGGTATGGGGCGGAATTGGATATCACTCTCGCACACCTCTAGTACGCATTGCCGGTACTTTAAACAGCCAGCGCTACATCTCCGAGGTGTTGGAGCCAGTTGTCCTTCCTTACCTTTAGGGCTTTCCCACAGCCATATTTCAACAGGATAATGCGCGACCACACGTGGCACGCATTGTCCAACGGTTCTTCGTCAATCGCCAGATTGAATTGCTTCCCTGGCCGCCTCGCTCTCCGGATCTTTCGCCGATAGAAAACATGTGGTCCATGGTTGCTCTACGATTGATCCAGATTCCATCCCCAGCTGCCACAGCAGATAAACTTTGGCAACCTGTGGAAGCTGCTTGGTCTGCTGTACCCCAAGAACTCATCCAAAGTCTCTTTGAATCAATGCCGAGGCGTGTGGCAGCGGTGATCTCCAACAATGGCGGCTACTCTGGCTACTGATTTTGGACTCCTGATTTGGACTGATTACTGATATCCTGGCTACGGATATGGGGACGTTATTTCCGTAGACTGGAAAGGCCCTCTATGAAGATCAGTGAGTGTGGGAGAGGGTACGATCCCAACCCCCATCCCACCCCCAAGATATCGCCCCTGGGGAGGTGCGCGGTCAAAATTGAGGTGGCAACAAGCCAAGACGGACTCCGACCCTTGTGGTGCTATTTAAAACCAGAGCCGCACTTTTCAGCCTGTATCCTATATGGACCTGGCCTGGAACTCCTAACCAGGGGGCATAAGCAACAGCAACATTCATCTGCAATGCACCTCTTTATAGTTATAACTTCAATTAATTTTGGTCTGATTTATAATTTTTAGTTGAAAAATTTTTCGTTGATGGTGTAATCAGTCAAAAATAGAATGAAAATTTAAAAATTCATATAATTTAAAATTCTTATGATTTCAATACAGATATACCCTTAAAATGGAACTTGTTTCAAAGGTGATTTCCTTTTGTAGAAAAGAATAGACAGATTTTTTAATGAAAGGTAGCCAGTCTCATTTCGCAGTATAACTTCAGTATATACGGAAAAGGATTGCTTTATAAGAGCCATTTATATTTCACCTCTCCTCTCAGGTTCCATCCTCTCTCAATGATCGACATTTATTTGCTGCCTTGTACAATTTCGCAACGGATAAACACCGGGGAAGAGGATTTCGATTACATCCCAAACAACTAAAAGAAATCGATTGGAAAAGGGATTTTAAAAAAGTCCCTTTTTTCTCCGAGGTAGGCCGATTTACAATCTTAAAATAGCATAAAAATACTAAAGAATCGCCATTTTTATGTGACCATATTGATTTATCTTTATATTTTATATATATATATATATATATATATATATATATATATATATATATATATATATATATATATATATATATATATAAATGTAGACTTTCCTGTCTACGTGGCGGCGTCTAGGGGTGTCTAAGAACAACACACTTGAATCATAAATCAACTATACTTGTTAAAACTTAAAATTAATCGTTTATTAATGTAGACAGCAATTACGATATGACGGAGAGCCTACTTTCACTGTCTCAATATAATATATATATATATATATATATATATATATATATATATATATATATATATGTAATAAATTAAATACTAAGCCCTCCATTCTAGTATTTAAATTCCCTTTCCTAAATCCAATCCCCATTAACATTACTTTATCGCTACAAACCCTTAGCAACAGAACTTCCCGTAAATTGCATGACTTGTGTAAATGGCATTTCTACACGTGTATACGTCTGGAGAAAGACGTGGGTTCGCATCGCGAGCCCCAATATTCTGCTGACCCTTCAAAATATTTTCACATGTACCTCGCCTCTCGCGCGTAAGGTTGAAAATTGATATTCGCTTCCGAGCCGTCTTCTGTAATGGACGGATGTACTTTTGTCGCTGTAATAAACGATTCGGCCAGACTGCCTCAAAATTTTATTCCTTTCAGGCTGAGTCTAGCTCCAGCCATGTAAATATGATCTAGTTTTCCTTTACAGATTATATTTGAAGAACGTGATGTAATATATACCCAACAAACACAGAGGCATCGGGCCGGGGCCGGATGATTCCGGCCAGCCGATTTCTCCATTGCCGGGCCGGCGCATTAGGTCAGTATCGGATCCGTCACGGGCTTGTCCTCTCGCCCGCGACTTCCCCGTCGAGTACTGGGCCGCTTCCGGTAACAATGAAGCTATCGTACATCCGACTGCTTACCTTGATTGAACCGCAAACTTCCCGTCGATGTGGACATACAGCCGCACCATTGCCGGAGGCTGACGGGCCGGTTACGGGAGCAATAATTCGTGTCGACAGGCCGTCAAATACCCATCTCGAAACCATCAAAGCGCCGTCGATCAGGGTTACTTTCCAGTGCTGGGCCATAATTGGAATTCCGACAGATTTTCTAAGTTTTTCTTAGACCCCTTCCTTTCACATGCTTTTTATTTTTATTAATGAGATTGTTTATGATAACAGTACTTAACAGTGTTTATGATAACATTTGATATACATCAGATGATGTATATCTGATATATATCTGTAGATATCAGATGTTATATATATAATACTTGATATATATAACATCTGATATCTACCCTTACACTTTATTTCTATTTTTTTCTGGCTCTCCATGTATAACTAGTATTAATATTTTTAACTTTTCTCTTTTTCTCGTGTATTTTCAGGTAATAGAAAATATTAATCTCTGCTAAAACCTAAAATTTTTGTTCAGAATAATCCTTTAAAATTATATTTTGTACATGTTATTTTAAGTAAAGTTCGTAAATGTTTTCGAGACAAGAAAATTATAATATTTTCCATAGAGGAAATTTATTTCATTCTTCTCAAAGTTAAAAGTGAGGTGTATTATATATTTGAAAACCAGGAATTACCTGATTATATAACTTTAATTGTTATAATTTATTTGAAAATGATTTAAAATTAAAATTGAATGTTGTTCAATGTTTTATAAATTTTGTTCAGTACTATTTTAGTAGTTGACGAGTGAAAACATTTCATAGTTTTGCATATCAAAGAATGGTTCATTGTTAAAGCTTAGCTGTTCAAGAAATATTTTGTTTTGAGACATCTTCAAATACGTCTTGATAAGTTTATTCTTTGGTGATAAAAATAATAATATTCTGTCATCCTACAGTCTTATATTGCTGAATACGATAAGACTGAAAAAAGGACTGAACAAAATTTATAAAACATTGAACTACATTCAATTTTAATTTTAAATCATTTTCAAATAAATTATATAAATTAAGATTATATAATCGGGTAATTCGTGATTTTCAAATGTATATTACACCTCACTTTTAACTTTGAGAAGAATGAAATAAATTTCCTCTATGGAAAATATTATAATTTTCTTATCTTGAGAAAATTTACGAAGTTTACTTAAAATAACAAGTACAAAATATAAACATACCTTTCGGTCATTGTCCAATGACGGTATATTAACAAAATGTTGGAAATAAAAAAAATCCCACATCCCACACAGTCGAGCATCATGTAGAGAACTGAAGACATTAACTGTGTAGGAAGATAATTGGCATAAATAGCGTGCGCCAAATGTTTCGCCAAAACAAAATCGCCAATTTTTATACGTCCTGTGTAAAATATTGGCGACTGCCCCAGAGCATTCCCGTCTATTTTTAGAAGTACCCCCACTCATTCTCAGACCTTTGTGTCGTCCCTCCGTGGACGCTCCTTGCACGTGCAAGGACCGTTTTCTGAGAATGGGTTCACCCCCCGTTTCGCCGACACTGAAATTTCCTTCCCCCTCTCGTTGAAAAAATCCCCAAAAAGAGGAAAATCACCACCCCCGTTTCGCCAACACAAAAATGCTTTCCTCCTTCTCGTTGATAAATGTTTATTTACAAACTACACTACTCGCCTGGAGCGAACTGCTCCAGGCTCACGAATCATGGGGGTGCAAAATTAGAAAGGGTGAAATAAAAATTTGTGAAAACTTTTGTATAAAAAATTCGATTTGTCAGATTTTCTATGAAATATACAAAAAATAAATGAAATATTTTTTAGATAAATAAAACAAAGCTTTTAAATATATTAGTATGCACTTGACTGAAATCATAACTTTGATTTCAGAAAATATTCATTATAAATTTAACATTTTATAGACCTATAAAAATGCATGATGATTGCTAAGAATGTTTGAAATCACTACTATAGGCATTTACTATGCGTATCGTAAGTTGCGTTTTACAGCAAAAAAGTTACATGCATCCGGGAAATCCCACGAGCGCAAGTTAACATTGGCGCAGAATCGAGGCAAATATTCGGGATTTTTTTAAAGCAAGCGTAGTATTTAGAGTTTCATATTCCCTTTATTTTGTGCAGTGTAAGGATTTGAAGTTGATTCTGTAATGAATGTATTATATAATTTTTAAAACATATTGAGTGCACTGGAGATTGTAATTTATTGTTCCGTTTAATTGACTTTGTAAAATTTATGGCTATTTTACTAAATTTCTTATATACAGTGTGCTTTTGGATTCATCAACGTAAAATTTTAAAAGTAAATGGTTTGTTTATAAATTATTATGTTAATTAAGGTTGCAACAAACAAAATAATATTTAGTTTTATAACGTAAGAAAATAAAATCGTTTTTAAAATTTTAAAAGTAATAAAAAAATTATCAACAATTAACAGATATATTTATATATATTCTGTTAATCAAATTCTGTTAATAAATACCATATATTTATATATGTATTGTAGGTACTTAGAGATGTCAAAAAAAAAACTAAGTGGGGCTCAGTTTAGAAAACGAAGAATAGAAATGTAAGAAGCCGAAAAGGAAGTTTTAATGAAAGTTGCTAAAATATGAACATTTTTTAAAACGGTCGATTCAAATAATACACTCGTTGAATTTTAGTGGAAACAAATCGCAAGCTCAAGGCAATAATTCTCCAGACAAAACAGATACAGACATTAGGAATATTTCTGCGCCTGAAACAATTCAAACAGAAAGTGAAATTCTTCCACAACACATTGATATAGAAATAGACTCGTCTGACAAAGAAAAATTTTTAGAACAATTATTTTGATAGTTGTGCAAAGTAAAATACTCGAACCTATTAATACAGTCTCGAAAATGCTGCAAGGTACTCATGAAGATATAGAGAAATCCGCTGAGATGCTTTCGTCACTCCTAACCCAATTCCAGAACTTATGGAATAATTGGGAGTTTGTTAAAAAACGATACCCTTGAGTTATCAGCTGTATGGAATATTAAACCTTGTTTTCCCCCAAAAAGATGAGTCTCGTGAAAAGATTCTTTGCTTAATTACAAGTAGATGCACTCATTGAAGACAGTGAACCATATTTCAAAGTCGAGGTGTTTTATAAAGTAATGGATTTAATAATTAATCAATTTACTATTAGATTTGAATCCATTTGACAGTTATGTACACTTTTTAAATGTTTATCACTTGCATATCTCACCGCGTCACTTGATAAAAGTATTCTGGAAGGATCAGAATTGTTACAATCGGCATATCTTTCCAATATTTCACCTAATTTTGGACCTCAATTGCTTCGATTTAAAATGTGCTTTTATATTCAATTAAAACAAATTACTTTAATACGCGAAATTGCTGAACTACTTTTAATTCACACCGCAGACTCAAGTAGCTTCTTTGACATAATTACAGCTTGCCTGATATTTTCACTTTACCGGTGACGATGACGACAGCAGAAAGAAGTTTTTCAAAGCTTAAATTAATCAAAACATTTTAGAAGCATCATGTCACAACACCGTCTTAACTCATTGACCACTATATAAATTGAAAAACAATAACTTTCCAACTTTATCTGGAGAAATTGATTGATCGATTTGCAAACGAAAAAGTGAGAAAACGACAAGTTTTTATGTGGAAACTAAACATGTATAAGTGCATTTTGACAATACAGTTTATAAAATATGTAGTAAATATTAGTAGGAACTCCGTACTTAAAGAATAATAATTTGTTTTATTATTATAGTAATATTTATTAAATTGAATATCTTAATGTTGAAATGTCTTTAATTTCAATTTAAGTGTTATTAAGTAAGATTTTAAATCTAAATAAGAGGATCAGATAGAAAACAAATTTCGCCAGAACTCTTCCGAGAAACAATGGGGCGCACTGATTGTATTTGCTCCAGGGCGCTGAATATGTAGCTACACCACTGCTCTGCATACTCATAAAGAAGAAATCTAGATGTCTTAAGGGGATGGTGGACTTTCAAATTACCAAAAATCGAACAAAAATTGGAATTTTTTTGGGGTGTATTAATATTTTAAAAATATGTAAATATTGGAATAAAATGCATTTAAAATATATAATGAAAAGTAAAATGAAAACTTGGTGGTATTAGAAAAGTAAATATTAAAGGTAGGGGAAAAAATATCTTTTAAAGGGCTTTTTATCAAAATGAGTCATTTCCAGATTTGCAAGTCTTTGAAATGCTCCTTGAGTCAATTTTTGACGAAGTCGAATATTCCTTAGTTCGTAATATAGACTAAATATGCTTTGGCTTACGTATAAGTATATAGTTACTTATATATTCTTGGAACTGGAACTGTCATTTCTGTGACGGCTATTTCTTTCAGTTTTGAAGATAAAGATTTTTGTTGGATTTCTTTAATAGCCACCGTGTGCATGAAATCCGGAGGAACTCTTAAAAATATCTTTCTGTAAAACTATACGAGCTTTACATTTTGAATCCGAGGAGCACTTCCAGTAGCTCAAATTTTCTCTTTTCCTTTCTATGCGGAAAAGGAAATTTTGGTACTGCACTAAATTTCCGCCACGTTTTGATTTAATGAAAGAAATGTCGCTCATTTTATCTCAAAATCAATGAAGTTCGACGCAAAACCCAAGAAATTAGACGCAAGCCAAAGAATTCGACGCAAAATCAAAAAATTCAAGTTCACCATGTGTTTGTGCACTTGTGCCTGCAATCTAGTTCCCAGAGCTATTTCCTGCAATGTCGAACCCACCAACCCTCTTCGACTTGAAATCCCTAAATATCTCAAAAGGGAAGCTTGAACGGGAAAAAAAGGGGGGAAGGAAATTTTGTGTCGGCGAAACGGGGTGGACACCGACACAAAGGAATCTTACGACCCCAAGCGAGGCGAGCACACAGCTGGCCGAGAGGGGGGGGGGGGGGGCGGATGCGCGGTTAAAAAAAATTAAAACTAATTTATTAGTAAAATAATGAATATAAAAATATTATCATTATGCTAGATAACTACTTAGAGTTAAAAATGAATTTTACAAGAATAACTGGAAATAAACAAAACTACATTGGTTTTAAAAACGCTACTCCACGTAGCAACCAGTTGGGAAATACATTTTTCGTTTTTGTTTTAACACGTTTTAACCCATCAAATAGCGTCGGTTAGGGCGGTTTTTGTCAGGTTGCAGGAAAATACTATTTTATGCCCTGAGCCTATAAATCACGACCCGGGATAATTTGCACTATATTAATTTTGAACGTGTCCACCTCAACAACTGAAAAACAAAGCTTTTTGTCTCTCATTTTTGTGCTGGATTTTGTGATTGCTGACCAATAAAAATATTTCACAGGTAAGGAAACTTGATGATATTTTTTCATTAAAATATCAGAGCACCTCACTAGAATCAGCAGAAATCCATCAAATATGCCTCATTATTTACAGTGGCTCCCAAAAGTGTTCGTACACTTACGATTTTCATATGAAGTAGGGGTCTATCCATTAATTAAAATGAATATTTCAGAATGCGTATTTAACAATAAGATGTATAATCTATTCTTAACAAAACTACATGAAATATTTTAAAAACATAGTAAAACTTTATTTTTAAGAAACCAGTAATCAAAAAGTAACAAAAACTTTATCCCACAACAGTCATCGAACACTTGTAAAAAAATCTCTACTTATAAGAAAATATTTTAATTTTTCGTTAAATTAATATTTAGTAGGATATCCTTTAGCATCAACAACAGCTTTTAAACGTCTGGGAATAGATTGCACTAGTTCTTTTGTAATTTCTGCATCAATGTTCATCCATTCTTCCATCATAATTGTTTTTAGTTCGCTTTTTCTTTTAAAAATGTCGTGTTTTCGTACTCGAACCTCCAGTTCTCTCCAAAAATGTTCTATTGAGTTTAAATCTGGCGATTGAGGTGGTGTTTTCAAAACTTGTGGACAATTATAGAGACACCAGAGGCGAACGTTGAGAGCCGTGGGCTTAGGATCATTATCTTGATTAAAAAAAATTAAAAATTTTAAATACCCGAATTTTAGGCTGATAATTTTAAATTGTCTCTTAAAATATTTATATAAACAGAACGATTCATTATGCCATCAATAAATACCAAATTACTTAGTCCTGATGTTGACATGCACTCCCACACAAGGACACCTCCACCGCCATGCTTAACTGTTTCTACTAAGTTCTTAGGATTAAGTTCCTTATTTTTTCTTCTCCATACAATTATACGCCCATCGGAACCAAAAATTATAAACTTGCTTTCATCGGCAAATAAGACATTATTCCAATAGGTTTGGGGCTTATTAATCATTGATAGTGCGAAGGAAAGCCCGAGCTTTCTGTTTTTCTCACTCACAAAAAAAATTCTACGGGCAGAACGCCCATATAATCCAGCAGCTCTGAGAACTCGTCGAACAGTTTCAGGTGAAATTGAAGTAGAAAATGTTTCATTAAATTCTGCAGAAAGTTTTACAGCACTCAAACGTAGATTTTTCACAAATTTTCTAATTAAAAATCTCTGATCACGTTTTGTTAACTTTGCCGGACGACCTTTTCTTATCTTGATTTTGATCCGATTTTCTTCTTTAAAGCGTTTTATCACATACTGCACAGTATAATGGGATAAATTAAGTAATTTAGCAACATTCCGAACTGATTTACCACAACTATGATGAAAAATAATCAATTTTCGATCAATGCTGTTTGTTGTTTCTTTGCAAGCCATTTTTAAATAATAAATAGAATATTACGGAATAGACAAGCAAAAAGTAAAGCCAAATGATATTTTAAATACCACCACAATTCAAAAATAAAAATAAAGCGCCAGGCGATAATTTTAGTTATGAATTTATCCGAAAATATTTCAGTGTACGATGACTTTTGTGAGATAGTTTTTGTTACTTTTTGATTATTGGTGTTTTAAAAATAAAGTTTTACTATGTTTTCAAAATATTTCATATAGTTTTGTTAAGAATAGATTATAAATCTTATTATTAAATGCCCATTCTGTAATATTCATTTTAATTAATGGATAGATCCTTATTTCATTGAAAATCGTAAGTGTACGAACACATTTTGGAGCCACTGTAGGTGTTCATATTCAAAATGAACTATTTCCCTTTTGGAACAAAAAATAAGACATGAAATAATATCACTCTTAAAATTTTGTAAATATTATTCTACTATTTTAGATTCCACCCCTGATCTAAGCAACCAAGACCGACTTACTGTCGTAGTAAGATTTGTTCTATTAAGTAATAAATCAAAGCAAATGGAAATTAGGAAGCATTTTTTGGAGATTTATTTCAATATCAGATTTCCTTGAAACAGATAAATCAAATAGGTCTACAAAATGTAAATATGTGGAAAGTATGTTACATGATCCATTTAAAAATGAAAAATATATTATAGCTGAAGATTTATGCGATGAAACTGACAACATTGCCCTCTATATTTCCCTTGAAATGAACGCATTAAATGTGATTCAATACCTATTTACAAACAACCTCATCTATCTGTGTCCAAATTTAGTGATTACCATACGAATTTTATTAACATTGCCTGTGACTGTGGCTAGCGGGGAAAGAAGCTTTTCAAAACTTAAAATAATAAAAAATTATTTGAGGTCTACAATGGGACAAGAAAGGCTTTCAGACTTATCTATTATTAGCATCGAAAAGGACATTTCGGAAGATATAGATGATCAGATATTATAACAAAATTTGCATTAAAAAAAGCAAGGAAAGCAAAGATTATCTTTTTGACTGACTTATTAAGTATATGTATTAATAGATATGTGTTGTATGTATTTAATATAACGTATTCATTTAGTTGTTATATCAATACATTAATAATTATTATGTTAGGTTATAAAATTAAAAAATAAACTGAATTTATAATATTTTCTGTAATTCGTTGTTTCATTTAAGGTAAAAATATTTCAGAGAAATTTCAATTAATCCATACGGTATGAGGGGGGGGGGAATTATTCTCGCACACGTATGGCAGCTACCCTAGAAACTGCCCTGTATTTACTAGCACATTAAAAGCTACTAAATTACTGTAAACATTTACATACATACAAACACACACTTTCTAATTTTATCTCTGATGAGATGGAGTTTGTTTTTATGAAGCATATTCGAAAAATATGAATACAGTTCATATCAATGGGTGTTAAAACTTATAAAGTATTTGTACCTACATTTACATATACGTTGGTCTGCTATATGAAATTTATTTTCAGTCATCAATTATTTTTATTTCATTTCCTAGATTCATTCTTTATTGTTCTATACATCACTAGCTATAAAGTATGCGAATAAATACTGTAAAAATGACGAATAAAATTCAATGTACCTCAATATTTTAATAACAATATTATGACTGTATAGAGGTTTAAAAATGTATGATATGTTTTTAGTGTTTAATCTGTTAAACATTTATTGAAATGCATTCGGACGCAATTTCATTTAAAAGAGAACTGTCACTCGAAGTATTTTACTTTATGCTATGAATATATCTATCTTCTGATAAATAAAAACGGTCATGTTATTCATTACAAAATCAATATACTTACCCCCCCCCCCGCGAAAAAAAAAGTGCCGAAAATAAGCTAAAATGGTCATGTTTCTATAAAAAAAATGGCTCCAATTCCTGCGTCACGAAATATTTAAATCATGAAATAATTATCAACACCATCACCGAAAAATTTGAAGTCCAAATAAGTGTAACCCAGCGGTCTACCAAAAAACGAAATGTAGCGCCTAACGAAATTGATATTGGCCCAATGCAACTGGTGGTAGGGTTGCCAAGTAAATCGCAGAGAACCTGAGTATGAAATGAAGCGCCAGATAGATACCCGCTTTGGCATCCAAGAGAGTCTGCCGAAAAGTCCGTCTTAATCAAAATGAAAACAAATTTAGGCAGGTACTACTCTTTACTCTCTTGTGCATAAACTCTTGATCGAAAAAATTATCCATTTGTAAGTGGATGTTTATTTCATTTCTATATAAAAGCCAAAAATAAATTAATATAATCTAACAATAGTTGATGTCTGTCAAAACACGATGGCTAGATAGTAAATGAATGTACTAATACACAAATTATATTCAACACATCATTGTCAAATGTTGAAAATCATAATAATGCGCAGAAACAAATTGTGATTAAGCGGCTTCGCGCTTAGTGAGTATCTAAAGACAGATTTAAAAATGTCACTGAGCATGTGCAGAAAGCAATTTTTTTAAATTGTAAATTATCGCTAATTAAACAGCATGAAATAAACAATTTCCATGAGGTTTACTGTTGTATTTCACAAATATAATTATCATAAAAATAAATAAGGCAGAGATAGATCTAGAGAGACTTCTCGGAATAAACGTGTTTACCATTAAAACATGTCACTGAGCGTGCGCGGAAACAGTGAGTTTCTAAAGACAGATTTAAACATGCCACTGAGCATGCGTAAAAATCAATTGTAAATTGTAAATTATCGCTAATTAATGGAAATTGCTGTCACAAAAGCCAAATTTAATAAATCTACAGATTACAATCTTTCGTTTAAGACCAAAATGAAGTAAATTGATGCAGTATTTTTCTCTCACGGACTGCCTAAAAAGTCGGCTTAGCAAATTAAATATATAGATGATATATATTATGCATATATCACATAGTATAACCGAAAGATTATATTATGTCAGCCGTATACTTCTGATATAATACAATCTTTTCATACAAGGAAAATTATGTGAATTTTTCGCGCAAAAGAAGTTTCACAAAAGTGAAATAAATATTTATGAAAAGTCTGTTTAATCTAATCTTCGCCTTCCCTTTCAAATCCATAATTCTGATGCAGATTTCTGTTACTGGTGGTTACGAATCGGACTATCGATTCCGGGACGTTACAGGGAGAGCGCTTTCGGGTTGATTCCTATCCAACCACCACCGGCCCTCAAACGAGTACACACTAAGGGATTCCGCGTCGGAGATTCGTAAATCACCCGGCAACGGTACGGATCATTTTCCCCGAGCCTATCGTTCTACCGGCGCCTCCAGAACCGGCCCGTCAAGTTGCCGTCAGTCTTGTGTTTGTTGGGTATATATATATATATATATATATATATATATATATATATATAATTTCGTAGTATTCATAATTTATGTTAGCTGTAATTGTATAGGAGGACCTAATGTCCGGAGGCTCTAAGCATGAGCTTAAGGCGCCTATTTCTCGGAAGACAATTCTGAAAATACTTCAATAGATTCTCAATAACAGGTTCTGCAAAGGTTTTTATTTGTTTAAATTTTAATTTACCCAAAAGCAAAATGCAACAAAAGTATTACACTTGATGAAAATATGATTCCACTGTTTTTAATGTACACATGGCACTCAACGCAAGCCCTCCTGTTAGTATGGATGACAGCGCAATAAAATATGCAAATCCCTTTATAACGTCATTGGGATTAAATGATCAAAATCAACAGCATAATGTTTATAATTGATGGGCATAAATTCTGTCA
Organism: Dolomedes plantarius; assembly: GCA_907164885.2. Classification (NCBI taxonomy): domain Eukaryota; kingdom Metazoa; phylum Arthropoda; class Arachnida; order Araneae; family Dolomedidae; genus Dolomedes; species Dolomedes plantarius. The sequence goes on from OU015494.1 coordinate 169,597,459, forward strand.
CCATTCCAATTCAAGACTAATTCCGTAACGTTTACTCCCGAGTATACTGCAGTTGCACATTTATAGATAGTCTATAATATAGGTGAAACCTCAATTCAAAACTGTTGTACGTTCTGAAAGTTGCTGTTTGAAACAGAGTCCCTGAGAATGAGTTTCCGGTAGTGTAACATTTAAAAAGGCCTTTCTGGTCAAGGGGTGATAAAAAATTTTAAATGTAAAGGAAAGCAAAAAGGTAGTCGGTATATGCTTTACACAGAATATAAAAATGCTTCACTCGACATAAAGGGAAATATACGACATAAACATGTGCGTTACCGCAAGTGTAATTTTCAAAATCGGCTTTATGTAAAACATATTTATAAATAAATTATAAAATTGTAAAACTTTAGTAAGGTACCTAAATAATACTGAAGTAATGTAAAGTTAAGAGCAGATTCAGTTCTAAGAAATAATATGAAATGAACCTTTTTTATTAATTTCCCTCACTATATATATATATATATATATATATATATATATATATATATATATATATATATATATATATATATATATATATTTATTTATATATATATATATATATATATATATATATATATATATATATATATATATATATATATATATATATATATATATATATATACAGTGGAATCTCGATCGATCGTTTTTCAAGGGACCGATTGAAATGAACGATAAATGCGGGAAAACGATAGATGCGGAAACATAACAAAGCAATATGATCGTTGGGACTGGATAAAATGAACGACACATACGGAAAAACGATGGATCCGAAAACGATCGATCGAGATTCCACTGTATATATATATGTGTGTGTGTGTGGTATAAAAATCATGATTCTTCGTAATAATACTTGATACTGTTTTAAGGATGGTTTTATTCCTCTCCTTTAATCTTTTTTCTATATATTGCTTCTCCCTTTATCCGTGAAATTTCATCTCCCACAAGGACACTATTTATTGTCAAAAATGCCCTTCTTTTTCATGGTTTTAGAAATATAGTAGTCATTTCTATTGCTATTTCTTTTTCTCGGTCCATGAAATCTGTGTTTCCGGAATATGAAAGACATTTACCTCGATGTCAAATTTTAGTTGGATTCTTTGGGCTCCAACTCTATTCCCCATTACTTGACCAAACCTCGATTTACTTTACAAAATTCAAGAGCTTACATATTTTCCAAAAAGTATATCCTTTAAGAGCATCAAAATACATTCTATAACAAAAAAATCGAAGCACCAAGAAGAAGTTGTCGGATTGAAACGAAATTTCGTATGCAAACATGTTTTGACCAAACATGCGAATGATTTAAATTTGCTGTTGAATAGCAGGAGATACAACATATCAGAACTGCGCATCCAGCAGGTGTATATAAGGAGCTATCCTCGATCTGATGTTCAAAATTTCAGCTGCATTTCGACTGCGAATATCTTACGTCGACTCTAACAATGCCTCGCTGAAGGATTCGTGCTCATTACACACATGTTTCAGAGTGTGAAAGAGATCGTGCTATCAGATTGAAAGCAGCTGGTTGGGCAAATCGATGAATCGCTCGACATCTAGGTCGAAGCGATGCAGCGATTAGACAATGCTGGCAAGAGTGGGTCAACAACGGCTGTTTTAAGCATCAGGATGGCAGCTGTCGACTTAGTACCACAACAGAATAGGTAGAAACAGAGATTGTCAAATCAGCTGTCACAGCACCGGATTCGTCCTTATCAACCATCCGACGTGTGACCCGCACACTAGTGTCCAACATGACCATTAACAGACGACCGAGAGTGCAGAATCTAAGATTGCGATCACCGTTACGCCGCTTACTCCTCACGCCTGTACACCATGAAGTCTGATTACAGTGCTGCTTAACTCGATCAACTTGGAACTGCACTGACTGGAGACATATAGTCTTTAGTGACGAGTCCCGTTTCCAACTGTGTCCTGACGACTACTGAAAACCAGTCTGGAGACATCCAGGGCAGCGTGGGAGTCCTGCCCTTACTATCGCACGCCACACAGGCCCACAACAGGGCGTTATGATCTGGGGTGCCATTTCCTTTGATAGCCAGACCCGTTTGGTAGCCATTAGTGACACACTTAGAGCACAAATGTACGTAAACGACATTCTGTGACTCATTTTGTTGCTGTTCCTCTTGCGCCCCCCCCCTGGACTTGTTTTACAACAAGATGATGCCCGACCGCATACGATACGTGTTGCTATGAATTGTCTTCAAGCTTGCCGAACACTTCATTGGCCAGCTAGGTCCTCTGATCTCTCCCCCCACAGAGCACATTTGGGACGTGATGGGAAGGCGATCGCAACTATCTCGGAATGTTGCCGATCATCCCCGACAGTTGGAGACAATTTGGCAAGAAATCCAGCAGGATACCATCCGAGAACTTTATCAGTCTATGCCAAATCGGGTAACAGCTTGCATCCAGGCCAGAGGTGGACCAACGCCGTATTGACTTCCTCATTTTTCAACGATCAAACTCTGGAATAAATCCTTCAATTGTTCTGAAATTTTAATCTTTTTTATTCTGTTCATGTTCTTCACATCCACCAATTTTTGTTGCAATCGGACAACTCCTTCTTGGTGCGTCAATTCTTTTTTTTTGGGGGGGGGGTGGGGGGTGGGGGAGGGGGTAGAGTGCATTTTACTTACAACACAGATGAAAGGACTACCTTTCTCCTTAAAAAGAAAACTTCTTTTAAACTTCAGCATTCACCGATGAAATAGCAAATGCAATCCGAATCACCCACATTCTCTTCGGATCAGTAAAAGTATTTTGATCCGAATGTTTCTTAATTTCATGTTGTAAATAGATAAAGAATGCCATAGATCAGGGTCTCCCAAAGTGTGCGATGCCGCTCCCCGGGTGACGGTATCGCACACTGGTCTGAACGTTACTGCAGGCACTCGTACAGTTCTGGCTGCAAAAACAGATACCGATACTTTATCTTGGATTATAGGCTATGGCACAATAGTTTTTAATTGCATTTCATTCGTCCCATTGAGTGGAACATGGGTTCAGTGTCGTCACAAATCTACTCACTAAAAACTGAAACCGACTACAAATAGATCATCGCGGTGATTAAAAATGCTGCTGACAAAAATAAAGTCGAACATTCATAAATGGATAGAAGCGCACCAAATTTATCTTTTTCTTTAGGATGAGTTTTAATGTTATTCGTAATTTTTGCTTTAATATATTCATTTTCCGTGTGTCATGAGAATGTTGCTATAGTTGGTTTTGATAAATAATTTTATAATTTCAAGCTTCAAGGTGTCTTATTTACATTATTCTTTACTATGTTGAAGGACATAAGTAATTTTTTTTTAACTAATCCCAGATCCATAAAACCAAAAAGTAAAAATATAGTAGATACACGAAAGGTCTCAAATTTGTCATTGCGTCTCTTTTTGTTCGCTTAACTAGGAAAATTTTCAGGGGGGGGGGGGCGCTGAGTAATTTTTTTTCTGAAAAGGAGGCGGTATGTCAAAAAGTTTGGGAACCTCTGAGATAGTAACATCTCTGACACAAAATTTTGATTGTTTAAAATATTCCGATAGGTAATTCCATCGCTTTGTTTGCTTGTTTACACAATGTCATTTATACTTTTTTTTTTCAAGGTCTGTCCCACTTTGAGGCAAGACAGAGCTATTTCAGGTCTCAAAACGCAAGGTTCTAAAAAAGTGTTCACAGTTGTTCAAGATTCTAACATCTCAGAGAAAATTCTCGCCCACAAATTATCTGTTGCTGAGAATTTTTGAATTTGAAATAATCTCAGAAAAAAAATTTATGCCATCGAAATTTTTTTTTCTTGTAATTTTTACAGATAATTTTCGAATATTTTCCAAGCCAAAATTTGTGAAAAGCGTTAGTTATTCTTAATTGCTTCCGTAAGTATATAAAGTTAATATTTCATATTTATTTCATGCGATCTACGGCTCCGTTGAGAGTGAATCTTGATTAAATTAGATATCCTTCTTAGTTTTAAAGGAAAGAAAAAATTCTTGTCAATGACAAGAAACTTTTAAACATCTGTTAATCTTATATTTTATTTTACTATTAATTATACTAATATTTAGCTAAATATATGTTGTTTGAATTCCATTTAAGTATTGAATACAATAACAATAATAATAGAGATAAATGTGCACCTATGGTATGCCAGAATATTACAATATAACGCTTAAAAAAATTAAAATATGTTTACTTAAAGTTTCAAAATTCCTATTATAGTATAATTAAAGATTTATTTCAGTGCTTTAGTTAAGTTTTATTGCTTTATTATTGTTTGATTTATTTGTAAATGAAATATATGTATAAAATTTATGAATAATACTTTATTTATGAACTTTATTTAATTTATCGAGTAATTCATTGTGTGATCTTTTACTATGAATTAAATATGGGTAACTCAATTTGGGGTTTTTATAAACTCATGGAAAAGATGAATCGTCAAAAGATCGCATGTCTAAGTTGCTCATCTAGTTATTTGATTGTGATACACACACACACACACACACACACACACATATATATATATATATATATATATATATATATATGTGTGTGTGTGTGTGTGTGTGTGTGTGTGTGTGTGTGTGAGTCAAAAGAAGAAATATCCTTATTAGAAAATAATTCTCTTAATACATTTGGATAAATGCATTTGGTTAAGGATAAATGCAAATTTGTACTTGCTCTCTAATCCAAAAATAGCATACGTTTTTATTATTTTCCTCTTATTTTCCTATAACTCTACACTATTCCCAATCAGCGTTCCTTTAAAATTCTATCAAGATCTGGGCTCCTAAGAACGTTATTGAATAAATGAATACAAAAAATGAAATGCTTTGAAATTTTTCATTTTATTTCTGAACATATCGAGAATTTCTTTTCCAAATTAAAGAGGATTTCAAAGCCATCTCTTTGCATCAACTCTTAGCTAGATAATTTTTCTTTTCAAAAAACATCCTTGATAACACCAAACCCTTCCCATGAATGATATCCGTAATTTTGCTAAGGAATTTCTTCACTGCTAAATAGTGTCGTTTGGGAATGATTATTTCTTTTCAATCGCATAGGTACTATCAATCACTTAAAGTGTATTCAAGCATATTTAAATTTCCAATACACCAGATAAATAACTTACTCTAAGTGTGGGTTTATAGAAATGCTTTATGACAATAATTCGCTCCTTTTTATAATTATCATTTAATATTTACCAATATCTTTATTAATTTGCCTGTCATCATGAAGTCGGTACTATTTCCCCATCCCCCAGATCTACAAATTATACAAAATTGTTATATTTATTCAAGAATTTTTTCTTTCAATATTATCAGTTAAATACTGTCAGTCGCGTTCAAAATGTTCTTTTTGCTATTTTGTGGTAGCTTTGAATCAAATTTTCACAGATAAAATGTACCTAAAGATATTTTTTTTTTGAGTAGCTAAAATAGGCCTAATGAAATACACGAACATAACCACAGACGCACTGCAGAGGATGGGTTTATCTTGACAACAAAGGGTAGATTTCAATAACACTACTTCATACGGAAAGCTAAGGAAATATACCCTTTGTTATCATACTGAATAGCATTGCCTGTCACACATTTACCAGAAGTTTGGGGTAGATTTCCCAAGAATATCTATGCGACTGAATGGAAGTACAGAAAATGACGCAGAATTCTCAATGATTTTTGCAAACTTTTTTTTTCTTTGGTGACACTGTCGCACACAAAATCACAACAATTTTATTGAATTTTTTTAGGGCGTGTGTTGGAAAGTAAGACTGATCAGCCCAGAGCCCTGGTCTGAAACCTATCACAAAATCAACCGCAGCGTAGAGAACGTGCGTACTAATACAGTATATAGAAACAAAGCTCAAATGCTGACTACATTAAATGCCGAAGGAGGAAGATTTTGCCCTGTATTTAGAAAAAAAAAGCGGAGAGTATACTGAAAGAAAAAAGATCATCATAGATCATAGACCTAAACATTGTATATTAAAAATACATTAAAACATGCTCTTTTTTTCAGAAAACCTACATTCCAGATGAACAGCGTCTATGTATGTGTCTTTAAATAAAACTTTTATTCTATTCAAAACTTTTATCAAAATGTAATTTTTTCAAAGTGAGTTATTAAAACCTCCCCCTCTCTGTTAGATATCTCGAGTCGAAAGTATACAGAGCCTTAAAAAAACAGAGCCTCGGGTGAACAAGTGCTGCAGCTTTCATTTTACTCGGTTATTCTAAAAGGCATATGACATAATATAAATGAGTATTGGAATTGGAAATGAATATATATCTGCAGGGAATTACTTGTATGATATTGAATTTTATAAAATAATACCCTGCTGTCGGTAAAAATAGGGGGGATAAATAATATGGAAAGACATTATAAAACATTTTGTACATCTGAGAGAGGTTTTGAGAGTGTATGTATATATACATTACTAAAAGAATAGAAAATTTACTGTTTCAATCCAAAAGCTTTTTTAACGGGAAGTATCACGAAATACGTCCTAAATGTGTGCACCGAGAAGAGCTTGTGAAGAAATACTTCCACGACGGTCGAACGCTGCGTCATCACGTGGTCGAATGTTGCGTCGTTCGAATGGTGACGTGGACAGAGACGCTTCAGCTTTTGTATAATAAGTACGTAGTTTGATACGGGACAGAAGTTCTCATTTAGCTCTATGCTCCTATTATTGATTAGGGTTTTTAAGCCCCTGTAAATATGTAAATACGAGTTAGCAATTAAAATCACTTATAAATGAGCAGTCTCCTTGTTTTATCGAATTTGTTATTTCGCACGGTGAACCACCGAATAGTTTTTGAAACTCAGTTGCGCGACAGAGCTTGGATATACTTTACCTGATCTATTTTTGGGAATTCTTTGTATTTATGACAAGATGATGAAATACGCCAGTCTCGGGTTCGATTCTTCATCTATCCCATCTCAGATGATGTTCAATGTTTCTCCCTTTTTCCTAACGCATTTCGTAAGTACGATGGCATTTTCTTTAAAAGCTTCTTCATGGAAAGCATCTCTGCAATCTTTCATATCATCCTTATGTTCGATCACCCGAATGTACCATCATCTCGGAAAAACCTCGCTTGTTGTAAGGGTTTTGATGCAAGAAATAATATTTTCTAGAAGTATTTTAAAATACTCATTTGTTAGCAGAATATGGGTTTACATTAAGAGCAAACCTTTTATCTATAACAATTCGAATATCCGAGTTCCAATCCTGGAACCTTATTTGTCTAAGCAAGTGCGAGTGATTGCATATATAAACACTTTTCTTTGTTTGAATGGGGATCCGAAATAACTGCGAAAACTAATGAGAAATCCAAAGACAGAAAATAGTTCTTTATCGATCCGCGAAAGGTAATATCATATTTCGAAGCCCAGCAGATCATGCCAAAAAAATCCTACCGAAATGTTTATGACATACATAAAGGAAATCCTCTAATTTTGTCTATTCAACTATCTCTCAGATCGTTTCTTACCGAATATCTTCAACATTTCACGTTGGGTGAAATCTGGCTAAGTATTAAACATGAAAATAGAATTTTATGAACATAAAAGTTTCCTTTGACACTCTTAACACGAATATAGAATGACATTTAAACTGATATGAAAAATATAGCTTCTAAAAAAGATAAGAAAATATTCAAATTTTATTAATGAAACTGAAATGCCTTTGTTATGCTTCATGTAATTAAATTTTTATCTATGTGCTTTTATTCTTGCCATATTACAGTACTCATATTGTTAGATTCATTACATTTTTTATAAAAGTATAAAAGCACAATTAGGAAAAGTACAATCTGCGCAACGTACATAGGTGTAACTTGACTATAATATACTGATTTACTGTTAGGAACATTATTTATTCCACTCGCAATATCATTTTCCTGAACGAGGGCAAGTCAAAGAATTATAAGCCAAAGCGATGATTTGTGACCAGCAGAGAATTTTTTAGATAAAAAATATTCAGCGCCGGCATTAAACTATTTGTCTCCGACTAAAGAAACTGATATCTTCACTCTTAGAAGCCTTTTAGTTACTTTGTCAAAATTCATTTAATTTCCCCTCCTGCAGTAAGCTTACGACACAAATCTGCAACTCTTCAGCTGCTTCTTCAGCTAGCCGAAAACGCCAAAGACACTGAACGAAAGTTCTAGGATCTAGAAAGGATGGATGTGCTGGTGTTCAAGACCAGGGCCGCCGTCAACTGAGCCAGGGCCCGGGGCAAAATAATACAGCGGGCCCCCCTCTCCACTCAATATTTGAACATTGTATACTTTTTTTAGTCAACTCTTATTTAACCGGGCCCCCTGCCAGCCCGGGCCCCTGGGCATTTGCCCCCTTTGTCCCCCCCCCCTGTCTCCGGCCCTGTTCAAGACTTTCAAACAGGAACTTGTAAAGAATTTCCACTGTCACATTAGTCGCAGTGAGTCGCACCTCACCGTGAAACAAGACAATAAGCCCGTTCTCCCTGGGCGTGGATTAGGAGCAGCCAGAACGTTTGACTATCTTAAGCCTATTCGATGACAAATTTTCCATAACGGCCAGAAAAGAATGTCGACAGCCCATTTCTAGCTGAGGTAACCATCTTGACTTTCCTTGGGAGAGCCCATCCAGGAATCTCCCTCAGTAGGCTCTTCCGCCGTCTTTCAAGCTCCAAAAGTGGTTGGTGGCCCCAAATCTCCACCACGATTGCAAATCAAGAGATCATTTAGTTCGTAACTTGTCTGTTCAATGCATGTTACGCTATTATAATCATGTTATGCGGACCTCTCTATCTGTGGCTGAGACATTTTCGGAGAATGAGAGGAAGTAGTAATTGAGGGTTCATAAATTAGAGTCGGACACCACAATTCAGGTGGCAGTTATACTAATTCTGGAGCTGCAGCCAAGGGACTTGAATACAATCACCAAGTGCATTTTTCAGCGGGGAATAAATGCCTCAGCATTGATTGTTTTGACATGAAGATAATATTACCCTTCATAACTAACTATCCTTTGATTCTCCTTTATATGTTTGATTCTTCATCTTCAGTCCTTCATTCTTTTTCCCTTTCTGCTCCAGATAGTTTTCAAGCAATAATCCATCAAAGTAATTTTTAATTTAAGTTATAAGTTATTTTATTCCAGGAAATCATTCGACTGCATGACATTCGATATTATAGTACCAGGTGATCATAATTAAACTTGGCCTATTCAGAACCCTCTGTAGCTAAAAGGCGGATTGACCTGAAATTTTGCAAATAGACAATTCAAAGGATGCGCTGAAAGATTCTGAAAACAATCCACTAGGGGGCGCATTACATGGAAATAATTCAAACAAGCTAAATTTGTTTGTTACACACTCTCTAGCGATGTAAAGAAAATTGTTCAATGTCGGCTCCCTCATTAGTATGTAAAATGTGCAGGCGATGAACAGCGTATTCAACAACGGACTGCAGCTGGTCGCCAGTAATCTGTTGAACATACAATGTTATGCGGTCCTTCAGGTCAGCCAAAGTTGTAACATTCCCCCTATAAACAACGTTCTTTAAATGGCCCCATAACCAAAAATCACACGGAGTGAGATCGGAAGAACGGGCCAGCCAAGGAGTGGGAAATGATTGGCTAATCACCCTGTCATCTGTAAAGTGTTGTCGCAAAAACCTCCGCACACAGAGTCCATTATGTGGAGGGGCACCATCCTGCATAAAAGTAATATACGCAAGGCATTGTCACTGTTGGAGTTGAGGTAAAACGAAACTGCTGAGCCTGTCACGATATCTGAGGGCTGTTACAGAACATGTGAAAGGGCCATTTTCTTTAAGTTCTTCGAAAAAGAATGGTCCAAAGATAAATTGGGAAATTAATCCACACCAGACGGTAACTTTAGGCGAGTGTTGCGCAATTGTGTTGAAAGAACGTCGATTTTCCAAGGCCCAAATTCGACAATTCTGGGTGTTCACTGTTCCGTTCAGATAAAAATGAGCCTCATCACTCCAGAGAATGTTCCACGGCCAGAAGTCATCGACTTCAATTCGGGCAAGAAAAGTCAGGGCAAAAGATAAGCGACGGTCATTGTCGGTAAGAAGCAGTTGCCGGTTGGGACTGATCTTATACGGAAAAAATTTCACTATTTTTCTCAGGATCTTCTGCACTGTGTTATACGGTACTACTAATTGTCATGACACTGCACGTGCACTGCTGACTCCATGACCATTTGTTAGTGACTGCTCGACAACGGACGTTGCTACTTCTGAAACGACTTCTTCGCTGATAGGCTTTCGCCCTCTGCCACGTTGAACGCTTAAACACCCAATGTTTTCAAATTGAGATATCATGTCTCTCACACCTTGTGGAGACACTGGACCCTGACGCAATTTCTTTTGACGACGAAATTCGCGAAGAGCTGCAACAGCATTTCCCTGGTTTTGACAAAAATGTTTTACGATTAACGCACGTTCTTGAAATTTAATTGCCACCGTAACTGAAAGAATGATAATCACTCGATCTCATCCTTTTTATACCCAAAATTCACTTTAAATTCGTATGCTTATGCAAATCAGATTGTTTTTGTCTTCACTTGCAGTGCCACATTTATCAACTTTTGTACCGTCACAACGCTTCAAAATGTAAAAATAACAGTTTTAAACATCATAATGCTTGAGAATTATATATATAATAGCCGTTGTCTCTGTATAACACTTCCGGGCTGTACTCATCTTTCAATTAAAGCCCTCAGTAAACAAATGGCCGGTTAGGCTTAATTTCAATTTCAGATGTGGATCAGAATTTTTTCTTACCTAAAAACTAATATCTTCTCCATCAAATCACGTTTGTTCAGCCTATTTTTCTATAAAATATTCAGAACTAAAAAAAATTGGATGCTTTTAGCTGTATATTTAACAGTTTTTAAAAATCTGTTTACTTTTGCAATGAATTCTGAAAGTGAACAAATTTGAATGTGAATGAATCAAGTAGCTCAAGTATTCATATCGCGTAGTGAGCTGTAAAAAACTGGATGGCAGTCTACTACTCCAATCGCATGAAAAACTAAATAACTAAAAAATAATGAAAGGGTTTGCACAAGGACAAGGTGTGAATTAAATGCAATATTGTTAGATAATTCGGGATATTTTTTAACTTTCATATACTTTTCCATTATGACGTCATTATTAGTAATATGATGTCAAAATGACGGGTTGGATGGCAGTCTACTACAATCACATGAAAAACTAAATAAATAAAAATTAATGAAAGGGTTTGCTTTTACAAGGCGTGGATTAAATGCAATATTGTTAGATAATTCGGGATATATTTTAACTTTCATATACTTTTTCCATTATGACGTCATTATTAGTATTATGACGTCATTATTAGTATTATGACGTCAAAATGACGGGTTACCTTCTAGTGTAAAAATAAAAGTTTTAAATGACTTTTTTACTGTGCACAGTTATTTATTGCATGACTTTTAAAGCATTTAGGCTGTAATGCATTCCCTAGCGGACATTTTTTGAATTTTTTTTTTTTCAGAATCTTTCAGCGAATCCTTTGAATCGTCTATCTGCAAAATTTCAGCTCAATCCGCCTTTTAGTTACAGCTACAGAGGGCTCTGAATAGGCCAAGTTTAATTATGATCACCTGGTATTTAAATTCATAGAAAATTTCTCGAATCAATGGAACAAGTATGAGTTATTGCAATGGAGTCAAACTGAAATAATTATTTTTTTACTTTTCTTGCACTAACTAATATTTAGTTATAATTTTACCAATCAAAGCAGTTTATACTGGATCTTATCTCAATAATTTATATAATAAACTGAAAATAAGGAAGAGTATTTAAATTAAATGCCAGATTTAGTCTACAAATAGATATGGTTAATCAGAATTTAGTAATAAAGTTAAAGGAAATTCTGGTAGTATATAGAAGAAACTGCGTGATAAGCAGGGTTTTCTTTGTCTTTATGTGAGAATAAATACAAAAATAAATAATCACCATTTCCTTCATTTTTCTATTAAATTTGCATTATAAATTAACAGGAGAAATTTCGTAAGACTTTTGCAATAAGTTAAAAAAAGTTTAAAAGAAGTAAAATAAAATAAAAAGGAAATTCACCGTAAACATGGGAAATAAGAGAAAAAGCTTAATGAAAACCATCATCAGTGGTACTAACGAAGTAACCTAATATAGGTAATCACAGTAATGAAGATTTATTACTAAGATGTTTAATATTCTTGATAGCAATGGCAATCACGTATGATAAAGTCTAGTGCATGCAATAATAAAAATCATAAATGATGCTGAAACAATTTTTTTTTAAATGTGTATTACACTCTAGTGGTGGAAGTATTCTCCAAAGACACACGCACAAACTTGTTCAGGTTAAAAAAGTATTCAATGAAACCTACGGAACAGATGAGTTAGAACAACAATCCATTAGCTAGAAACTCACCATACATCTCGGATGAATAAAATGACAAATAATTAAAAGTAAAATCCTCGAAAGGAAAAATGAAAATGAAGACTTAAATTACAGTTGAATAAGCATTTAAATACATTATTATAAGATATATTGTCATGGATGTATAATATATTCGTGATATTAATAATAAAGCCTTTTAATTCGTTTACGATGAGATAACTTTTTTTCTCTCCTAATGCTAATACATGCAAAAGATGTTTTGATAATGTTGATGACAAAAATAGCAAAACATAAAGTTTGGAGATTTAAAGGATACTAAAAATATACGAAAGAATTTTGGCAAATACCACAAACTGGGAAAAGAGGATTTTGGAATCGTCAAATCCCCAGACAATTTGAGAAAGAATAATATTGACTAAGGTATTGTTAAGGAATACAATATGTTTGTAGGCACTCTTTCACAAAATTTCCTCACAGAATAACAAAAAACAGTAAGGAATTTTACAGGAAACTTACCAGTTATAAGTAACATGGTGGCAAGAATGAACATGCATGCATGAAGTGGGAATATTTAATACAACTTTGATGTTGAATTAGATATTCCCACTGGGTAAAGAGAAATTTTATTTAATTTGTTTTGCAAAATTTTGGACAATCAGAATATTTTTTGATTTGATAAAAGCTTTTGAACTCCCTTTCCTTGAATGGTGTTCTCGCATTTGTATGTATTATGTGCTGCAAGCATTTTTTTCTGTATGAGGAAAATATCTTTACAGTTCATTGACATAAAAAAATTTCGGGATTGAGACGATGGCTTTCTCTTATTTCCCATAGTTAACAAACGAAACATTAGATCACAACCATAGCCATATATTATTATTCCGGGATAACTTCGAAGGTTGTACGTGGAGTCTTTGAAGATATTGTTTATCATGCGAAGCAAACTCATGCTATAAGCTGTCTAGACACACGGAGACTTTCCTTAAGGCTGCTGTGTACTAACCCTATTGGATTCGCTCACCTCAATGTTAACCCTTCAAGAAAATTTGTCCAAGGATTGCCGACTTGGATTTAAAGATTTTCTCTTAAAAATTGTACTCCATAATACAGAAAAAAAATTTTACACCTTAGGCATTTTTCATTTATTAAAAAAAATGCAAATAATATTATAAAATTTAAATTATTCAGGGGAAAAATCTGGTATAATATATTTTAAACACTCATAAATTCCTTTGGTGGACGAAATTATAAAATGAACCCTGTTGCAAGGTGCAGAAAACATCAGGCTGTCTGAAAATACCATTTTTATTGGATTATCAGCATTTGTGTAGCTGTAAATAGTAGTAAAATGTTTTCCATATGTTATCATTGAGGTAAGCAAATCCAATAGGGTTAATACACAGCAGTCTTAAGCTGTCGCAGCCCATGCTCTGGACACACAGAGATTTTCCTTAACCAACAAAGTTATCTCTCGGAATAATTTCTCGATGAGGTATTAAAATGTATCACAAAATTATAATAGTAGCATAGATTTAATCAAATCTTAAGTCATAAATTGATTAAGGAGATGATCTAAATATTTTAGTAAGAACTACTGAAAACCTACCTGAATCTGTAAGGTTTTTCTGCAGCTATGTCAATACTCTGTGTGCTACCATTTGGGTTACATTTTCCTAAATTATCATTCTGAATATCAAATTTAAAATAAGGAAATTCGAATGAAAAATTATACTATTTTCAACAATTTGAAAAGTATCGAAATAAAAATTGCTGTAGTTATACGTCTATTTTAAAAATACAGGGTATGGCAGAATGGACTCCTTTATTTCTGAACGTCCCTGGTAAGGGAGTGGAGGAGATAGGGAGGTGCGGGAGGTGGCAACAGTTCGGGCTGATTTTCTAATCGTCAGTAGACACCGCGAGTTGGTCCGGTGAACATTACTGTTTCATTATCGAGGCGTTCATTCAACACAACGATTCTACAACAGTGACGCAGACGGTATTTAAGACACGCTTCAAGCTCTATGCAACTGATGCCGTTCCTGATCAAAACAGTCCTTTGATGGATTTCAAACGTGAAAGCAAGTGGGTCTGCATACCAAGAAAACCCCATGGTCGTCCTCGGAATATTAGAACACTTGAAAACGGGCAACGAGTTCGAGAGTCCGCTATTCGTGGGGATGTTGCTGCCATTCCCCCCGAGATGACCAACAGAGTGATGGAAAACTTTAGAGACCGGCTTCGCCAGTGCATAGGAAATAACGCGCTTCACCGGATGTTATTTTCGAAACCTAGTGAAAATTAAACTAGATTATATGTACTTTTTTAAAATATAAAGTTTTATCTGTAAATTGTTTCGTTCGTTTTCTATTACCCTTTGAAATGTGGGAGTCCATTTTGCCGGCCCCTGTATAAGGTAGATATAAGTAATGAAATAATTGTCTGTATTTGATCCCACAGCAGATATAATGATAGAGCGGTATGAAATTACAGGGTAATATACGACAGAAAGACGAGGCATCTAATTAAACAAATAATCAAAACCTTGTATTATAGCTTGTAATCCACCGACGTACCACTGAACGGATGTCAAACTACAGCAGATTTTAATGCACGCTAACACTCTCCTGACGGTAATCATTTTATCTCTGTACAACAGCTACGTGTTGAAGCTCTCCTTAAAGCAGTCTCGCCTTTCCACAGCCACGAATTACCATTCTAATAAAGGCATTTCTTACGAACTACCCTTAGTATAATTGTAATCATCATTTCGAATATAAAGCTGTACAGGGTTCATTTTTAGCTTACCACATGCGTAGTTTTTTTTTTTAATCTAGATTTAATTTTTCCTTCTCAACATGGAGACGACATGGAAAACAAGTGGAATTTTGACGATTCTCAGGAATAAGAGAAAGTTCCTTAGAGTACATAATTCCCTCGGCCCATCACCGCCATCATCATTAGCAAGACTTTGAACCCAACACATGTGAATAGATAGAGTTTAAAGTTTAAGAGAGTTAAACCACTGCTAATAAACGCACTATGAGATGCTATTGCACTCATGGAGACTTAAGAACACGGGAATCCTCCTACCAAGCGAAGTCAAATCTCTTAACCGCTGACTTGACTAGCCTTTATGCTAAAGTTTCCGTCAAACTTAATAAAATATCTATGTTATAATATTCAATAGTCTGAAAATAAATGGCAATTGCTAACATCAAAACTACATTTTTTCCTATTTTACGCAAGATTTAATATCAATTATTAGCATAGTATACAATTTGCGGGTTCGAATTAGGTGTTAGGGGGGGGTGTTTGTCTCGTTCGGGATGGACTTTAATCAGTGCAGTGATCAGTTAAGTCCTCGTAGGACCCGAGGTAGCATAGTGGTTGCGCGTCGGCTTTCGGAGCCGAGGGTGCTCTGTTCGAATACCGTCAAGCGTCATTAAATACCTTCGTGTCTTAGCCGTATATGGCCAAGTTAAATGCATAGACCAGAAAGTCCTTCTATGAGTCAGAGGGTTGGGAGAAGGTATGATACCACCAGATATCGTCCCTGGAGGTGCTCGGTCCAAATTGGGATGGCACCTTGCCAAGTCGCACTCCGACCGTTGTGGTGCTATTGTAAACCGGACCCGCACTCCTAAGCTCACAAAGCCTGTATGGACCTGGTCTGGAACTTCCGGCTAGGGGACATTAGCAACAACAACAAGTCATGGCGTTGTAAAAGTAAATGTTAGCGCTTAAAACGACACCTATCGGTGTAGTATATTTCTTGCCCTAAAGATGATAACACTTTTATGTTGCGAATTATTTATTCTTTAAAATTACTTAAATATCAAATTTTAAAGTACAGACTTCACATACTGAAGAACTGTCATACAGTTTTTAAATTTGCTCCTAACGGTCTTACATTATAAGTTTAAAATATACTTTACTCGCTATTTTGTTCCCAGGAAAGTAAAACTGCAAACAGTACCCTGAAAATTCTAACGCAAATGAGTTTAAGAATGAAGCTCGTAATAATCACTTCTTCAAATCCACAATAAATTAAAAGAAGGGCTACACGTTTTGAACTAATTAATATTTCGAAACATGTAGCCTTTAAATATTAAATAGTTCGGAACATGTAGCCATCCTTTCAATTCGTTGTGAATTTGAGGAAGGGTTTATTATGTGTGAATTTTCCATAAGCTTCCTGTGAATCGTAATTTTATAAAGGAATGTTCTGTAAAAGAATATTACATTTTAAATTATGGAATAAAATTTTTTCCCTTATTTCAAGGAATGAACTTAACTTTTTAAAATTTTGTCGGTCATATATATAAAATGTTTAAATTTACGATGAATGTTTAAATTCCGAATATTAAACAGTCCAGCTTCTTTCTTTGCAAAGTCATACATAATATGAATCGAAAATGTTATAAGAATACCAAGTTCAAATTTTAATGAGTAGATCAAATCTTAAAAATTTTCACTGTCAACATATATTATAGCCAGGCTATTTGGTTTGCCTTGTAACCAAATGATAAGTAGAAATATTTTTCAAATAAAATTTATAATTTCTCATCTACATTATAACACCTTACAGAATTAAATTATCCCGCTTCGAACTCTTTGTTGTGGTGGAAAAAAAATCTTAATGAGACACTTTCATTTATCCTACCTAGTGCTTCAGGCAAGTAGTTTACTACTTATGATCAAATGAAAAGGAAAACAGGACACAACGTAAGCTCTAATTGGAGTATTTTTTCTGCTATGATTTATTTGGGTATTCAAAAGCAAACCTCATTTATGAAACTCCACTGAGTATTTTTCTTCCTGAAATAAAACTTGACAGATTTATTTGCAAGTAAAACAAGTTCTTAAAACTTATGAGAGTTCTTTAAGTTGGTTTCATTCTAATTTAACAGCAAAAGAATAATTTCATTTCAGCATCTCGAGCAAACATTTCAAACATTTCAATTCACGATTATGTCAAAGAAATAATCATGAATTTTGTTTCTAATGATTTATTGTGTTTCTATAAGTTACTTTACTTTAATGACTGTAGACGAATGTTCCTGATTCAACAAATCAGTGCATTCATTTGAGAACTTCAATATGCATACAAAATTCTCCCGGATTACGTTAAGAGGAGGTTGTATATAAGGCAGATATTATTGATATTATCAAATCAAATATTATAACTCTAATTTTATAAGACTTTTAAATTCAAATCAATGCATTAATCTTCCAGTTTACCGTTAGTGCAACATCTTCCTCGCAATGACTTTATTAACAGTTATGAGAAGTATTTATTTGATGATAACAGTAACAAAATCTGTCACGCTTTTAGTTTTAATTGTTATTAGTCTAATCTTCTCGGCCCTTGGTAAATATTTCGTGGCTTCCTAATTGTATTATATTCAGAATCAGTATATCGTATCCGTTTACCTTTATTTAAGACATTTAGTAATAAATATATCTCGCTTTTCCACATTCTAAAGAGAAAAAAAAAGAAGATGGAAATAACACAGACATAATCAGACTCTCTGATACAGTTGTCTCGTATACATCAATTACAAGTTCCCAGAATAGGCTTCTTTTTTTGTACCACAGAGCTGCAACCAAAGTATTAACCTCTAAAGTTGATGGGGAAGTATTTTCTCCAGGAGGGTTTTGCGAGAAAGAATTCTTCAAGAATGCCTTACAAAAATTCCCTCTTACCTCTCATTCTTTTGTACAACAAGTATCTTATCCCAACGACGCCAAATTGACCTTCAGGAATTGTAACGCAGTCTTCGAGACTACCGTTTAAACAATATTAGACTCTTACCAACATCTTGGCATTTGACAAAACAGTGGCTAAATGTTTTAAATTGCGCATGAAAAATTTGCTTTCCGCAGTTTTTATCACCACAAAATTTTCATAGGATCTTCCAATACTTAATGTAATCTTCTGTTTTATGTTCAAAGAAACTTTTTTTAATTGATTGTTTCAAGATGAATGAAATGATACATGGAACTTTTGTAAAGCATTACTCTTAATATGTTATTTTTCACTTCCAATATTACATTTAGTCGCACAGATCACAGATCTTATCTTTTGAACATTATTATTATTTTTTTTGACGCACCATTTAAATTAAAATGGTATACTAATGATGGGAAAATTGTGGATATATGTGCGTTCACATGTACATGTTTGGACTGCGCAGCTAAAACTGAATTGCTGTTAAAAAGAAATATCATATCACAATCTTTTCGGATTAGTGTTTGGAGTACAGATACATGTACAAGTCATTCCCTTTCTCAATACTTGTTTATTATAATTTTTCTTTTTTTTAGATGTAGAGTTATTTTGATGGAGGTTGATAATTAAATAATTAAATACGAAAATGTCTTATAAGTAATCAATCCATCACAGGATTCTTGTTAAGCTTGTCACTTACTTAGTATAATATTGGTTTGTCTTTCTAATGTTTACATTATTTCTGATCAATTATAACGATAAACTATCGACAGCAGAAATCTCGTATTTTAAGTATCATCAGTGACAGATCAAATAGGTCTGCGTTCTTATCAATTCTCAATATCTTCATAAATATGTCCATTTAATTAATGTGATTCTTGAAACGTTCCTTAAATTTGTTTGTTACACAGTATAATAGACTATTTTTTCTTTAGAGGTATTTTTTATTTCCTTTATTTATTGCTTTTATCGTGCTTGCTTTGTTTTGAATATTAATAAAAACGAAAATAAAAAAGATTACGGAATAAGGTAATTAAATGAACAATACAAGGATGTTAGTAATTAACTATACCCGTGGTTCTAATGGATCTTTACTCATTTATCTAAAAAAGTAATATATTTATAGATTCTATACGAGGTTTCTGGCGCACTTCTTATTAGAATTTTTGCACAAGCTTTGTACTTTCCTTTCGTTAAGATTATATGCATTTCATTTTTATAACTATTTTTTTACATCTCCCCTCTTCGACAATATTCTATATTACCTGCTTCTCTCTCATCTTATTATTTAACCAAAAATATGCACTAATTATTATAATCCCTACAAATGAATAAAATTAATGATAGTTTCGAGAAATAATATGAATAATTCCAAGAAATAGCAAATAAAATAAAGAAACGTTTAATAAAATAGGTTATAATTTATTGTTAAATAAATCCAGAACATTTTTAATGATTTTAGATTGCCTAGCATTCAGTTAGTTATACATTATACTGAGCTATGCATTGATTAATTATTGTATCATCACTATTACACAAATTTAAGGTATCTGTATACGTTCGGCGCACTTTTAAAAAATATATACAGTACTGATTAAATACATATATTTTTAGTTCAAATGTGATATAAAATCATGAAAACAAATATAATTTTGGTAAAAATTTCATAACATTTTAAAATATAAGGAATTTTTTTATAAATTTTTCGTATAATTTAGTACTTACGCCAGATACCCTGAAGTCAATTCAACTCAATATATTTTAATTTCCTTTATACTATATACTACTGTGATACTTACCTGTGTTTTGAAGTAAAAGTTTCACAATATTTCCGAAAATCACTGAAATATACAAAAAAAAGTGAAAAACACTGATTTTTTTAAAATTATCTTTTTAAAGGGTAGGTACATGAAGAATGATTAAATTAACACATATAGCTTAGCTTTTCGTTCAAAACATAGTTAGTAATATGTAAAACACTGTTGCAAAATTTCATTGAAGTATATTGAAAACTTTTTAAGTAATTACGTTTCTCGTATACAAAAGTAACTTAAAAATTAGTTTACAAGAAAATGCATTTAAAGATTTTACTTCCGGTCTTATAAGCATAATTTCTGGTTTATTAAATTGATCAAATTTTCCCTTTAAATAACCGTACGAACAAAAGTAAAGCAGTTTTAGAATCCTAAAAGATTAGCTTTCTTGTTTATATAAGTAACTGATAAATTAGTTTTCTAGAAAATGCATTTAAAGATGCTACTTCCGGTCTTTTAATATTGCTTTAGATTTATTAAATTGGCCATAAGTTCTCATCCAATGATCGTAGGAATAAAAGTAAAGCAGTTTTAGAATTCTAAAAGATTGGCCTTTGAAATAGAGCAATAAAAGCAATTTTGAAATTTTGAGCCAAAATAGGCATTTCAATGTAGGCCTTAAGACGCGATCCCTCCTCCACTTACTATTTATGTGTATCCAAGTGACGTTCTAGAAGTAACAAGACTTAATCGATCAATATACATAAAACGGGAGAAGTTGTAAGAACACACAATATTGTAAAATACAACGGTATGTGATGTTTAGTGATTCAGTATCTCTTATAGCAAACTTGAAATGCATATTTGTTAGTGTCATACCCAGCTTGGGACTGAGACTGTAACAGAAAGCTGTTATAAACTTTAATGAACGGAAAAAACAGTAACAAAAATTTATGCATTGATAAGCACAACGCATAAAGAGTTTGTCATTTCATGAACATCAATATCTGTCTTCAGAAATATCTGGTAGGTGCACAACGTTCTTGACGACCTTCGACATATATTACATCATCCACAATCAACACCTTCCAATCCAAATCTTGGGAGACTCATCTCATAAGTATACAGGATATATTTGATGGTACCCATGCATCCGAGGAATCTGTAGTTGATACTGTCAGAATCAAATTTCATTTCAGGAAACCATCCTGAGCCCACTGAAGGCAAATGAATTCGGAACCAGCCCGATGTCCTTGTAAGTCTTTTCCCTTTTAACCAATCTTTAAAAGAGAAATAAAACTGCTTGGATGAATACTTTTTTCGGATGTTTCGCCGAGTTATAGAAAAATGGCTGCTGTGGTGACATTTACAGCATACTCAAATCAAGGTTTATATCTGTACCTTGGAACGAAAAGGGCCAATGTCCAAAACTTTGATATTTGAGGGACAAATGAAAATGAAATCGAAATAAATATTGGAATACTAGAATGTAGGCAAAAACTATAACTAAAATTGAAAAATAAAACTTGAAAACTATTTATACACAAATCGTTAGTAAGATTTGTAAAAAGTTAATAAGATCTTTAAGCCGAAACTGATGTTCTCTGACATTTGATTAAAATGGACATTGGCCCTTTTCGTTCTAAGGTACAGATATATACTTTTGAGAAAGAATACAACAATGGGATCGAAGTATCCGATGGCAGGAAGAGTATTTCAAGGTATTTTAACCATTATTCCTAGTTCTTTGAATTTATACTGTGTTTTTGGCCTTCAGTCAGGTTGCTTTTCAAATGCCTCTTGAGTATGTACGTATAAGTGCACGTGTGTAATACCAGGTAAAATAGATCCTTAGTTTTAAGCAATGATGAACTTTGCAGATGAGTTGAAAGGAAATGTCAAAATTTAAAATTTCAACAGCCAAAGTGCAAAATACAACCCAACTAACAATAAAGGCAATGCATTTAAAGTCTATAAAATAACCGTCAATCATAAGTTTTCCACGAATAATTATCTCTCTGCTGCGAAATTTAATTTCTTTGTATTTTCATATGTCCTCTGAAATGCTTTGTTATAATATATTTTAAATCTCGGAGAATGCCCAAAACGGAACTATTTAAAGGTGTCCCAAACAGAAGGGAGAATGAAATAAAATGCCAGTTCAGCTTCCAGAAAAAAAAATCGGATCGCTGGATTTGCGATCGGTTGGAGGGCTTCGAATCTCGAACGAAACGCTTAGACGAATTTGTTCACCACTTGTTTAAGATGGAACTTGATATTTAACTCGGGGCTAGAATTTCAGGCAGCGAAGCATTAAATTAGAAATGGATTAAATGAAAATTTTTCGAAAAAATTTTTGGTTAAGATGAAAGTTTTCTTTAGGTAAAAGGAAAAATATTTTGTTTACGACTTGCGAAAGATTATAGAAAGGAGAAAAGAAGAAAGAAATTCGTGGAAAGATCCACGGTTAGAAAAAGGAATTGTGTAATTCCTAAATAAAGTTTAATTTATTTTTTGAAGTTATTTTTTGGGTCAACTTTATTTCGAATCTTTCTCACAATAAAATCTTTACTACTTCAAATTTAATAAATTGAATGGTTTCGAATTGACCATTCCCGGTTTATTTCAAATATATTTCCTAATGAATAAGAACTGTTTACATTATATGTTATTTAATATCTTGCTTGTATAAATTGCTCAGAAAAATAAAATTTTCCAATTTATTACAAGATATATTTATGTTTTTCAGTTTAAATCATTAGTATTCTATTTCATTATACCTTATGGAAAATTTAATTTTCTTACTCTTTCCATTTTATGATCCTACTTTGTTGGATTATAAATACACGCGGACAAGTCCATACTATAGTTCCTATTTAAATGCAGAGACTTTGACTATTAAATACGTCATGAGCCGTGTCTGAAACAGGATGTTTGTTTTCATGATTTAGAGCGCTACTGTCATCTTCTGCAAAACTGTCAGATTACTCTCACAAGTGCGCTTGGAACTTGGCTTGAGGGATGAGATATTAGACTACCAAACATTTTAGGCATGTTGACCTAAAATGTTTGTTAGTGTAATTTTTAAGGGTCCGGCTAGTAAAGTATGTTTGAGAAAGTACGTTTACCGGTAAAAAAAAGACGTAAAAATGCAACAAAGAGAGCATTATTTCACTATTAAAATTAATGACTAAATGAACTCGCAGAGGTTATACACTGCTGGCCATTAACATTAAACACCAGGTAGAAAAACAAATAACAAAACTTTACTTATTGTACATATGCAGCATAATAGGGCGAAAACCTGATTAAATTTGTAGGCAATTTGGGGGTATACCCAGGGTCCAAAATCTGTGCACAGAGCCGCCGCCTCTGGCAGCTAAAACGGCTCTAAACCGTTTAGGCATCGAGTCGAACTGGGCTTGGATGACACATACGAGCAAGTCATTCCATGCTGCTTCAAGTCTATGCCACACTTTATCAATTGCAGTGGCTGGAGAGCGGTGACGGTCCAGTCTCTCAGATACCCATGACCAGATGTTTTCAATGGCTGAGAGATCTGGAGAACGTGCTTGCCAGGGCAACAGTCGAACACTCTCTGTGTCGAGGTAGGTCAGGACACGACTGGTAACATGCGGTCTTGCGTTATCTTGTTGCAAGATGACGTCTCCGATGGCTCGAAATAGGTCACAGCCACTGGCCTTAAGATCTGAGAAATGTAACACTGACTATTCAGATTACCGACGACGCGAACAAGAGGTGTTCGTGTAGTGTACCCAATGGCTGCCCATACCATCACACTAGGTGCAGGGCCCGTATGACGATATCGAATGCAAGTAGGCCACGTGCGTTGTCCTCGGTGCCTCCAGACACGGATACGCCCATCATGATGCTGCACGCAGAACCAGGACCCGTCTGAAAAGACAACGTGGTGCCACTTCCGTATCCAGTTTTGTCGTTTGGCGTACCACTGTCGCCGCGCATCTCTATGCTGCAATGTCTAGGGAAGCCGCAATAATGGTCGCCGTTCAGACAGGCCGTGCTGCTCCACGTTGTCTCACTGTCCGTGCAGCTACTTGTTCTGCTGCAAACGAGCTCATTTCCTGACTCAGGGTTGATGATAATGCTGTACGAGGCCATAGGTGTAACGTTGGGGACGGGGGGGGACGTGCCCCCCTAACTCAACTTGAAATAAATTAAAACATTAATAGAAGTTCAGTTAAAATAGGAAAATCGTAGAAAACTTTTAAGAAAGTTGTTTTTTTCCGCTTTTACAAACTGTGAATTTGAAGATTCCAACTAT
Source organism: Dolomedes plantarius (assembly GCA_907164885.2). Classification (NCBI taxonomy): domain Eukaryota; kingdom Metazoa; phylum Arthropoda; class Arachnida; order Araneae; family Dolomedidae; genus Dolomedes; species Dolomedes plantarius. The sequence continues at coordinate 169,621,721 of OU015494.1, forward strand.
ATCGTTAGCCTTACATAGTTTTTAACAATAATATGATCCATAACAAAAATTCGATACTATTTTTTCATTTTATTTACATTATATTTTTCTCATTGTATAACTTTTGAATACTACTGAAACATCAATTCTACTGTTATTCAATTTTAAAAAATCATAATATTTCATATTTTAAGGACCGTCCAGACGTCAATGCGCTGAGGAGGTCCCTAACTGAATTCAATTCGTGCCCCCCCCCCCCCCCCCCCCCGAAAAAAAAAGTTTGAAGCACGCTACGCCTATGTACAAGGCCGACCTGACAACAAGTAGTCCTTTCGGGCGTTAGAGGCTGGAGGTCGTTGAGATCCTGCATAGCGTTCAGTATGACCCTCTTGAACACATCGATTCTATATTCGCAGGACAGTCGTTGGATTCCGACCAATGCGAGTATCAATATCGCGGATCAATATCGCGGATCGATAAACCGCACTTTCGATAGGCCACGATCCTGCCACTATCGAATTCCGACACGTGTTGGTAGCCGTTTCTCGTTCTTATACGAGGCATAGCACGATCTTCTCACAAACGACCAACATTCAAATGTGATTTCCGAATGAGAAACTCGCTGCATAACTTTCCTTTTGTACAGAGTTTGAGATGCCGTTCATCCCATCTGCGTCGTTCGATTGCGCTTAAATGCTAATCATTTGCATATCCCAGCATCTTCTTCCTACCATGCGAATTTGACGATTGTATCATCCCTCCTTAATTTTAATGGCCAGCAGTGCAAATACAAAGAAAAAACAACAGCCAGTATGGAGACGATTAATCGGAAATTTGGGTGGACTCATTCCAGCACAAGGCCCCCAAGACTTCTGGTGACGAAACAGTTGTAGATGACTTAAATCCCTCCAGTTTGAGCCTTTTTATCGGCTGCGAATAATTCACTTTGAAACGAAACTTAATGAGGAGGGCGCTTTGTGTCATTAGATAGCTCTGAAATAAATCTGTGGGTGATTGGAGGTTCAACCTGGAAGGACTAAGCTGCTATGTCTGGCTCCATCTGTTGCACTGGAATCTGAGGGTGAAGTTCTTGCCTCTCAATTTAAAAGCCCGATTCATCCATGGTGTCTTTTCTAGAGCATCGTATTGGAACCACTGGCACCAGCTTCGAGTGACAATCAAACTTAAAAATGAGCTAGCGATACGGCTGGAAGATGAAACAGGATCACGAGGAATAAATGTCGTTCATACTCAACTAAAGGGACCGTTCCAAATTTCATCAACAATGTTCGGGGCTTATTGTATGTGCTCGATAAATATACCTTTGATTTAGCACCATCATAGTTCTTTCAACTAGGAGGAACCGCTCCTTATATTCTATCGAGGTGTGTAACTTACATGTTAGGTGGTTGGGATCGTTCAGTGAGGCAAAAATCCAAATCATTTGCATTGCTCCAAACAAAGTAGTAGCTGATTTTTCCTAACACTGACCTTTTTTTCATGAGGATTTTTTCAAGTCACAAAGTGTATGTTTTATGTTAAGTTTCTTCCTCTTGGAAAAACTTGATAATTTTAATGGGATTTTTATCCAGTATAAAACATTTCAAACCATTTTTTTCGTTCAGCTGTTTTTACCGAGCTTTAAGCGACTTAGACTTTACTTTTCCCTAAGAAAAAACTTTATTCAAAAGATCATATATATATAGATCATTACTTTACTCCTTCATTAGTCCTCCATTTCTGTAGTATTCAATATCCTTAATAGACCATTCAGAACTCTTAATATCAAAGGAATATGTTTTGACAGCAATAAATACACAGTAGAGAATGCAACTTTCTGTTCAAGTCAAAAAAATGCAACATCTGAAAGAGAATTGCTTTCGAAATTCGATTTTGTTTCATTTACTAAAAGATTTTAAAAGTACAAAAATAACAGATTAACAAATTGTCGAAATCTGGTAGATATGGTACTTAAAAGTACCTGGAATGGAAGCATTGAGAAAATACTTTTTCTCTTTCTTAATATCAAATATTTTCGAAGACTGTAAACGTAGAGAGATTATTGAGAAAAGAATTTGAATCTTGCTGGTGTAGATAATGGCTTTATAATCAAGCTATTCAACTGTACAGAGTCAAAGAAGAGTATAAAAATATCATTAAAACATGGTTCTATTAAAGTACACGACAAGCGCATTTTATGATTGTGACTAACTATTCCCCTTTACGTGCACGAAAAATAACTTTTCCTAGTCACTAAATGAAATTAAATAAGCCGATGATATGATAGAAAATAATATGACGTTCCTATTTTGTTTTCATTTCCTTTTATTCAAATAAGACGAAAATAATTAAGATTTCATACTTCATTTTAAAAAACAGCACTGCAGACACTTACGAACAAAATGCTATAAAACTAAAAATGTTAAATTGACAAAAAATAAAATAAATCTAGAATGCTTTTAAATATCATTCATAAGGGCGAGAACATATTTCATTGAAAATATTTAAATCATTAATCTCTAATACGCAATGCTTTTAAATCGAATTTACTCTGTGATGGAATTTTTTTGCTGTCAGGATCCTAGGGCAGATGAATGGAAAATAACAGGGATTTTTTTTACTGGGAAAGTATGATTTCGCTGGAGTCGGCAATACTTTTCACACATCCATATATTGAATGAATGTACAGTTTAATTCTCCCCCCCCCCTCCAAAAATACCTATTTTTTTCCAAAGGATAAAAGTTTGGTGCCACTTGCAAATTTTGGGTAAAAAGGGCAATAGAATACGTCTATTTTGCAAAGCACAGTCATTCCAAAAGTTTCTACTCTTGTGTTTAGGGTAAGAAAGTAGTTAAAAACAATGGTTTATTTATTGCAGTGTAAGACGGCTTCATCATACCTAGCGTTTCAAATAAAGCTTCATACTTATTGTTTTAAATGAAAGCTTAACATATTGTCTTCGTAAATTAATTTTTTTATGTAGAATTAAAGAAATTGAATATGAAACTTTTTGAAGTGGTTGAGAAGAAAATGATGACAGAAGGAAGAAAATCCTTTCTACTGTTAAGCAAATAATGAAGAAAATGATGCATTATATATATATATATATATATATAACAGTTCCGTGACAGACAGACTGACTGACTGACAGATAACGCTCAGACCAAACCGCTGGACCTAAAGGGTTGAAATTTTGCATGGCCATTCTTCTCATAGTGTAGAGGTTCACTAAGAAAGATTTTTGAAAAAATCTTCTTAGATTTTTTAAAATTAAATTTTAAAGTTGTTTTTGTAACATTCTTTAAAGTTTGCATTTAAAATAATAACACAGGCCTGCGATGAAAAAATACAAGGGAATTGACAGCTGAACTTAATAAACTTTTTGGTGCTGATTTTTAAAAAAATAATGAAAAATTTCTATCACGTCAAGTTTTCTTGAAAAATTCAATTTTACTTTGATTTTTATGAATATTTAACATAATTTTTTTTTCGGCGTTGAATTTCTTCCCTCCGTACCTGACCATCATTCTACCGTGGTGAAACCTACAGAATACCCCTCTGTGACACTTCCCCTAGCATTACAGACTATGTAAGACAACTTTATCTTGCGTATTTTGGCATGAAACTCAGATATTAGGACAAGTCGTGGGTTCCTCATAAAGTTTGTGTGCAGTGTCTCAATGATTTACGCTTATGGCTCAAAGGAAAGAAGACTGCTGTACGATCTGGAATTCCTATGACATGGAGGGAGCCAAAGAACCACTCTGATGATTGTTACTTTTGTTCCTGCCATGTCCGTGGTTATAACCGCAAAAATCAAAAGCTAATATCTTATCCTGATAATATTCCATCGGCCATGGATCTGATGTCCCAGTGCCTTTGCCTCTAACTGAATTACCAGTCATCTCTTCAGAGTCTTCAGACTCGGAACACCCAGAAGTTCAAAGCTCCGCTATCGAATACAAGCCCTCTGGAGGCGAGGGCCTCCAGAGGGGAACTTGGGAGGTCCTTTACCTTTCTCTCGGGTTGAACTTAATGATCTGACTAGAGATCTGGGCCTTTCGAAAGCGGCAGCTGTATTGTTGGGCTCCAGATTGAAAGAAAAATCTTATTGGCCAAAGGAACCTCTTTTTATTGGTACAGGAATCGAGAAAAGGAATTTGTTAAGTACTTTGAGGAAAAGGAGAACCTGGACTATTGTTCTCATGCTCCCGGATTCATGAGCAAATTTAATATCACCTAAGATAAAGAGGAACGGAGGCTGTTTATAGATTCATCGAAAAGGAGAATTAAAACAGTCCTTCTTCATCACGAGAGCCAGTATGCATCTGTACCAGTTGGACTCTAGATGCATTTAAAAGAACGCTATAGAAATCTGGCTCTCATCCTCAACAAAATAAAATATGCCGACCACGGCTGGACCATTTGCGGTGATTTGAAAGTTATCTCCATGCTTCTTGGTCAACAAGGTGGATATACAAAGTTCCTATGTTTCATTTGTGAGTGGGACAGCCGTGATAAGACTCAACATTGGGTCAAAAAAGAATGGCCGAAATGACAAAATCTTGAACTTGGTCCCAAAAATGTAATTCTGAACAGCTTAGTTGATCAAAAAAAATTATTGTTACCTCCTCTGTGTAATGAAGCAGTTTGTCAAGGCTATTCCAAAAGATGGAGATTGTTTCAAATACCCGTGCAAAAAGTTTCCTGGTTTATCCGAAGCCAAGTTTAAAGAGGGAATCTTTGTTGGTCCAGATTTCCTCAAGCTTATGAAGGATAAAGAATTTGAGACTAGCATGACAACAAAGGAAAAAGAAGCTTGGATTGCCTTCAAAGATGTCGTCAGCAAATTTCTGGGTAATTACAAGGATCCTGACTGTAAAGAAATTGTTATGAATATGCTGGACAAATTTCAAGCGCTGGGTTGCTCCATGAGTGTCAAAATACATTTCCTTCACTCACATGGGGACTGTTCCCCCGAAAATTTAAGAGCAGTCAGCGAAGAACAGGATGAAAGGTTCCACCAAGACATCAAAGATATGGAGCGCAAATATCAAGGAAGATGGGACAAGATCATGCTAGCCGACTACTGTTGGATGTTGACGAGATAGGCCTGAGATTGAACATAAAAGAAGAACGTCAAAAAGAAATTTGAAAGGAAAAAAAGTACGTACTTAAATAGAAACTTTTTTTGTTTTATTTTGTTTTTTGCTCAGATTAAAATTTGTTTCAAATTTTCATGTACACATACATAATATTTGCACCACTTAGTCAATCGTCTATTTTATGAAAGTTACCTTGATAAAAACAAATTAAAATAGTATGTTGGCGATTTTCTTCTAGAAACTGCACCATAATTTGATGCAAACAGTTTAAACTCAAGGGAACTTTTTGTTTTTCTCTCGATCAGAGGCGGCTCGTACGATCTGGCAACAGTGGTTTTTATCCATTTAAACCTATAAAAAATAATCGATTGCTGAAAAATCAATTTGCCTCACCAAGAATCGGTTATTTTACATAGATTTAAATGAATAAAATCCACTAGTACTTGCAAAATTGTTGAGAAAACTCCTTTTGAAATAGGATTTTAGCAAAAATATCGATATTAATTTTACCAAAAATCCTGACGTGATGGAAAAAATGGAGGTCATTTTCGAAATCAGCACACCAAATAACATAAACTCAGTGAAAACTTCTCTTGTATTTTTCAAAAACTTGCAGGTCTGTGTAATTTGAGGGTTATAAAATTTATATCACAAGAAATATCATAAAAATTCCTTTAAAATGAAATCTTTTTTGAATCTTTACCCCAATTTTCTGATTTTTGGTGAATTTTTAAAGATTAATTTTTAGAATTTAATTTATTAAATGCTGATTACGTGGTTTCTTTTCTTTTTGCGATACTTTAAATTAATTTTGCGTCGCGTGCATGACAACGAAATAAATTGACAAAAAAAAAATTTTGTTTTTCTTTCTAATGCGGCAGACGATTGGAAATTATCCAAAAAAAAATATTATAATGCAGTAAAAGAAATGTTCCTCAAACTGTACTATATTATTTAGTATGTTCTATTAGATTTAATTTGAATATTTTGTTCTACATTATTTTGCCTATAAAAATATCCGTTACGATTTTTTTATAAATATATTTTTTGTTTTTTGGCATTAATTGCATACATTGACCGATGTATTTATTATAAATATATTTTTTTGTGTTTTTGGCATTAATTGCATACATTGACCATTGTATTTAATTTGAATGTACTTACATTGTTTTTAGTACGGGTATTCAGCTAGTCACTTATAATACAAATGATGGATAACATTGAAGAGAGGTTAATATTTTTTTCTTATGTCATGCTCTACTGTGCTTTATTTTTAAATGAATTACTAACCAGAAAATCTAGCACATTCATAGCAGAATTCCTGAAAATCTATCTCATGCGAATAGAGAGTTGTCCCTTCCAAAAAATACACATTTAAGAACCTAGGAGAACTACCGTAACTATTCTTCCTTCAGTGGAAACTGTGAATCATCCTAGCTAGTATGGTGACTGAAATACAAACTAGGTAAGGTTATCATTATAAGAGCGTTGCCCCCCCCCTCTCAAAAAAAAAGTGCCGAGTAAAGAGGCATAATTTTAAAAGTATCTAATAAATTAACTATACGGTTACTGTGCACTAACCCTATTAAATTCGCTCACAGCAATTTTTTTTTTTTTTTTTTTTTTTTTTTAAAGTGGAGGCACTTCTTGTCAAACATTCGCCTATACTACGCTGCAGTTTACTGTCCATTTTATTGTGGGGGCACCATATAAGCGGAAAGCATTACCCTCTATTCACCTCAATATTAACCCGTGGAGAAAATTTGTCCAAGGACTGCTGACTTGGATTTAAAGATTTTATTTTAAATTTTACCTCCTAATAGAGAAAGAACTTTTACACCTTGGGAGACCAAGGTGCAGAAAAGTTCAGACTATCTGAAAATACCATTTTTATTAGATTATCAGAATTTATGTAGCTGTAAATGGTCGACAAATTTTCTCTATAGTTTAACAATGAAGCGAGAGAATCCGATAGGGTTAGTACACAGCAGCATTAATTCATATAACGGAAAAAGTGGGTTAGCACGTGTGGTAAGAGTATTGTTTTAAATATATTTCAAAACAAAAGGAAGAAACAAATTATAAAAACAGAAAAAAGTAGAAAAGTAAACAAAAAAGGAGAAAGAAACCTGCACATTGATCGGGATAGTGAAGCACGCAATTTTCTTTTCTTGAGAAAAAAAAAAGAAAAATGAATGTCAAAACTTATGAGCAAGTAATTCCATTTCGTTTATGAAAACGATCACATATCTTAAAAAAACTAACACATATCTTAAAATGCCTTAGACTGATAATTTGAAGTAAAAATTCCTGTGGCATAAGGAATCAGAACATGGTAATCATTATCTATATATATAAAATAGTTCCGTAACTGACTCACTGACTGACATACAACGCACAGACCAAACCGCTGGACCTAAAGGGCTGAAATTTTGCATGGCAATTCTTCTTATAGTGTAGGGGTGCACTAAGAGAGATTTTTGAAAAATTCTTCTTAGATTTTTTAAAATTAAATTTTTAAGCTGTTTTAGTAACTTTTTTTAAGTTTGCATTTAAAATAATAATTTGAGGGTTATAAAATTTCTATCACGAGAAAGATCATAAAAATTCCTTTAAAATGAAATTTTTTTCGAATCTCTACCTCTATTTTCTGATTTTTGGTGAATTTTTAAAGATTCATTTTTAGAATTTAATTTATTAAATACTGATCACGTGATTTCTTTTTCTGGTACTTTAAATAAATTTATCGTCACGCGCATAACAACTAAATAGACAAAAAAATATTTTTTTTCTTGCTAATGTGGCAGTCGATTGAACATTCTTTTGTCTATAAAAATATCCCTTACGATTTTTTTATAAATATATATATTGTTTTCTACATCAGTTGTATATCTTGATCGTCGTATTTATTATAAATATATATATATATATATATATATATATATATATATATTTGGCATTAATTGCATACATTGACCATTGTATTTAATTTGAATGTACTCCGTAGCGAAGTGCGGGTTTTCAGCTAGTTTTACCATATAAAGCAGAGATTTTTTAATTTCTAAATTCCAAGGCTAAGGAGTGCCTTTTCAGTTTCCGTAGACTGCGTGGGTAACAAGTAGGTGGCAAAATAGCTAAAACCTTCCAAACACACAAAACTTTCATCTCCCCAAGTCCAGGTTTAGAACAGTGGTCGTTAAGTGCAATTATATTAACTTATAACTCATACAGAACTCTAATTAAAATACTCCCTTCCATAAACGGGGAGACGCCCAAATACTTTCAAGAAAAATACTAGGAATTTTCATCTTCCGTTTGTAAGAGGAGCTATTTGTCTTTTTTTTTAAAGTTTTTAAGTATGTCCAAAACGTGCAAATGTCTTTCTTATTGTATTGTGGATAAAACAAGAGAAATACGTCAATTATGCTTCTGCAAGAGAAGAAACAGTTTTTATTAAAAACATTTAGCCGATAATAACAATATTTAAAAACTTTGGTGCTGAAAAAAACAACAAATTTTATCTTTAGTTAATATTTTTCATCATTTATAGACACTTATGGTCTGTTTAGCGTTAAATGTCACAGCTGGCAAAGAAAAAAAATTCCACAGATACATTTACAGCAAAGATTGTCGTGATATGAATTTTCGTGTTATATTCATATTAACGAGAAAGAAAATAAAAGTTTCAAGTGTTCTAAACTTGGTTCACCTCTGGAAATCAATGCACTAGTAAGAATTGACACAAAATTAGAAAGTTCTGTAGTCAAGCGGTTTGTATGGATTTAATCCTCAGAGAAGGAAAGAATAAATAGTCTATTCTCTAGATACGCATATAGCATTAATTTAAAAAAAAAAAGACTGGAATTTGTCAAGAGATCAAATATCTATGTCACTTACGCTGAAAAACATAGCATTTTGTTGCCAAGGGATGTTAATAGAAAAGATTGGATTTGTTTATTTCATAACTATGTATGGTCCAACTTGGAAGTTACTTTCATCAGGATTCATTTAATTTGTTCTTCAAATAAGAAACATGTAATAACACTTAAAGGAATTTTGGAAATTTTAACTTGTTGATCTAGATCACTAATATTGAACTTCTAAACTCTTGAACTTTTAGACTCTAAAATATCCCCTCTTAAACAAAAGCCTAATGAGCTGAAAGGTGAAATCCTCCAAAATTAAACATTATTATCGATTATGCTCTTCTAATTCGAAATTCTCTCTATCTCCTTAAGAGTCCTTACATCTATTGTGACCTTAATTCTTTAATGATCGCTCTCACTATGAGTAATGGCGGTTACGTAGAAAAGAAACAGCAGTAATTGCCGAAAGGTTAATACTTAATGTGCTCAAATGATAATAATTGTTATATTTTTCTTAGTACTTGATTAATCAGTAACGACGAGGTAGACGTAGATTTTTTTTCACTCCTAAACTGACTATACAATAATTTTACGTTATAGCCTCAATATCAGAATTGTGATTCTGACTTCCTTCTGAACTGACTTCCTTCCATAAAAAAGGCAGTTTATATATGCTTTACCATATAATGTGTATGTTTAGGGGGGGGGGGTGTTCTTTTTTCTAGTCTAAATATGTATGTTTGCATACCTATCGACCCAGGTTCCTCAGAAAATCAGTCGAGATACAATTGAATCCATGGATGACAAAAAAGAAAATATACTACACACTGATGACAAACACGACGAAAAAAATCGTGGACGTGATGAACAACATATTGACAGGACAGTGGAAAACAGAAGAACTCTGCTAATACTAATTCTTAAAAAAAAAAAGAAAAAAAAGAAAAGATAAAAAAGGAGCTGACCGAATATGCAGAGAATGGAACTGTGGTGCCCAAACCCTTGCTTTTGATTGGCTACTATGACCTATGTTGTGGGCATAATGCTTTAAACTTAAGGGTCAGTAGACTTAGGGGTCAGTAGACATGAATGTATGCAGAGGCCCTGAGCACGGTCTTTTCCTCTTTTCAAGGACCAGCTGTAGAGAAATCCGTGTACATTTTCTGCTCCAGCTCACCCTTTTATCTCGTACTAAACAAGTTAGAGTAAGTGTAAATAAAAGAACTGCAAGCAAATTTTCGCTTCCGACTTTCTACGTGTCGTTCCGAAGCCTCCCCCCCCATTCCTTCCCCTCCCAAAACGTGTTTATCTTGGCAAATCAATGATCGTAAAAAATATTCTAAACTTATATTTATTCTTATATATTTTGCTTAATTTCTTTTTGTAGTGTTATGTATTTATCATTATTCCATATTCATAAATTACAGCGACCGAAGCTAGTGCTCATACGCCTTGATCAAACTGTCGAACAGTCGCTGAGTAGCAATACCTGTATACGCACGCAGCCGAGGGTTAATTTCCCAAGTTCGGTGACATTTTTCGTTATTGTAGGGCCGGAGGATGCCGGATGGACAGTAGAGAACTGCCATCCACTCAAGGCACCCCAAGCCCCCTCATTATTCCATATGCATTTATTTTATTCATATTATCTTCTACAAAAAAAAAAACCAATTCTTCCAACATGTAAATATCTAAAATAGTTAATGTCGCATGCAGTTTGTATAATCTTGAGGAGTGATAAAGGAAATTAATTTCAATCGTTAAACAGCATTACACTTTACAAATTTGTTATTAGAATTACGATCAAATGAGGTTAATTCAAAAAGTTTATGGGCACATGAACAATGATTATATAAGATAAATAAAACCTTTCTTTTATTTTAATGAAAGGTTTCTTTTATGAAATCTTTCTTTTATTTTATCTTCTTAACATATAAGGGGATCGACCAGAACTTTAAAAGTTACCAAAATTCTATTTCTCCTTAGATACATAGATGAATATAAACTTTTTTTTTTAGCGTAATGCTTCAACATTCTTAAGCGAAATATGCATAGTAAGAAACGAAATATATACTTAACTAAAGTTATAATTATCTAGATGCTATTTGAATTTATATAAAAAATAATTTTAAACCGTTTGAACAGGAATGTTGTATTTTATTTACTTTGAATTATAAGAGACAAGAGCAAAGTTTATGACCTGCATTTGTTCCATATAAAGGCTAATTCTTTGTTTAAATAAATTATAAAACACGTTATGTAACACCTATGGTAATAATATAACATAATGATTTATTAATAATAAAATATGTACACTTGCAAGGGGTAAATCTTATGAATTGATTGTTTATATGCAATAAATTATAACACACGTTACTAATTACAGTCCCAAACGGCTGTTGGCTCCTTGCATTCCCCTCGATCCTGGTATTGTTAATGTCTACATAGAATTCATTGCTTCAGTCGTTAAGAAGGACACAGACCCTAAAATTTGAAAGTTACTGGCTTATGAGACTATTGACGCCCTTTATCCTGAAACCAAGTGGTTAGGTGCCTACACCGATGATTACGTATGAGTGACGGTATTAACATTGGAACTAGAATTAAGTTATGACCTATTTTCATTTTTGCTCCGGCTTGATGACTTGGTTTCGGTTTTGATCAAGTTGCACATCTCTGTCTCAGCTGCAGTGCTGGCTCAAACTATTTGAATGTGCAGTCATTTTACACCAAGTCCTCATTACAAGCAATCGGCTCCACGTTGGTTCTGCTGCCATTGAAAAATGCCAGATTATCCTACTAGAGCTGTCAGCATAAAATAAATCTATTGTTCGGCAGTGGATTCCTGGACATTGCGGTATCACGGGTAATGAGAGGACTGACTCTCTTGCAGCAAGGGGAGCGGCTACTTTCCAGGCCTCTCTTGTTGACAACTCTTTCAATTCCATTAAGTATTTGATAAGAAATTTTGTCAATGTCAAACTGAAAGAAAAGCTATTTTACACTTATAATTGGAAATCATGGTGGTTCGATATCGAAAACGTTCCGGATTGTCCCAGGAAAAAGGCGGTTGCAATCTCTCGACTTGTCAGAGGACACGGTTGTCTAGCTCGATACCTCTCTTGTACTCGTATTAAACTTCTCAGTGACACTTATTCCAAACTCTGTGACCTAAAAGAGGTTATGGACAGATATCACCTATACCGCTACCCTACTACCTTTACTTTTCATGAACAAGACCGCTACTGGAAGGCGGCAGCCCGTATGGGTTAATGAGCAAGTTCTCCTTCTCTTTATGTTTTGCTTTTTGAAATTATTTGTTTTTTTCCAATGAAACCCAATGGATTATTTTCCAAGGGAAATAAAAATATGTATATTAGTGTTTTGAAGAGCCCCGCCAAAAAATCTGCAATTGGGCCCCATAATGACTAGGGATGGCTCTGGACAACACAACTAGTTCCAGATTTGAACTATATGGATGTAGAAAGAGTTACTTGTGCAATTTCATTTAGACACTAATGCTCATGTACTGAAGAGCCAAGAAAACTGGCACAGGCGTGCGTATGTAAATAACGGAGATATGCAACCAATCAGCGTAAGGTGATGCGGTCAGCAGCGCCTATATAAGACAACAGGTGTCTGGCGAAGATTTTAGATCGGTTCCTGCTGCTACACTAGCAGGTTATCACGATTTAAGTGACTTTGAACATGGTGTTATTGTCGGCGCACGAGAGATGGGACAGAGCAACTCCGAGGTAATGATGCAATTCGGATTTTCGCACACAACCATTTCACGAGTGTACCGTGAATATCAGGTATCCGGTAAAACATCAAATCTCCTAGACAGCAGTGCAGCCGGCAAAAGACCTTGAAAGAACGGGACCGTCAATGATTGACGAGAATCCTTAAACGAGATAGACGTGCAACACTTCCTCAAATTGCTGAGGATTTCAATGCTGGGGCATCAAAAAGTATCAGCGTGTGAACTGTTCAACGGCCCGTCATTGATATGGGCTTTTAGAACCGCATGCCCACTTGTCTACTCTTGTTGAATGCACGGCACAAAGCTTTGCGCCTCGCCTGGGCCCGCCAACACCTCTATTGATGACTGGGAACACTTTGCCTGGTCTGACGAGTCTTGTTACCAATTGAATCGGGCCGATGGACGTCTACGGCTGTGGAGACAACCTCATGAATACATGGACCGTACATGTCAACAGGGTACTGTTCAAGCAGATGGAGCCTCTGTGATGGTATGGTGCATGTGCAGGGCGTGATATGGGACCCCTGATACGTCTAGAAACGACTCTGACAGGTTACGGGTACATAAGCATCCCGTATGATCCTCTACACCCATTCGTGCCCATTGTGCATTCTGGACAATTCAAAATGGACATGACAATTCCAGCAGGACAATATGACACCCCCCTCCCATTTCAAGAGTTGCTCCTGAGTGGCTCCAGGATTCCTCTTCTGACTTTAGACACTTCCATTGGCCCCCTAAATCCCCAGACATGAACATTATTGATTATATTTGGGATGCCTTGCAACCCGCTGTTCAGAAGAAATATCCACCCACTCCCACTCCTATAGATTTGGGGACTGCCCTGCAGGATTCATGGTGTGAATTGCCTCCAGGATACCTTCATCCATTATTCGAGTCCATACAACGTCGTTGTGCGGCACTTCTGCGTGCTCGTGGGGACCCTACACGATATTAGGCAGGTGTACCAGCCTTTTTTTTGGCTCTTCAGTGTAATTTTACTAGAGTTTATTTTGGATATAAGAGGATATTGATGACATTAAGTATATAGGTAAAAGCATAATTTTTATTTATCGATCTTACATATTAGCTCAGAAAATCGATATAAAAATTGAAAGTCTGTTACTGGTAGGTCCTGAAATTGCTGAATTCACAGGACCTGAATTCATACAACGCTGAAGTCATTTCTCTACCCGGGATAGCTAACAAAAAATTCTTGTAACGATACAATTCTTGATTCTAATATTAATTTAAACCGCTTAAAAAGCTGTATAGAAGTAGCATATGGACCACTACTTTAGATACTCAAATTTCAGGTCCTGTAGAATAATGGATAATTTTTTTATTAATGTCTAAATGCAGTAGAGTTACATAACAATTGGGAAGAATTAATATTACAATAGTCAATGTTTTACTTGAAGTTAACATCAAAACGTACTATAAATACGCATATTATAACTGTATTGCTTCACATTTTTTATGCAATTCAAAACTTAATCAATCTGGCATAAACAACCTCCTTTATCAATAAACTATGGCATGAATTTCGAGTTACTGTAACAAATAAAATTAGACTTTTCATCTGAAGGTAGTATTGTTTTAGACAAAATGCTCTTTAATCTAATGAAGCTCTAATGCCCCCGACATAGGTTCGAGGCCCTCCGGGAGGACCCCCCCCCCCGCCTCCTTGGCGATTGTAGACCACAGCATGTGACCACCCCACCCGCACCAGCCCCAAAAAGCACAATGGCTTTTTCTGGCCCACCGGAGATTGAGCAGAGATCTGGGCGGGAAAATTCTCTTTAATCACACTTTCAATGAGTGAAAGAAGTATTCGCAGACTTTCATCGAAAATTTAAGCAATATCCTGTTTTAACACCGTAAGTTTAGGAATTTCATACTTAAATTTTGGACAGAATCTATGCTGGAACAATTGTTCTATCAATATCTTTTGCGAGTAATGTCTTTACTTGAATATATAAGGATTCTTAAGACTGAATCGAAGTCAAAGTGAAGAGAAGCCGACCTAATGCAAGAACACCCTTTCATGTCAATTACTGGTGAATATGTTATACAAAAGAGAACACAGCTAGTATTGGAATAGCATAAATAATACCCATGAAACAGAATGATTAGTTGAATTTTAATGTTAACAAAACTCCTTTCCTTTTTAGGATAGCAAATAGATTCACTCTCAAAACATACCCAATCTTTGAAGCCTTACTATGACATTTCTATCAATCTAGCTTTCCTGCAAAACTGGAGAAACTTTTGTCAGGCTTATAAATTATTAGAATTTTTCAATAACGTTAAGAACAAATGAAGTTCACATTTGTCAAAATTTATATGGCTTTGTATTGAAAATAAAAGGGTGTCATGCTCTGTAACCTATCAAATGAAAGGAATCTGGACTCATGGGTTTAGAGTTTTGTATTTACAATCAACTTTAAAAATTTCGTAAGAAGTTCGAATTGCTATTCTCTCTCAAAGGAATCACAATGTCTGTTTGTTTTATACGCATTTAAAACGCTACAGCTATAATGGCAGCAGGAAAAATTTAAAAGAAAATTATGTTACAAAAAATTCAAATGTTATGTTTTGTTAATAGGTTATATTAAAAAAAATCCATGCCATAGATGATTTTGTAGCTACAAAGGGAAAATAGTCTCTTCCCGGTGTAGAACTTAGAAATGGAAGTTTTATAACTGAGACAGAACTTGGATATTTGGAGGTATAGGAGTTTTTCTTGCTTGATTTTCAAAACAGACTAGCTGGACTGAGCAATCCGTCTACAGGTATTTTTATTAGTACTGACTAAGAATTTGAGATAAATGCATGATACTTGGGATGTAGTATCTTAATTTGATCAACGTTCTAAGGATATTCCAAACTAATACTTATTTATTCAATCAAAACATTCTTTATTTGCTATAGTTTCTTTATTTGCTTGGTTAAATTCGCCTTAATTTTAGAAACTATCCGTCAAGACCTTTATTGGAATGCTCCAAAAACAGAAATTTAAATGTTGCATTATAAGGAGTTGTTTGTTGCCCATTTCTGGGACTGTCAAAATTTTTCTTATATCAAGATGTTAACTGAAATACTTTAATTTTGGAAATATTTATATTTCTGTGTAGAAGCTCTTTTTTCAATTAATGCAAATATTCTTTCAAATATTAATTCATAAATATGAAATTTTTAATGTCGAGTCTTTGTCAGCCCAAATAAATGTGAATTGATTTTTTTAAGCTGTTGTTGTAACATATGGCTTTATTGGAATTCAATCCATTACATACAGAGATCTCATCACATACAAAAAAGAACAAACAAAATATAACATATAACAAAATATAACAAATAGCAGCAAATAGAAGAACACAGAGAACAGCAGTAGTGGATTAAGCAATACAAGAATTCCAAGGGAGTAAGAGGCGAAGAGGGGGCAGACATTTCTCATCAGTCCATAAGATTCCTAACATCTCAATATGTTGGTTGAATATATCTCCTTGTCATTGGGCATCTCCCTCCAGTCCAGAATACCCAAAAAGGTGTTCTGAGTTCATTCTGCCAACATTACATATGCAACATTACATAACCAACATCCCAGCTGTTTTGGATATCGCGCCACTTTTTATTTTTGGATTTAGACATAAGATTATCTTTATAAGTATTCAAGATGTCTCTATGGACATACTTTTTAAAATTAATTTGGTTGAACATGTTTCTGGTTGATGTTTACATGATTTCCCCTTTTTACATGAAGATCTGCTGCTTCATTTCTGTAGATTCCCACATGCGAAGGTATCCATTGAAATACAATTTGTTTATCTTTACTTCTCAAGTGGCTTATATCCTTCTTTATTTGCATTATTATCGGCTTTTCAGAGTGATGATTTGTCGAGACTTCTTGGATAGCTGCTCTAGAATCTACCATTATTACAACCTTGAAGTAACAGCCATTATTAACTATAAATTTCAAATTATTTAATGCCAAATGAATAGCATAGATTTCCGCATCAGAATTAGTCATATATTTCCCTACATGTGCATACTGGGAAAGCAACTCACAGTAGACACCCGCCCCGGCTGATTCGTTTATTTGGGTCCCACCAATAAATATTCTTGTCCATTGGGGTTCCGGGTATTTTTCTTCCATCAAAGATATAGCAGTAGCTTTCATTATCGCATCATGGTTATCTTTCTTAGTAAGGTCATCCAATGTTAAGTAGGGATCTATATCTATGTACTCCAATGCGTTTATTAGGTTTTTCAAGCAGTCCATGGAGATATCTTTATCTATGTCTTTCAGTATATTCTGACATTTTTCAATAGGGGAAATTTGGGTTTTGACACATCCCTTATAACTTTCCTCAATCCATTTCACTCTTTGTGAGGATTTTAATCTGATATACGTACTCACAGCTTTTTTCCTTATTTCTTCATACATTGGTGAGTTCATAGTATATAGTTGCATTGCAGCTATGTGGGTAGTCTTGACGACTCCTGTTATTATCCGAAGAGCTCTATTCTGTATTCGTTCCAAAATGACATTTTTAAAATTATTTACTGAGACGTTTATCAGCCACATTCTAGAAACAGTACCTTTTTAACATCATTAAATTGCAAGTACAATTTTGTAGCGAGCTGAAACATCTCTCTATGAGATACATTTTAAAATCTAATATTAAACGAGGTGTCATGATTTGTGAAATTATTACGGTTTATGGCAGGGTAATCTATATAAATTTATCAGTCATAATATGTAAAATAATTACTGACGTCGGGTGTTATAATTTCTTAAATGAATATTTATCACACCGTTGTAATCTGCTAAATGGTTATTGAGCGTGGAGCTAGAATCGGCTAAATTGTCATTCAACATTTCTTAATCCTATCTGATATATTTATTCCTGATTATACTGCTTATGAATTCGTCATTTTGGACTTTTCAAACATAAAAATGAACAAACCGACAATTGTCAAGATGCTAAAATTTGGAGATCCAAAATGAAGCATCAGATTTAATTTCGTGTTTATATGAAAGAGTTCCTTTATTATAATACTGTTTGCTTTGCAATCCCGTTCTTTTGAATGCAAGTGCGTCAACAACTATTGAATCCTGTTTCGAAGAATATATGGAAAGAAAACTGTAAAATGTTTCTTTTGTTCGTTTTTTTCATATAAAGGACAAGGTCGTTCTTCTTTGTCAATTTTTCAGTTGAGAACAGATGGTTAAATCAAACTGGTCTCGGAAGATTCTTTGAAACATCAAGCAATGTATTTTAAAAACAAATATGGGATGAAGTAGTTCGGCAACTTCTTGTCTAATACCCGAGAGGATTTCACAAAATAGATATACGACTTATTTTAAAGTGTATAATACGTTCTTAGTTCTGCTCACGGAAGATTATTAAATACAGTGAAATTTTAGAAACAAATTAAACTTTTTATTAAAATGAAATGCAGGTAAAGTTTTCATGATTATGAATGCAGTATTCCATAAAAATTTCAATTAGCTTTAGATGTGTTTTTGGTATTTGCTTTCAGTTTTTACGTTTACTGTTGGATAACAGAACATATTAAAATTCATGTATCTTTAGTGATAGGTTAAACAGGGGAAAAAATCATGCCATTTTCATTATGCATGAATTTTTTTAAGATTCAAATAATAATAAGATTTAAAATCTTATCGCTACAATGTTTGACATTTTTTTCGTTTCCCATGAAAAATATTTTGAGACTGGCAATATTAAAATCCCTCTATTCCCTGATACAAATATGTAGTTGAAATTAAAAGAGTATTATGCTTTCAAAGTGATACATTGTTTTCCAGGTAAAAGAAATTTTAACCCATTGCTCTAGAGCAATATTTCAACATTGCCTTCCACTCACTCGACAATCATAAACATTTGTCATGAAAAATTTCGATTACTCATTTCCTGATAAAAGTGCACACTTAATTTTTATGATTTATGTAGAAACTTATTTATAGAATTTTAAATTTGAAAGTTTTCTAAACATCTCTTGAAGCAAACGCGAATGCCACTAGTTGTGGATATTATTCTTTCATTTTGAATAGAAAGAAAAAACGACAGAGCACTTTCTGTATGTAATAACCTCAGACTTCTACGAAAGCTAACTTGAAAAAATACTAATGTGTATTCCAAGGGACATTTTTGCAGCTGCTGACTTGGATGTCTATGCGTGCGTATCAGACATTTGGAGGAAATACCCTTTTCACATATTCATAGACACTAGGATTTTTCTGGCATTTTTTAAATCTAAACATCTGAATTTAAATTCAACCCGCATTCAAACTTAAATGTTTTGTTAAATGGCTCATAAGATTTATTTCTAATTGCCTAATGCGTAATGTTTCCTTTCAGTTATTTATATTTGATTCAATTTTTCTGCAAAGCAGGTTAGATGGTTCGTTTTTGGAGCACTATGGTCAACCTTTTCTACGCTTACTAAGAGGAGAAATAGTTATTGTTTTCACTAGAAGAAGACAAGCATCTAGAAGAATTATATGAAAATTGTATCTTGAAAGTAAGTCCAGTTATCATCTGGAGACTGCTTCAAATAGTTCTACTGATTATCATGAAAGTGTTTTTGAAATTCATATGGTTATCGACATTCATAAACAAATCGACATTCGTATAGTTCTGTTGTAGTTTATATATATCACACTTACCTAATTCGTTTGTTTTATATACCAATAAATATCACAGAGTCAAAGTTTTCAAATCATATTTATTAAGTAGTTATATACACTAATGTATTTATATCACATTGTTATAAGTAAATAATAAATATCAGGATTATAACTTAAACGAATTTTTAAAAATCTTAATTTCTTAAAAAAAAAACTCGATAAATAATATTTTATGCACTCTTTAGTTTGCTTCTAAAAACAATAATTTTTAACACTAGAACTGCCATCTGTTTAGATATACCTATTTCTGCCAATGTTATAACCGGTCTTTTTGACCGACTTAGTTGTTCTAGGTTAAAGACACAAAGGTATTTAAGTCGAAAAGGACTCGAAATAATATTGGTTACATCTCGCCTTAAAATAAAAATAATAAAATGGATAATCTAAATGTTCTTACAGGACAATAAAAGCTTAAATACGATTTATATGATTGCTTTAATGGAGAAACAATCTTTTATGTTTTATTGATCTCCGTCTGAGTGCTTTTAACTTGTAAGCTGAAAAGAATTTCACTGGTATTTTAAAATTGGAAAAAAATGTTATTTAAAGCATTAGCCATTCCGAATATTGACTAAAGCCTAAAAAAAATTAACATTAAAAATTACTTAATAAGTTTTAATTTACTGTATTTTCCATGATTATGATTTTTGAAAGAGTTATGCGTCAGTTGACTATTGGTGTATAATGTAAGTCACACAGTGCTTTTTACCTGATAAATGCAATGCGGAATCATGTTCGCTAAAAATGTAAGGTATACAGTAATAATTATATTACTGATAAGATATCTTAGATTATCTCCTCACTAATACATTTGGTTAAAAAAATGTACTGGAGAGGGGATGGGTAAAACAAATACCTTTTTCCCCAATTGAGGAAAAAATATATTTGTTTCATCATTTGCGGGGATTTGACTCCAGGCTCACGTAGCGGATGGTAACTCCACTATACTCGACGCAATGTGAATGGTATTTTGACAAGTTTTAAAACGATTCATTTATTTACTAACTCAATATTTAAATATTTTCTTACCTTCTAAAGGAAATTACCTTTATGTATAAAGTATCTTTTAAAAAGTAAAATTACTCATTGCATGAGTAGCTTTAAAAATGCACTTACTTAAGTAAATAAGTCAAAGGTATTTTATTTATGAATCTATAATATGATCTTAAATATTTGTCGCTAGAGCGGTGGCTCTTGGCTCACTGAATAGAAGCATAGCGCTGCTTATATTTAAAGGCATTCATCCGCAAAGAGTTAAAAGCTTCTGATCCATTACCATTAAAACACTTCAAGGTTGTTTTATATAAAATCCTATCATGAAAAAATGCATTTGATTATAGAAAAACTTTAAGAAGTTTTAATAAACTGAGTTTTATTCATGGTATTAAAACAGGTTAAGTGTCATTCGATGAGCTCAAATAATGCCCTAAGCTTCAAATACCGTTAACGTGTGAGGTTTGCAAATTTATATGAGCTATAAAATGTTAGATGGTAAGAAATGTTCATCGATTTCATCCAATCCCGTTCAATGGCCAGTCCAATTTTCAACGGATTAGCAGATGGTCTTAAAATTCAAATGAGGTCAAAAGAACCAAACGTATTGGATGGCACTCTAAGATATGATAATGTAAATGGGAACAAAGAATGAGGGTATCTAAAAATCATATTCTGTTTCCGCAATATACCGATTTTCTAAAGAAGTTTTTGTCTACAATTTCTATTATTTTCCATCTAGGGGAAAAGAACGGTGCTGGGAAGCTTCTACTTTCTGGGAAACAGCACCTGGCTTCATCTTCTATAAGAGGAGATAAAATAAACTGCTGAAGCATCTAGATGAACATTATCACGTTCCGCGTCTATTGAATGAGGAGAACAAAGGATTTGATGTGAATTACAGCTAGGAAAAGTTTGGCCCTGTCTTCCTCTTTCTAAATCACTTACATTAGGGAACTCTAACTTGAAAGTTTTAATGATTGATAACCCATTTTTTATTAGTTTAAACACTATTTTAGGGGAGTCGTATTCTTTTTTACCGCGACAAATATTGCTTGTATCAATTTTATTTTGTTTCCGTCAGTATTTCAACTCCATTATACCATATTTAAATTCAATCTACCTGAAATTCCCATTACTAATTAGAATTAAGTTTTATGAAAGATACATGCAAGTCTGAAGTAGAAATTAGCAATTTTCTACCTTTTAAAACACATCCACATTCTTTAGCCCTTTTTATATGTAATATTTATTAATTTCTTACATATAATGCTTACGTCTGTTAATTACTTTTATATAATTATGTATTATATCGTAGTCAATTACAATTCAGTGATATTAGAATATTAAGAATGAAAACAGATACAGCTTTGATTATTTCATATAAATGATATACAGGGTGATTTTTTTTTTAACTGACACTACTCAGAGTCATCTGTAGTGCGATCTATAAACCGGAATTCTACCAAAATTGATAGAGGGGATAAGGACGACATGGGAAAGGGTTTCCGTGAAAAAAAAAAATTAGTTCCAAAAGTCACCGATAGGGGGAGATATGGCGCTGTTATTGTCGGCGCACCCGAGAATTTGCATAAAAGGCAAGTAAAACATCAAAATACACATTCACGACTATGTATTCGACAGCAGCGCCAGTATTGCGGGCTATAAAAGATAAGGGGTGAATACCGAAAAAGTGGTAAGCAGACAAATGAATAACAAAGAAATTTCCCCGCAACACCACTTTATGCAGCAAATTCTCTTCTCCCTCCTTCAACGTGACCACAGCCCTGGTGGACGACAAATTGTATCCTGAACACTACGTTCTCAACGGCCAAGCGTAACATGTCACCAGGAATGTTCCCCAGGAATGCCCGGGATATGTTGTCCTTTAGGGCTGCCAAGTTCGAGAATCCACCAAGATACACCTTAGACTTTAAATAACCCCACAGAAAGATGTCCCATAGGTTACGTCCGGGAAGCGAGGTGGCCATGCCAGTGGAAAAAAACGACTGATGACCCTTTTTTCTATAAAGCGAAGGCGCAGCAGATTCCGCACCGATCTTTATAGCCCAAAATACTGGCGCTGCTGTCGACTATGTAGTCAGGAATTTACATTTTGATGTTTTACTTGCCTTTTATGCAAATTCTCGGGTGCGCCGACAATAAAGCACCATATCGTCCCCTATCAGCAACTTTTGGAACTAATCTTTTTTTTTTTTTTTCCCGGAAACTCTTTCCCATGTCATCCTTAGTCCCTCTATCAATTTTGGTGGAATTCCGGCTGATAAATCACGCTACAGATGGCTCTGTGTAGTGTCAGTTTAAAAAAAAATCCCCCTGTATAAAAAAAATGATCTCTATCCCTTTATATGACATTAATTATTAAATGCTATGAGTTATAAATAAAGTAGCACTAGTTAATGAAAGGAGTGAAAAACTAACGTACCTTGCAGAATATGTTGGAGAAACTACAGGGGATTAGGGTAGTCATAAAGAAACTGATTGTCAGCAGAAATTCTTCCAAAAGTGTACATTTAATCTATCTGCATCTCTGAACTTCATAGGTAAAATACAGCAACCAAAGTGAACTAATTTTGTCAGGAATTCAATTTGAAATGCAAAAAAAAAAAAATTAGATTGCCCAGTCATAGAATGACCAACCTACGAATATTTTTATATCGGAATTCAAAATAATCCTCTAAGTCATTTCTGAAGAAACTTCCCTTTTCCGTGCCTATGATTGGGAAAGGTGGCATCCTTATTGGAACTGATACGAAGAAAGAGCTTGACATACTTGTTAAAGAGTTGGAAAGAAAGAGGGAAGTGAGTAGATTATATCTTACTCGCAAGCCAAAGTTGAGAGACCCATGTATCATGATCTACGACGTTGAAGATCAATTTGAGAAGGAAGAAATGAAGGACAGCTTGTAAAGACAGAACGCAGAGTTGGAGAAGAGCGATTTAGAGTTACTGGCAAGCTTCAAGAACAAGAGAGGATCGAGTATTTGGATAGTAAGATTGAAAGGTGCAACTTACAGAGAAATTGAGCATAAAAAGGGACTTAAAATTGGATGGGGAATTTGCGCATGGAAGGACTATAAGAAACCTGTAGTCTGCTATAAATGTTGGGGGTTTGGCCATGTGGTCAAACATTGTATAAATAGTAAAATTTGTAAAGTTTGTGCAGAAGAGTGGCATGAAGGATCATGCAAAAAGGATCCTACTTGCGCAAATTGCGCTAAGTATCAGAGTAAAACAGGAAAGAAAATGTACACGAAACATCTACCGACAGCACAGGAGTGTTGTCGTTACAAAGCTGAAGTACACAGAATAGAAGAGCTGACGGACTATGGCCGTTCTGAGACTAGTTCTCCTCTATCTTCTCCGTCAGAAAACGGGTCTGAACTTTAGTTTAGGACTATTAGTATCCCTCCGTCACGAGTTGTGGCGAATTGTCATAATCGATTTGCGTTTGTATTTACTTATTATTTGACTGCGCAAGTTGCGCAGGATTATTGTAAATTTCATTATTGTATTTTGTTGATGGTTGCCTGCACTGGTGGTGCAGGACTTCTGTGAAATATCTTGTAAATTGATTTAATAAAAAGATGAGTGATGTCTTTCGCAGTGTGGTGGCTGCGATCTAAATTGGAATTTTATTTAATTGATTTGAATTGGCTCTGGTTCTTGGATGTCTCTGGTCGTAAGACCTCTGGAGTGAGGTATTATGTGGCGTTGACAGGACATAGGAGGAGCGAAGTACTCCGCTGACGCAGGGCGGGGACTTGTACTGGTGTTTGGTTTGCGGAACCGGACCGGCATCAGTAGTTGCAGAGGGGCTTATACGCCAGAGAGGCCTGGGTAGCCGTCACCCTTTTTGGAATCCTTCCGTGCCTATGCAATAGAGAGCTAATATGAATTTTTCTTTCAAATTGAGAATTTTGTTTGTTTTGACTTTTGTAGATAACTTTATGAGAAAAATACAATTTATGCAAGTTTTAGACTAAAGTGTTATTAACAAAAGAGATAGCTGAACTTATGAAGGATTATAAAGTTTATCTGAACAGTTTTTCTTTTTCACTTTCTCCCAAAGTGGTGCAAGGTATATGAACAGAAGTACACTTGTATAAAGCAAGCGATTAATTTTTTTATACAGCTAATTTTATTAATAGAAACAAGTAATAAATAAAAAAAAATTTTTAAAGTCAATTCCTACTTAGGTCAACAAAGAAAAATTTGAGTGTGAACTAATAGTAGGAATTGAAAAAAAGGATTGCCTGCCAGAAAAAAGGATTGCCTACTGTGCGAGATTAGGAGGGGGAGAAAAAGTTTGTCAGGTTGGGGATTCGATCTCGCAACCTACGTGACGGGAGGAGCCCGCGCTACCGCAGTGCTACCGTTTACACAGTAACTACAGGGAAATTACTATTCAAGAGCGAGAGACGCTCTAGGTCTAAAACTAAAATTGATTAATTAAATTTAATTAATGAATTAATATTTGAAAAAACTGTATTAACATCAAGTGTCATCCACTACAAGTTTAAAAAAATGTATTTGAACTTGAGTGGATGAATAAAAAGTATTTTATTAACGATTGAACATTTGAACAAAATATATATAAGGAGAGTGTGAACTAATAGTAGGAATTGAAAAAGGAAATGAAAAGGAAAGAGTTCATGAGTTTTCTCTTAAATAGTCAAGAAAGAGACAAAACAGTTAAAGATCTAATTCTTTTACAGCTATTTCACAGATATTTTCTTTACTAATGTCATTATAAGAAAAACTTTTATAACTGATAAAATACATTTAGGAGACAATATCACTCTTTTTAAAAATATTTCAGCTAACCTCCTAGTAAGGAGATTTAATATCGTCTAGTTTTTTTTTCTTATCTGATATTTCTTTATGAGTTTCAGAATCAAGAAATACTTTTATTACAATTCCCAACTGATCTAAGGAAGTTGGAAAATATGAATTTCAATAAAAATCATAAAGTTCATTAATGAGCACAGAAATCAGTTTAAAGATTAATTTCATATCAGTATCACAGATACTTGATTATTTTTGGAATTGCTTTTTCACTTATGCTCTCTACCTTATATTTGCATTCATAATAAGCTCATTTTATCGCAATTTGAACACGTTAACGATCAATAATTAGCAGAAATTGGCAGCATTTTGTATGCAATGGAAACATAGCCGGATATTCGGAATTTTTATCTAGTAGACATCATAATCAAACGTAAACTCTTCAGGGAACAAACGAAATATAAATTTGAAAGGCATATTTGTCATCTAGATGCGTAATTTTAAAGAGAAGATTGTTTTTTGAATAAATGAATTAATAAAGTAAATAATTTTAATGGCCGATTTCAACCATGATTAATAATCTTAAACAAATCAAGTGAGATTTCTGCATCATTACCTTTGGCTATGGCAGGTATAATCTAAAAAGGAAATTGATTATATCTATTCTATGAAATAACTAGCTGAAAGCCCGCACTTCGCTAAGGAGTACATTCAAATTAAATACAACGGTCAATGTATGCAATTAATGCCAATATATATATATGTATATATATATGTATAATAAATACGACGATCAATGTATACGATTGATGTAATATATATATATATATATATATATATATATTTATAAAAAAATCGCAACGGATATTTTTATAGACAAAATAATGTAAAAGAAAATATTCAAATTAAATGTAATAGGACATACTAAAGATTATAGTACAGTTAATATAGTACAGTTTGAGGAACATAATATCTTTTACTGTATTTTAATATTTTTTTTTGATAATGTCCAATCGTCTGCCGCATTAGCAAGAACAAAATATTTTTTTTTGTCTATTTAGTTGTTATTCACGTGACGATAAATTTATTTAAAGTATCAGAAAAAGAAATCACGTGATCAGCATTTAATAACATTCAATAAATTAAATTCTAAAAATTAATCTTTAAAAATTCACCAAAACTCAGAAAATGGAGGTAAAGATTCGAAAAAGGTTTCATTTTAAAGGAATGATCTTTCTCGTGATATAAATTTCATAACCCTCAAGTTATTATTTTAAATGCAAAAGTAAAAAATGTTGCTAAAACAGCTTAAAAATTAAATTTAAAAAAATCTTTCTTTGTGCATCCCTACACTATAAGAAGAATCGCCATGCAAAATTTCAGCCCTTTTTATGTCCAGCGGTTTGGTCTGTGCGTTGTATGTCAGTGAGTCAGTCAGTTACGGAACTGTTTTATATACATATAGATTAGACAGTTTGTTGTTAATGTAATGCATTCCTTTCATTTGTATAATCTCTAAGATCTTGAAAAAATAACTAATATGTTTTTCAAGTTTAAAGTGAGCAACTAGTCTTAAGAACAGAATGGAAGAATATTTCCCTTCACCAACACGTTTTTACTAGAAATTCTCTTTCAGTTGCAGTTAAATGAAAGGAATGTTTGAATAAATTATTTATTTATCAAATGAACTATGCGTGATTGCGTAATTAAAATTCTTTTGAAAAGAGGCAGCAAAAGAAGAAATCTGACAATTGAAACTGGTGATTTATGTTAGTTGCAATTATACTGATGGGTCGGTTCAATTATTTTTTGTATAGTACTTTGTAAAAATAGAGGTAAATGCAGAACGATGGCAAACATTCATTAAAAAACTGTAGATTCAAAAGAGACATGCAACAATTAGTGATAGAAAGATTGTTTAAAGCTGAAAAAAATCTAAAGAATATGCAAATATGCATTAAAGAAATTTTTAAAGTATGCAGTTATTAGTGATGAAAACTTTCTTCGAGTAAGATATTCTATATTTGTACATGTTACTACTGAGTGGAGGAAACTTTCCTCTCCCTAATTATTTTAGATTTCCCAATTGTGTAATTCCCTCAGGTCTGAATTATGAGAGGTTAAAAAGCAACTTGAAGTTCTTCAAACGTAACACATTGTTCACTTTACTAAATTTTTCAAAGGCTATGGAACTGGTTTCAAATAACAATAATATTATTTATAAATGACACCGGAACAAGGTCATCTGACACTATATCATTTATTGATGACAGTTTCTCGTCCTCAACAAAACACTATGATGCTGCCTCGAGCGATATACAAGTATGGGCTTAAATCCTTAGCTATTATACCCACGGCAAGGTATCTTCAAGTTGGACACATTATTTTGAGAGTGAAATGAACTACTGTTAAATCCAAAACTCTAGTACTCATCTGTTTCAATTTTAAGGTAAGTATTCATGGGCAAGGAACTTGTAATTCCTCCTCTCTCTCTAAGGTTTAGGCTTCGGTCGATACAGGCAAATGTTGGTTAAAGAAATAAGCATAATTTTTGTTAAGGCAAAAATGATATCCGAAAGGCTCTGTTATTCAACCTTTAAAAGTCGGCACCTGTCAGCTATCTAAGATCTAATTCTGACTTTTTTCCATGATCTCTAATCTAGGAAGACCTCCTCGTATTTTTTTGCCTCTTCCTAAGAACTGCAATGCCTTGGAACGGGTAATTCTAAGATAGTGGCTAATAATAACGCAAATTTTTCTGTATTACATTATTTCAGCGATGTTTGTTAGTGTGGCATGGTAATAACTGTTTGCGATGAATAGATCTCTTTTTAGAAATGACCTAGTTTGATTGATTACATCTTAACTGGATGTTTAGCTCAAAACGAACAATTTATTATTATCTGTATCCATAAGGGCCCCGGGTTTCCCAAATTGGTCTGCAGATCTCTACTGTCCGCGTTCGGCGCCCAGGCCCATATGAAACATCACCGAACAGGGGAAATCAACTTTCGTCTGAGTTTGCAGGCTCTTGCTTCGCGGCCCCTGGTCTTCAGTTTGACACTTGGCAAGTGGATTGACCGTCCGGGACGACGTAATCTTTCGCATTTTCTGCATCTATAACGATATAAATTTTACAGATTACAAACATTTCGATTGCTCGCATTTCAAGCTGCATTTTTGAAATTACTAAATTCAAAGGGAAATATCACCATTTCTATTTCTACGTATAGTAAATATCCCATTAGCTTTTAATTTGTTGAGTAGTACAATTCACGCTAAGTGGGAACATAGCTCTGTTTATAAACTAACTAGCTGAAAACCCGCACTTCGCTACGGAGTACATTCAAATTAAATACAACGGTCAATGTATGCAATTAATGCCAAAAAAATATTTATATATATTTATAATAAATACGACGATCAATATATACAATTGACGTAGGAAAAAAAATATATTTATAAAAAAATCGTAAGGGATATTTTTATAGACAAAATAATGTCCAATCGTCTGCCGCATTAGCAAGAAAAAAAAATATTTTTGTCTATTTAGTTGTTATGCACGTGACGATAAATTTATTTAAAGTACCAGAAAAAGAAGTCACGTGATCGGCATTTAATAAATTAAATTCTAAAAATTAATATTTAAAAATTCACCAAAAATCAGGAAATGGAGGTAAAAATTCGAAAAAAATTTTCTTTTGAAGGAATTTTTATGATCTTTCTCGTGATATAAATTTTATAACCCTCAATGTATTATTTTAACTGCAAACGTAAAAAAAGTTTAAAAAACAGCTTAAAAATTTAATTTAAAAAAATCTAAGAAGAATTTTTGAAAAATCTTTCTTAGTGCACCCCTACACTATTAGAAGAATCGCCATGCAAAATTTCAGCCCTTTAGGTCCAGCGGTTTGGTCTGTGCGTTGTATGTCAGTCAGTCAGTCAGTGAATGAATGAGTCAGTTACGGGACTGTTTTATATATATAGATATGATAAAAATAGAAGCCGTATTTCTTGGAATATTAAATAAAATAATTCTCTATGCATTCATATGAATCAGTAGTCTGGGAAAACTTTTAAATTTTTAAATATCACCGAGTTTCGACTCTAGCACCGTGTGGATTGCATAGAACTACAGGAAAGGAAAGGGGGGTGAGCCCATTTTTTATCTACTTTACTGATACCGCTCCTAATGGAAATTATCCTAGGAAGAGAAGAAATGACCGTTTTAACATAAACTGTAGTTGTATTTAAAACATTTATGAATATATCTTTCAGCTTAAGGCTGCTATGTACAAAACCTATTGGATTCGCTCATCTCAATGTTTACTTATGGAAAAAAATTTGTCTACTATTTACAGTTCCATAAATGGTGATAATCCAATCAAAATGGTATTTTCAAATAGCCTGAACTTTTCTGCACCTTGCATCAAGATTTATTTTACAATCCTCCGCCCACCCAAGGAATTTATGACCGTTTAAAACACACTATACCAGATCCCCCCCCCCCAAATAATTTAAATTTTAAAATATTGTTTGCATTTTTTAAACGATAAATGCCCAAGGTTTAAAATTTCTTTTTCTATTACGGAGTACAATGTTTAAAAAAATCTTTCAAGCCAAGTTAGCAGTCTTTGGAGGAATTTTTTTCCACTTGCTAACATTCAGGTGAGCGAATGCTCACCTGAATGTTGCGGGGTTAGTACACAGCAGCCATAAGCTACACCTTCTTTAAAAACACAGAAAGGGATGCAATTTACTTTCTTTTATCCAAAATTTTCTCTATAAACTTTTTCGTCCTGACGTATTGGGGTTTTTGCTGCTTGTTGAGATTATTCATGATATTGTTTAGTTCCTCTTAAAGCATCGCTCGTTATAGTTATCTGATCATTTCCCCGTGCTTTTAATTTAAATAGCAATGATAAATGGTGCAGTTAAAGTTAGGTATATTAAGAATATTAGAAGAATGACAGAATAAAAAATGAATGCAAATGACATATATAGATTATTATAAACTTCATTCAAAGGTTACAATAAAAAAGGAATGAATAAGACTGTCATCATTAACTCGGAAAACTTGTCTCGTGAAGAGGCAAAAACGAATGATGGTTGAAAAAAAGTAAAAACGA
This sequence comes from Dolomedes plantarius, assembly GCA_907164885.2. Taxonomy (NCBI): domain Eukaryota; kingdom Metazoa; phylum Arthropoda; class Arachnida; order Araneae; family Dolomedidae; genus Dolomedes; species Dolomedes plantarius. The sequence continues at coordinate 169,652,081 of OU015494.1, forward strand.
TCAAGTAAAAAAACCTTAATGATTTTCTAAAACGTTTTAAGGACCTATATGCTGGTGTAAACAGTATTCACAGGGGAAATGACTATAAAATAATATCAAGCATCCATTTAAAATAATTGAACATATCTTACAATGAACCCCCATCATAATGATTATGCTTAAATCGAAGATTAAGTTCTGATGCGGGTGTAAACAATTATTCCTTCTTTACCCATAGAATCAGTAAATGATTTAGAGGTCGAAATGAGCAATATTTCTGAAGGATATTAATGTATTGTTTTGAGGTGGTTTAAAGTGCTGAGAAACATTTCTTCGTCACTACGATAAATCTAATAGGGCCTCAAAAAAGAGAAAGACAGAAAACAAAACTTTATGGCTTTACCAATTAAACTGAAACATAAACTGCGTGGTATAGTCATGTACTTAACTGTAATATAAGCCACACGGTTCAACTTTTTAACATCTTGAACAGCATGGCTTTATGGCTTTCCGAGATCGTAAAGTTAAAACGTATTTAAGTACAAACCCTGTTTGTGCATAAAGAAATTGTTGCAGGCTTTCTACAAAGGAAATTAGTTAAAATTCATAAAATAATGACTTCTGCCTTCTTTAAATATGCTGCCATGTATCCTAAGACCAACAATTAACTTTAGAGCCATAAAGCATACACGTGGAAGAAATAAAACAAGCATTTAACTTTTAATGCTGAATGTTGAACATTAAAATCTCACTTCTGCTGTACAGGGCAATTCTTCTTGAAAGGTGGGTGGATTCAGCCATAGTAAACCCACCTGATAACCAGTAACAATATATATATATATATATATATATATATATAGAGAGAGAGAGAGAGATAGCTATCCAAAGTATCAAATACTACCATCAAGATAAAACGCACCCAATATGCTTCTAACAATTGTACCAGCCTTACCACCCACGACAAACATCTGTGTTTACGTAAACAGTCGCTGACTTTTTTTACAGCCCCTGGCTAAAAGAGCCAGGCAGGCATTATGTTGTTGCCTCTGTATGTGAGCTCTTGTATGTTCCGCGTCATGCTAAAAGACGCTCTGATCTCCGCCATAAACTCTAGAGAAATAAAGGACTTCAATTTTATAATAACCCTGCCTGGATTTTGTGTTTATTATGGAGCGTCATGTGGTGAAACGTGACACACACATATATATATATATATATATATATATATATATATATATATATATATACACTATCTACCTATAAGTATTTGGACACCTGTGATAGAAGAGACAAACAAAATTTATTCATATTCAATAGTTGGTAGAGCCTCCAAGAAAGGCAATTACAGCCTCAACCCTGCGAGGCAAGCTTTCCACAAGTCTTTGTATGACGGCTAGTAGTATTTTCTTGCACTCGGCTTGGAGAAGACATGTAAGTTCCTTCATCGATTTTGGACGGTTGTTGCACCTCTTAATTCGGCTATCCAACTGGTCCCAGAGGTTCTCGATAGGGTTTAGGTCTGGACTCTGGGCAGGCCAGTCCATTCGGTTAATCCCATTGTCACCATACCAATCCATGGTGCATCTCGCAACATGACAGCTGGGGTTGTCGTCCTGGAAGTAACATGGGTCCATCCCGTAAAACTGCCACAACATCGGAAGCACACTGTCATCCAAATTAGTGCAGTAGGCATCGGCGTTGAGCTTACCATGAATTGGGACCAAGGGTCCCAGTCCATACCAGGAAAAACACACCCCCAGACTACAATTCCACCTCCGCCAAACTTTACTGTGGGCAGAATGCATTCTGGCAGGAGGCGTTCTCGAGGCAGACGCCAGACCCAGACCCTACCATCTGAACGGTAGAGGGTGAACCTTGATTCATGGTTCCTTGAACCCGTTTCCACTGATCTACGGTCCACTTTCGACGTGCTTTGCACCACATTAACCGAACAGTGCGGTTGGACTTTGTGATCAAAGCTTATGGGTGGCAGCAAGACCATGAAAACTAAGCAGATGTACTCCTTACGGATGGTATTCATCGAAACAACACTCCCAGGTGCCTGTTAAAACTACTGGAGTATGTGGGCCATCGTTTTGGAGCGGTTCTTCCGAATTTCTGTGGACAGTTACCGTCGGTCTCTATCTCCCAGTTTCGTGGGTTTGCCGACTCGGAGCACATTCCGACAATCACCGCTCATCTTTCACTTCTGAACCACATAGGCCACTGTCGATTTTGGGTAATTCAGCTCGTTAGATATGTCCCTTAAGGATCGGCCTTTTCTGTCATACCCGACGATTACACCTTTTTCGAAATCAGATAACTCTGCACTTAGTGGCATCTTGCATGCGACTAATACCAATGTTGTTTCCTACATGATATTTAACGTTGGAGGGCGTGACGCATATCAGGGTCGCATATATCATCATTTGCATGGGTGTCCAAATACTTATTGGTAGATAGTATATATATATATATATATATATATATAATGATAGCGGGGAGGGCAATCCCAATATTTTATTAATTATGGTTAAAGTGAACGGATTAAATAGGGCGATTTTAGAGAGAAAAGCTGGAAGTATGGTCATATTTCAACCAGTTTTAATATTTGATGTCAGTTTCCACGAGAGACAGACAGGTCAATTAAAGCCGGACATAAATCACATGTCTTAAATTGCAGGTTTGGAGGTGCAGGTTTACAATATTAGAAAAGGTGGCATACAGTATTCTCGAATTTTAATCCTTTACATTGAACGTGCAATAGTAATGTATGGATTTCTCGTAAAATATACATTTGCATTGGAATTATTAATTGCAAATTATGAAAATCTACATTCCATACATTCGAATCGATCTGATTTGCATTGAATTAAATAGTGAGTCATGTAATTCATTTATGTGAATGACGGTAACTGATTGGCGTGAACAAGTATTTTAAAATAAATTAATAACCGAAAGGAGAGACTCGGTATTGTGTAATGAATTTCTCATTAATATTTCAGATGCTGGACTGAAGTTCATTAAAAATGTCTCTAAATAGAACTTTGATAAAAAGAAGCATTTAATCTTCTGAAAGGGGATGGTTATTAGAGAAAATCTGTGCTTGAGATGCACTCTAATAAATTATAAATTGCTTGCTTCTTTCTGTGAATCTGCAGATTAAAGTTTTGTCTATAAGGATCATATTTATTACGCACATTTACTTAAAAACACCTTATTTCAGTAGATTTAAGACCAGGAAAGAAACAAATTGCGACGAAATATTGTGAATTCCAAGAGAAACATTATATGTGAATGTTTAATAGTTATAATAATCTCTGGGAAAATTCATGATGTTAATGTAGCATAAATATATTTACAAAATAAATTGCAGCACTGTTTTAAGCTCCTATCCCGTTTTTCATAAGTTCACTATCAAATCGCTATTGTTTTGTAAACCCTCAACGTGACGCCTAAATGACTATTTAGGCTTCACGTTTCAATTTTCACCCACTGATTAAAGGAAAAAAGTTGTAGTAAGCCTCTATCAGAGCACTAAAAAACACGCACAACACAACAGGTAGATAAACGCAAGTTGCCAAAGCGAGTAGGATTGCAACTCTGACCTGTTAATGGATAAGGGAAATACACTGTGAGTTGATCAGAATGGAGAAGGTATCGCTCGGGAAGAACTGCCTGCTCCATTCTCATTGGTCGAGGAGAAAATTCTATTTTGGGAAGCAGTAATGAATCGCTGAGTAGATGCAGGAGACAGATTTTCATTGAAAAAGCTTGTTTGATAATGGATTTGGAAATTAGGTGTTAGAATCATTAATTAGTTGAGTGAATTTTAGAATTTTGAGTTTAAATGCTGTCTACTGGTGAGATCTATTTCTAGCTTTCAACTGCATTTATGAATTAAAATTATTCTAAAACATTATACCGAATACATTTTTTAAATATAAACTTAAGTTGAAAGTTAATAGACCCTTTCTTGTTCTGTTTAGTGCGTTATTCGTACCACTAGAACTTTATAAAGTAAACGAAAAGTATTAATTTGGTCAGAGAGATCATAAGAGTCAACAAATGCTTTAAAAAATCGTTTTTTATTATTGTTTTTCTATGTCGAGTCGATAAAAATATTTTTTTTATAATGAGACGTATTTCGGAGAGTAAACTGCAAAATTATATCAAAGTATAAATACTATAAAAGCCAAATTTCTTTTTTTAGAAACATGTCAGGTAAAGCAAGTGAAAATGGGTGTTCTAGAGAATTTTTAAAGTAACGCGTTATTTTCCTTATTAAAATATGGATGCAAAAATTTATATCATTTCCCACTTTTATACTCTTTTGAAACTTAAAGTATAAAAAACGACCCACGAATTCCCATTTAAATTTAAACTGCTTCTGATAATCTCAACTAATATGGATAACCTTTACATCATTCAATATTTTATTTATTTTACACTGTGCAGCCCAACATCGATATATTTACCCACAATGTATTCAAAATTGTACATCCGCGAAATCTTAAGCCATGAGTTCAAAATGTAAAGTTTATAATTAAATTCAGACCACAAAGTACTCTGATCATATTTTCCACTGTGGGTTTTGTCCTTAATCACTCTTGGTATGGGAATTTTTCTTTTGCATTATATTGTCTCGCAAAGGTGACTCTCAGGTTAGAGAAAATGAATTTAGCATGTGAAATACAACCGTTTTCTTTAAATTCGTTTGCAGTGTGTTGTGAGACGTTTTTATAATTGATTTTAATCTTTTAACCCGTTTTTCATATGTTCACTCTCCAGTCTCTGTTCTATTGTAAGCGATCTTCTTTACAAATCTCGCAAATTTTACCCGGGTGTAATTAAAGGGGAAAATTAGTTTGAGTAATTAGTTAACTTGACGCGAGCAGCAAGTATGTCTAACATTAAAAGATGGGAGCTTGAAAAAGCCAAAAACAGTTCCCGTCGTAACGAAATGCAATTCCTTATATTGCCAATTTGTTCACACAGGAATTATAAGACTAATTTCGGCTATGGCCCTGATTTTCTCAAGATTGTTTATTGTCTGTACCAATCTATAGATCTCAAAACGAAAATACAAATAATTGATAAGGCTCATATTTAACGCTATCATAACATACTGAATAGGTATTACATATTTTCGCTCTTGTCTAGTGAGACACTCTTATAGGTGTTTCTTTTTAGTCCGCTTTCCTTTTAGTGATTCTAACTAAAGTGCACTGAATAACTACAAACTACTACTAGAATGAGACAACGCTTGCGAAATAAAATTTTTAAAAATTATACAAATCATAAATGTAATTCTTAATGAGTGGTTCTTTATAATCCTTGTTAATAATGGATAACATATTTTAGTATGGTATTTAATAGATGGAAACATATTTTACTAAATTATAAATCAAAACTAAATGGTTGTTGAGAATGATTTAAAACAGCTGCTCAAATACCACGCTGAACTCCTGACATTTTTGAGAACGGGAATTCCTGGCTCCTACGTTGTTAAATTACCTTAACAACAAATGTTAAGAAGCTTAGAGAGACTCTGAAGGATAAGTGGTTGCATAGATTCTAAAAATAGAAAACTCATAGTATTTGCAGGAGAGAGAGCTAACATGCTCGGACGGAAAAAGGAAAACCCTTTTTTTCAGAATGATTTTACATGCTACACCTGCCAAAAAAAGTCCGCAATTTATGAAAGATTTAGATAAACTTTTATCAAAATTAGCCCCTTTAACAAAATTACAAACAATACGTTTGCCTCCTCCGAAGTTCTTATATATTCACTATAAAAATAATACAAAGATCGGATTGATAAGGGAAAACTTTATAGCAATAACTTACTAATCACACAATAACTGTACTTGCATTCGATTACAAGTTTTAAGATGCAAACTTGCAGACTAATTTGTTGGATATGTGAAATAAACCAAGTTTTTCGACCAAACAATAAAATAACAACTCTAAAAAAGTAAATAAGAGAGGGGTTGTTTAACTTCATAATGAATAACAAGAATAACTGCAGACTAGAATGTTCTATTGGTGTTGATTGACTGCCTGAAAGAGTAGAATCTATCAAACCCAAAGGAGTCACAGAACGATACTCCCTAATTAGGGAGAAATAAGACTTTTGCGTAAGTTACCTCTCTGAATTATAATGTCATAATTACGAAGTTGAAGATCTCAAAGCATAAAAATCACAAAACTTGCGCTACAATCATCTTTTGTCTCCCGAGGTTTAAACAGACCGAGACTTACAGTTCAACTCGTATTCCGAGTCATCACAATTACCCATGCAAACCACAGGACTCTCGGGAGGTGGGAAACTTTTCCGGTCTCTATGATCTGCAATAAAACCAAATATATTTCATTTAATAGTTATTTCAGTTTCACCCGAGACTAATTGAAGTTAAGTGAAGATGTATGTTCAAAAGCATGTTGTGTCAGTTTGACAAGGAAACATAAAAAGGAAAGTCAGCATTTTATACTATCCTTAAGACTGCTGGGTAGTATCTATATTGGATTTGCTCACTTCAATGTTAACCTGCGGAGAATATTTTTCCAGTGATTGTCGACTTGGATTCAAAGATTTTAACGTAGGATTACGATCCTCAATAACGGTCCTGCCGAAAGCAAAATTTCAGCGTTGTCGCGAGTTGTAATTTTGGAAGTGCGCCAAACCCAGTAGCAATAAAACAGTTAAGCAGAAAAGTACCAAAATACGTCAAAAAAAAGAGTTAAGCAACGGTAAGTGATCCTACGTTAATAACCCGCGGTAGTTTTCTTCGAAGAGTATAACTAAAATATATTTTTTTAAAGGTTTTCTTACGTTGAAATGAATGTTTTGGTGCAAAATTTCGAAAGTTTTTATTCATGTAATTATAGGAAGAGACGATACGGCCAATTTAATAAACCAGAAGAAATGCTCAACAGACGGGAAATTAAATCTTTTAATTTTTTTTCTAGAAAACTATTTTTCAGTATTTTACTAATTTCAGTATTTCTGTATCCACTAAAAAAACTTTTAAAAAGTAATAAAACGCCAAGCTTCAAAACAAAAGTTATGACACTAAAAATGGTGTGATATGAAATATCCAAGCTTATTAAGTTCTGGTACTTAATTTCCTAATCACGAATTTTTCACATCTAAGTGAAATGGTTAAGCATGAGTTGTTGATAGAAACCCTTCTTCCCTAGACCAAACTCATCATAACCTGTTTCTGAAACATATAAAATACACTGGCCACTGTAAATGCAACACCCTGAAGGAAACATGCAAATAACATGAAATTTACAACATGCATTAGCGGAGGTGAGATATGCAAATGATTAGAATTTCAGCTCAGACGCACATCACGCGCGCCTGTGGCGCCACTTCAAACCGCTATTTAAGGCTTGGAGATTTCGACGATTTCAAGTTCGGCAATTGTGTTTTTCTTGTGTTTTTTTTCCAAAAAAAAAAAAACGATCAATTATGCCTCGTCGAAAACAGCGATCATCTTTTGATCAAGTATCCGAGTTCGACAGAGGAAGGATAGTGGCCTACCGAGATTGCGGATTATCTTTCAGGGAAATCGGTAGTCGTGTTGGACGAAACCAAACAACTGTAATGCGGATATGTGATCGTTGGATGCAGGAGGGTACGACGGACCGGCGTGTTCGATCGCATCCACCTCAGCGCACCACTTCACGTGATGACAGGCAAATTGTGCACATGGCAGTGACGGATCGCTCAGTCACATCACGAACCATAGCACAGCACATGCAGTCTGTAACGCATCATCCAGTGTCTGCGCGTACCATTCGACGCCGTTTACAGCAGAGTGGTCTGTCCGCAAGACGTCCATTGCTTTGTCTACCCTTGACGCAGAACCACATACGTCTCCGCCGCCAATGGTGCGATGACAGAAGGATGTGGACGGCAGAATGGAATGAAATTGTCTTTACTGACGAGTCACGCTTCTGTCTGCAACACCACGATGGTCGCATTCGAGTCTGGAGACACCGTGAAGAGAGGATGCTGAACAGCTGCGTTATGCACCGCCACACTGGTCCTGCACCGGGTATTATGGTATGGGGCGGTATTGGATATCACTCTCGCACACCTCTAGTACGCATTGCCGGTACTTTAAACAGCCAGCGCTACATCTCCGGGGTGTTGGAGCCAGTTGTCCTTCCTTGCCTTCAGGGCTTGCCCACAGCCATATTTCAACAGGATAATGCGCGACCACACGTGGCACGCATTGTCCAACGGTTCTTCTTCAATCGCCAGATTGAATTGCTTCCCTGGCCGCCTCGCTCTCCGGATCTTTCGCCGATAGAAAACATGTGGTCCATGGTTGCTCTACGATTGACCCAGATTCCATCCCCAGCTGCCACAGCAGATCTACTTTGGCAACGTGTGGAAGCTGCTTGGTCTGCTGTACCCCAAGAACTCATCCAAAGTCTCTTTGAATCAATGCCGAGGCGTGTGGCAGCGGTGATCTCCAACAATGGCGGCTACTCTGGCTACTGATTTTGGCAGGAACCACACTTCACAGAAGTCTATAAATTTAATCATTTGATACTTGGTCAACATGTTATCTACAAAATAAATTTTGTTGTGATATCTCTTGTCTTTCTTGGTGTTGCAATTTGGGTGGTCAGCAGTGTATTTTAAGTTAGCGAATAACTTATCGAAAAAACCAAGCCTCACTCGAATCTGTTGAATATTAAACTCTATAGGTCTTCTTAAATTGTTGACGAAATAATTCTTGGCGCAAAGTTGATTCTAGCAAAATCCCTAACTTAACGGAAAATTAAAATTTCCGTATCTCGGTTAATTTTTAACTTTGAAAGTCTATTTTTATCTCAATTTAAAGTACTCGCTGATAAGATTCTTCTACTTTTTGTTTGAATTTTGTACGATGCTTGGTTCATTCAGAATTTTATAATTTACGCAAACTGCTTTAACATGGGGAGAATAGGAGCAAGAGGTGCACAGTATATAAGCATTACAACTGTCTGACGAATTTTTGTACTTAGCGAGTTTATTCATTTGGCGTCTATTTTGTTTTTTTTTTAGCTTGGCGTTGCAGGTCGACAGCTCTGCTTGATACGAAAAAACTGATTACTTAAACAAGTTTTAAATATATTTCATTGAAATTTTTCAACGGTGATATGCACATTACTTACTACGTTTTTAATTAAAAGCTAAGCTCTGTGTTAATTTAATCAATTTATAAGTACCTCTACATGAAAAAGATAATTTTTTATTAGAAAATATCTGTGTTTTTTGTACATTTTTTGATACTAGGAGCTTCGCCCCTAGGCTCGCTACGCTTGCTCCTCTGTTATGGCTAATAGAGAGATACATAGGGGTGATTCTCGGGCAATGTAACAGCTTCCATCCATTTACTGTTGTCACCCTTAATGCGAAGGGCGTTTCATCACTGTAGAATTATCAACTTTAAAATTCAATTAAAAATCGAAAATTTAAGATATAGACTTGAAATGAGGTTTATATGAATAAGAAAGCTTTCAGCTTCCAGATGATGTAAATATTTTCTTTGTAAGATAAAAACTCGAGGAGCATCGATTTACATCCACATAGGGGACGATATTTCTTGAAAAACTTTGTTTTATTTTTTGATGAAAATATTAGTCTGTTTTAAAATATTTTTAAACAAATGAGGTCTAGTTTGAAAGAGAAATGTCTGTAGTCTTAGACTGTAAATAGATCAAAATTCTACGATAATTTTTTGACGAGTTATCGTAATATGAAGATGAAAATGTCAATATTTCCCCACAAAACATAAAATATAAAAAAAACTTTAAGTCCGACGAAGAGGAGACATGTCTTACTTTGGTCCCTCCATTTTTCTGCATCCATTGGTATCGCTCTCGACCCCATACCCCCAGCGGTTTTGGAGGAGATAGCGTGACAAGCTTTTGACAGCGGCAGCGGGAGTTACTTTTTCTTAGAATAGAGAGATATTTCAGTAATTTTCGGAAAAATTGTAAAAGTTTTAATTTCATAGGTAAATTTCACAATAGTAAATAACATAAAGAACATTAAAATATTTTTAGTTGAATGTAGGACGTCGGGCGTAAGCATTAAGTTTTGTTAAAAATGTATTAAAAATTCCCCTACCTTTTACAATGTTATGGAACTTTTACAAGAATTATATTTGTTTTCAAGATTTTATATCACATTTGAACTAAACTTATACGTATTTAATCAGTATTGTATATTTTTCAAAAATAAGTGTCCCTAACGTAGGCAGATACCTTAAAAATTGTACTCTGGAATAGAAAAAGAATTTTTTTACTTTGCCGTGTTATTAATTTTAGGAATTTTATCCACCAAAGGAAATTATTTGCGTTTCAAATACAGCACATCACATTTCTCTTCCGAATAATTCAAATTTAAAAATATTATTTGCTTATCGTTTAAAGCAGTGCTCCCCAATCTTTTTATCGCCGCGGACCGGTCAACGTTTGATAATTTTAACGCGGCCCGCTGAGGGGGGGGGGGGACGTTGATTGTTTATATTTTAGATTGTTTTGATTTAATAATATTAATTTAATTGTGTTTAAACATGCCTTCAAAATAAAATACAGTTACACCATAAATGAATATAAAGTGATTTAACATTTTAACTCACTAGAACACTAAATCAATGAGAAATACACCACAGTAAATGAAAGGGAAATAATTTAATGTTCCTTGGGCGGCCCGGTACCATTTGATCCACGGACCGGTACCGGTCCGCGGCCCGGGGGTTGGGGCACACTGGTTTAAATAATGAAAAGATGCACAAGTAATAATTCTTTTTCTTTTTTACAGAGTGTAATTTTAAAAAATCTTTAAATCCAAATGGACGATCATTTGAAAAATTTTCGCCATAGGTTAACATTGAGCTAAGAGAATCCAATATGGCTACTGGGGCCAAAAATAGCCTAGTTGTAGCGTGTTGGCTTTTGGTTCTGAGGGTGCTCGGATCGAATCCCGAAAAGTATCATTAAATACCTTCGTGTCTAGGTCGGATATGGCCAAGTTAAATCCATGGACTGGAAAGTCCATCTTTGAGGTTAGTGGGTGGGGAAGGTACGATCCCCCCAGATGTAATCACTGGGGGTGCTCTGTCTTTATTAACCGGAGCCTCACCCCCCAGCCCGCAAGCCTATATGGACCTGGACTGCAATACATTCCGGCCAGGAGGCATAAGCAACAACAACAACAACAACAACAATATGGCTACTACCTAACAGCCTTAAACAGCAGCAAATTCTGAGTTCTAAATTCTCAAGAATGGGTATTTGGAATGGGTATTTGTTCTTAAGAAAATGCTATTTGGAATATTTTTAGGCATTGTAACACTCAAGAGATGGAGGGATCTTTGCTTGGCGGATGATTCAGATATACATCCGTTTATGACTAACAAGTATCGCCATCCTTTTAAACTAGTTGTGATATTTCGGAATATAGATTTTAAGATTCAACCAAAGATTCAATTTTAAGATTCAATTTTAAGTCACTATTTAGATCAATTTTTCCTATTTACTAATGAAAGAAGAATGAACTCGCTGCTCAAATCCATTTTATCTATTTAGCATGATTGCCATTACTTGGCTTCAATTTGCACTTCACGTACTGCAGTTTTAGCGATCCGAAATGATAAGTTGGTTGGTTTGGTTATCATTCCTAACACTTGGTTAACAGAACTTCAGCGGATAATTGATGTTCAGTGGAAACGATGGATAAGGAATTGAAGACATCCAGCTCATTGCATATGGAAGAAGAAATCAGTACAGCTTTTAGTATCAAGATCAGTACTTTCTGTTGTCAAAAGCCTATTTCAGATTGATTAAGTGTACTCTAATTTCCAATGTTTGGATAAAGATATAAGTTGATAGTTGCCTCATACAAGACCAAATTTGATCTTTCCATATAATGAAAAAAAATATCCAGGAAAAAAAATTTTTCTTGACCTTTTTTTATTTCGAATCTTTTTATTGTTAAACGGGAAATTTTTGTGAAATGCTTTATATTTCCACATGAAAATTTTTTATTACTTGATTATTTTGGATCGAAATTTGTTTTGAAAGCCAATTGTTTGTAGTCAATATTTTGTCAGCTCTTTATATAAATCTTCAGTCGATCAACATGATATGCATACTTCCATCTGCTACTATCCAAGCCGTATTTAACTGTCTATCTGCTACTATCACAAGACCATAAAAACAGTAAAAATATGCTTTAAAAACATTTCATGAGAATGAAAAATCATGAATAATATTATTTTAGACAGGGTATAGAACTTCAATGAAAAATTCAAAAGGTTAATATTTGTGCGATTGATTTCGAAATTAGTGAACCTCATATGATTGATTAGACGTCTATCCCTAATACGGAGAACCGAACAGTACTAGTTACAGTTGTTTGATTACTGTAACTAGTATGGTTTTTGTTGATAGATTCTACTACAGAATGTAGGAATAAATATATCGGTTATTTTGAAAAGGAGTCATCTCCACTTTTCAAAAACTCATCTTCACTTTTCTCCAACTTCTCTGCTCCAAGTTAAAAAAAATATCAACAAATTATATTTTTGCATCAGAATTTATGCCTTACTAGCTGAAAACCCGCGCTTCTCTACGGAGTACATTCAAATTAAATACAACGGTCAACGTATGCAATTTATGCCAAAAAATAAATATATATATTTATAATAAATTCGATGATCAATGTATACAATTGATGTAAAATATCTATCTATCTATATATATATATATTTATAAAAAAATCGTAAGGGATAAGCATTTTTTTTGGATAATATCCAATCGTCTGCAGCATTAGAAAGAGAAAAAAAATTTTTTTTTGTCTATTTAGTTGTTACGCACGTGACGATAAATTTATTGAAAGTACCAGAAAAAGAAATTACGTGATCAGCATTTAATAAATTAAATTCTAAAAATTAATCTTTAAAAATTCACCAAAAATCAGGAAATGGAGGTAAAAATTCGAAAAAAATTTCATTTTGAAGGAATTTTTATGATCTTTCTCGTGATATAAATTTTCTAACCCTCAATGTATTATTTTAAATGCAAACGTAAAAAAAGTTTAAAAAACAGCTTAAAAATTTAATTAAAAAAATCTAAGAAGATTTTTTCAAAAATCTTTCTTAGTGCATCCCTACACTATTAGAAGAATCGCCATGCAAAATTTCAGCCCTTTAGGTCCAGCGGTTTGGTCTGTGTGTTGTATGTCAGTCAGTCAGTCAGTCAGTGAATGAATGAGTCAGTTACGGAACTGTTTTATATATATAGATAAACATAATAGATACTAAATTTAGTCTAACTAATAATGCATGAAGGCGAGTTATAGTTTTTTGCCTCTCGTAAAAAATCTTAAAAAATGGAGATGACTCCTTTTCAAAATGACCGATTCAAATATTTTAACATAGAATTAATTTCAGTTTAATGCCCCTTGTTTCTTTAAAGATTCTATGACATTTTATTATAACAGTCAAGAAACTGGAATTCACTAAACAGTTTAGTGAAATCATAAAAGTCAAAATGTTAAAAATATATCTAATTTATCAATGAGGAAGAAACTTAAACGAGGTTGTTATTTCCATTAAAAATTGACTCTCTTCTATGAAATAGCGAAAGTGACTTTCCCAACTTTAAAAAAAAGAAGAATTGGATAGAGAATGAATGGGATTTAAAGAAACCGTAGGAAAAACAAACCGACGCTAAAAGACCTTAAATAGGAAGAATTACAAATGTACCTCCATTACGCAATTCCCCTCGAGCAACAACCGTTCACAATAAGCGGCGAGTTCTCTTAAATTGCTATGAAAAGAACGATTCAGGGTTTGATATTTCTACACAACTTTATTTCGCTATAAAAACATGTATTTTTCTTTTCATAGCTATTTTTATGTCTTCGTTTTATTTAAAAAAAAGTGCGAACAGAATATTTCCTAATTTATTGATGAGTATATTCTTTTGATTTGAAATTTAATCGCTTCTATTGAGAGAAATAATGAGATAAAATATAACATTCCACACCGATGTTCAGAACATTTTGGAATTTTATTTTTTTAGACATTAATATGTTATAAGCACATCACTACATTAACACGGTTGAAATTATTCAGGATTCTTTAAAATTTTACCGTCATTTTTAAAAGTGCTGACGGGTATGACACAATACAAATTTATTTGACTTGAAAAAAAAATTAATATAAAATATTGTGTTGTCTGAATGTATGACCATAAATCAGGATGGCCCATTATTCAAACACATGGGGAATTCTTGCCAGAAAGTTCTTGAGTCAATGGTTTGAATTCCTGGCTATGACAGTCAATCGCTGCGGTAACGTTGGATTCATTGGAACGTACGATTGTGTGAAATTGTGCAATTTTAAAATTTTGTGTTAGAAATCGAAAATCATTAAAAAATAATTTAACTAAAAACTCGGGTCGGCCTACATTCCGTATCAGGGACCTGATTGAAAAGTGAAGACAGCTGTGAGAAAATTGCCTCACAATAACAACATGTCAGAATAGCTTATTACAGCATTCATCAGCATATTGGAGGATACGCTTTTTTCTGTTCCGAACTAGACAGAAAAACGTTATTACAAACTATAATTCGCTCTCTTTCTAAAATAACTCTCTAAAGTAATCTCTATGAGGGAATAACTCTTATGTCATTCTGACTTTAATCTTCGTGATCGTTCATTAACTTAAGGCATATAAACACGTAAAATGGACAACAATATATATTTACCACGCATTGTTGCACTATTGACTAATATAGTCAAACAATAAATACCTTTGCCTCACGATGGCGCAATGGTGAAGGCATCAGCCTTCCACGCCGGGAACATAGTCGAAAACTGGGGTAAAAGTCTTCCGCCTGCAAAAAAAAGTGTACCTTCTCTTGTCCTTCGCCAATGTTATTGTTTGCCAATTCAAATTCTTCTGTCCCTGTGTATACTTCTAATTCCTGTCTTGTCTTCATATGTCCATCGGACTGGGTCTCGTAGTGCGAACCCAGGTGCATACGATAACAACAGCAGCAGCAATAGATACCTTTAAAATATCCAGCTCATAAAACCTGTGAAAATATCCGAATTTTAGTACTGATGGGAAATTTGTGAACAACAATAAAATAGAGTTTTTTTAGTAAAGTCCTCGTTCTTAAAGTTATAAGGAAAGGAACTTAAAGAGAGTTCCTCCCATTGCCGAGGTATTTCTGATCCTAGAGGATGGTCGTTATAAAGTTCCTAAAACGTTTTGCAAGTTATTGCGTTATTATTTGCTGCTTGCTAACCAGATTTTTTTAAGTCCTCTTTCCTTCCAAAGTCTATAAGCACTAATAATTAAATAACTTTGAACTCAACTGTCGAAGCACAGGGAAAATTTTTTCTCGCAGTTGCGAAATGTGCAATCGAAAGCAAGACTTGCCTGGAAACGTTGACTGCTGTTGCAATAATAGCGCCCTTTACACGTAGGCTCTTTCCAGCGTGAAACCACGATCCTGCGCGATTGAGTGCACGTGTGAAGGTGGAGAGGAAGGGAAAGCTGCTTTTGAGCGTACTGCAAGTTTTCCTGCTCGCAATCCCGTACGCTCCAAGAACTCCAATACGCTCTTTTGCGAGTGCTTGGAGCATGCGCGCAATCCCGTACGCTCCAAGCAATCGAGAAAGAGCGTACTTGTAAAGGGCGCTAATGAAGCCAACGCAAAATCCTAACCAGTGTAATCTAGGGACCAAGTGTAGAAATTTTATAATAGGAATTATTGCGATAAGGAGAAAGTTTTATATTAGTAGAGACTATTTTGCATTTTGAGGTCAATTTCTTTTCCGAAATGATTCATGATTTTCAAATTTTATTCAAATTTTTTTATGTTAGGCAAAACAGCAGAACAACATATCCTTAAAGACAGGCAACAGACAAGTATTCCGAGCTTAAAAGTGTCGAAATAATTTAATGGAACTTAGTAAGAGGAGGAAGCCCTTTAAATTGGGAAGGTCCTAAGTACACTGCTAGCCAATAAAATTACAACACCATGAAGGAGGGATGATACAAACTTCGAATTCGAATGAAAGGAAGAAGATGCTGGGATATGCAAATAATTAGCATTTAAGCGCAATTGAACGACGCAGGAGGGAGAAACGGCATCTCAAACTCTGTATAAAAGGAAAGTTACGCAGCGGGTTTCTCATTCGGAATCGCATTTGAATGTTGGTTGTTTGTGAGAAGATTGTGCTATGCCTCGTATAAGAAGGAGAAACGGCTACCAGCCAATGTCGGAATTCGAGAGCGGCGGGATCGTGGCCTATCGACAGTGCGGTTTATCGTTCCACGATATTGCTGTTTGCATTGGTCGGAATCCAACGACTGTCATGCGAATATGGAATCGATGTGTTCAAGAGGGTCATACTGAACGCTATGCAGGATCTCAACGACCTCCCGCCACTAACGCCCGAAAGGACAGACATGTTGTCAGGTCGGCCTTGCAGGATCGTACAGCAGCATCATGGACCTTGAGTCAGGAAATGGGCTCGTTTGCAGCACGACAAGTATCCACACGGACAGTGCGACGACGTCGGGAGCAGCACGGACTGTCTGCACAGCAACTATGATTACGGCTTCCCTTGACACTGCAGCATAGAGATGCGCGGCGACAGTGGTGCGTCCAACGACAAAACTGGAGACGGAAGTGGCCCCATGTCGCGTTCTCAGACGAGTCCCGGTTCTGTGTGCAGCAACAGGATGGACGTATCCGTGTCTGGAGGCACCGAGGACAACGCACGTGGCCTGCTTTCATTCGATATCGTCATACGGGCTCTGCACCTGGTGTGATGGTATAGGCAGTCATTGGGTACACGACACGAACACCTCTTGTTCGCGTCATTGGTAATCTGAACAGCCAGCTTTTCATTTCTGAGATCTTATAGGGCTGTGCCCTATCTTCGAGACCTCGGAGACGTCATCTTGCAACAAGATAACGCAAGACCGCATATTGCCTGTCGTGTCCTGACCTACCTCGACACAGAGGGTGTTCGACTGAGTCTCTGGCAAGCACGTTCTCCAGATCTCTCAGCCATTGAAAACATCTGGTCATGTGTATCTGAGAGACTGGGCGACCGCTCTCCAGCCACTGCGATTGATAAAGTGTGGCATAGACTTGAAGCAGCATGGAATGACTTGCCCGTATCTATTATCTAAGCTCTTAGACTCAATGCCTAACTGAGTTAGAGCCATTTTAGCTGCCAGAGGCGGCAGCTGTGTGTACTAATTTTGGACCCTGTATACCCCCAAATTGCCTATGAATTTAACCATGTTTTCTTCCTACTATGCTGTATACGTACAATTAGTAAAATTTTGTTATTTGCTTTCCTTCTTGTTGTTGGAATTTTAATGGCCAGCGGTGTAATTTGCAATCCGAGTTAGAGATATTTTGTACAGCAACCGAATTGTCATATTTTCGTTTGCTAATTTTGTAAGTAAAATCAAGTTGAATAATAAACTCTAGTATGTTATTGAGTTTGTCGATGAGTCTTCCCTACCTAGACGTTTGCAAGGAAAATTTACTTAGGTAAGAAAATGGGTAGTAGCTCTTTTGTGTTCTTAAAGTTTACTTTTCATGTTTTTATATTCTATTCTGGAATTTTAAAAGGCTCTATTTTAAAAGTTTATCCTCAAAGTATCTCTAGAAATACAATTTTGTGTGAATTTTATTACTAAAGGCATACTTAATGTTATGTTTCTCAATTTTTATATTTTTGGCGATTTATACGCTTTTTTACGTCTTGCCACCATAATCTAAAACCTTGAATAAAATCACTAAAATTAACACCTAAAATGAATCCAGTCAAGCGAAAAGCTCATTTTACTGTTGAATTCACACAAAATCAAATTACAAACATCAAAACAGAGGAATGATCTTTCGAAAAAAAATATTTCTTCGCAGTGAGTGAAGTCACAAATCGTTTCTCATAAAATATGCCCGTATACGTCAACACGTAGTTTTTATCAGAAATACAGAATATGTTTGAAGCCTTCCCTCTCCTTCACCAGTCAAAATTATTGAACTTTGTATTCAGTTGGAAATATAAAATGTGGAAAAAGTGGAAAGTAGGCAAGATATTTCACATGGAAAAAACATTTCGAATCGAGAAATAAAGCCCGGATTCAAATTTATAGAACAAAGTCTGGAGTGTTTTGCCAGAGTATACTTCGGTTTCAGAGTTAGGAAGTATAGAGGTAAAATCAAGAATAATATTCCAAAGTTTATATAAGCTCTAAACAAGCCAGGATTTTACTTTTTGTGTTTACTTATTCATAGATGATCGAGAAAAAAAAGATTTATAAATAGAATTTTCTGAAGAAAGATTCAAATATTTTTTATATGAAATAAAAATTGTTTGCTTATAAAAATAAATGCTTTTGAGATATGTCTGGATAAAGTATGAAAGAGAGTGACAGAACGAAGAGAGGGTCGTGCAAAAATTATGGATACTATCTATTGGTTACACATAATCTTAAAAAAATTATTAGTATTTTTGTTTAATTATGTTTCAAAGTTACACATACTGAGTGGCCAATTTATTATGCTGACCTAAGAATTTTACGCAAATCAGCTCTGACGTTACGATCTTCCTGCTAGAGGGAGATATTGTTATAAAAAGGAATTGCTGGATGATTGAAAAGATAGCTGAAGTATATTGCTACTGAAGTAACAGGTACCAACGTGATTTAATGCACTCTGAACTTAGAATGATTGTGGGTATTGAAAGCGGTGGAGCGAGTATCAGCGAAATTTCTTCCTTGTGAAGTGTTCGAGAACAGCTAGCTATTGTTCATGTTTTCAAAGAGAAGGCTACCAAATAAAAATCTGGTCTCAAACGTACGGCGAGTAGTCTGATGACTACTCGCCGTAAGTAGACCGGCTACTAGATGCTCGCGCTGAAAGGAAAACTTACAGACATGTCCAGTCCAACAGATGGGCAACAGTAAGTTTAAATATAGATAATCTTAATCAGGGACCATCTACGACAGCCTCTCAACATACTGTTCGCCACATGTTACACCTGTTTGAAAGCCTTTGCTGTGTGCAGCTAACAAGATCAAACGTCTCCAGTTCGGATAGGATCACACGGATTGGACTGTAAATAAATGGAAAAGGGTAATGGAGTCCAATGAATCACGATGGTGCAAATGACAGAGTGCGAATAGAGAATACCAGCACGAAATCAATGATCCAAGGTCTAACGCCACAGCACTTCAAGCTGGCAAGAGACAATGTTATGGTTTGTGGATGTTGTCCTAGAATTGTTTCAGTCCCGTGGGAAAACTTCTGAAAAGGTATTCAAACCTTTTCGCTGACCAAATACATTCAGTTATGTTAATGGTTAACCTTACTGGCGATGGGTGCTTCCAAAAAGAGAATGCTCGATGTCGCAAAGCTCACACATGGTTTTAAAATCATGACGGAAACTTCATCTTGCTTCGCTGGCCTCCATAGTTATCAAATCTCAATCCAATTGAGCATTTGTGGGATGAGGTCGATAGGAGCATCAGGCATCTGGATCCAGAATCATCATATCTTACAAAACCGGATAAAGCAGTTCCTCGGATATGGTCTCAGATTCTTCTAGCTACCTACCACCATCTCATAGAGTCCATGTCAAAGAGCATCGCAGTAGTATGTAGACCAAAAAATGCCTCTACGATGTACTGAACTGAGTAAGTAGTTATAATAAAATGGCTACTTAGAGTATATGCAGCTGGAATCGTAATATCATATGGGTACGCACAAAAATGTACAATATTTTTCAGATTGAAATAGTTACAGGAAATGAACAGCAAACCTCAAGCCCTGAAATTTCTGAAAGTACCAGAATAAAGCACTCTGTGAAAGACACCTTATATATGGCAGGTTTCATTCCATTACCTCTATATATCTGCCAATATATATATATATATATATATATATATATATATATATATATATATATATATATATGTAGGAAGGAGTTAGTACTCCTTCCTTTAGAAGTGAATCATTAGACTTAATTATTTTGAACATTTAATTAAACTAGACGATGTTTACAAGACAGGACTAACACTTAGTATGAAATTAAAAAAATAAACACAGAAGCATCAAAAGAGCTAAACATCGGGAGCTTGCAGAACAACACATCCGCTTCGTAATGTCACTAGTCCATCACACTGTTTGCGTGCCAAGTCCTTCGCACCGAAGTAGTAGGAGTGGAAGTTGTAGTAATAGTTCAGTTGTGTTGCCAAACTCACTCTCACACGGCCGTTCTGACTTTCCAGACGTCCGCGGCTGGGTTGTAAACAATAATTCTGAAAAGATAAAAAAAAAAGAGCAGAAAAAGGAAAAATTTTTCAAAAAATCAAGCAGTGTTCAACACAGTGGTATTGGTGTTCAGTTTCTGCACCACTGTTTCATTTTGTCCGCTGCAGTTGATGTTATGGTTGGACCATCGTGATGTCCTAACTTTCGAACTTCGTAACGATCGTTGGGGTTGATGTTCGTGATCTCATATGGTCCGAAGAACTTTGGTCGGAGCTTTAATCCGGTTCCAAATTGAGTTCGTTGTATTGCCACTTTGTCACCGATCTTGTATTTACAAGCCGGTTTACGCCGTTTGTTATATTGTCGTATGTTTTCTTCCTGTAGACGGAGGATATTTCGTTTAGCTTCGATACGTAACGCTTCTTTGTCATCAAGAATTCTTTGGTGGTGTTCCTCGTCAAGAAGATTTTTAATCTGTAGATCCTCTTGTTGTTTCATTTTAACACCAATTAAAAGTTGAAAGGGTGTGAATTTTGTACTGCGTGTGGTGGTACTATTTAAGATACGTTGCAATCTTGGGACATATTTAAACCATTTGTCAGGTTCATCTAGAGCTAACTTAGTTAAAACGGGAATAATTGTGCCATGAACACGCTCAACCTGACCGTTGCCACGTGGCACACCTGTTGCTATTGAAATGTGTTCAATTGACTGTTCCTGGCAGTAACTTTGAAATTCTGAAGATGTGAATGCGCTACCTTTGTCAGTAATGATTTTTGAAGGGTTGCCAAATGTAGTTTGTTGCAAGGATAATTTGTCTAAGGCATCTTTCGTAGAGGTGGACTTCACGGGATAGATCCATACAAATTTGGAAAAGGCATCAACTACTGTAAAAAGATACTTATAACATTTTTTTGTCGATGGTAAAGGTCCTAAAAAGTCGCAATGGTAACATTCAAGGGGTGCATCACCTTTTGGAATGGGGTGAAGGTATCCTTCTTGTTTTCCAGATTTTCGCGAGGACAAAATGCAAGGAATACAGTTCGAAATAATTTCTTGAACTAATTTCTTAAGTTGAGGAATGAAAAATTCACGAGAAACAATTAATTCGGTTTTTTGTGAAGCAAAATGACCTTGTGAATGGGCGTTTAGCACTATTTCTTTCTGCATCATTTGTGGTACTACTAAAAGTTCGGCATCCTGATGAAGTTTATAAAGAATTCCGTTTTTAACAAAAAATTCATCAGAAGGTGTAGATTCAAGCATAGATTTAATTTGAGATATAAATTCATCCTGGTCTTGGGCATTTTTCACCTTTTGAGTGATATCATTTGAGGTAATTACAAGAATGGGGTTACGACTTAAAGCATCAACATGTTTCATCTGTCTACCGGGTCGATGACAAACTTCATAATCAAAGTCTTCTAACATCAATGCCCATCGAGCAATTTTAGCTGGTAGGTCTTTTTTGTGCATCGTTTTTTGGAAAGCATCACAATCGGTGATAATTTTAAATTTTGTTCCCAACAAGTAGTTTCGAAATTTTTTTAGCGCTTCAATAACGGCAAGAACTTCCAGTTCATAACTATGATATTTTTCTTGTTGAACTGTAGTTTTACGGCTAAAATAATGAATAGGATGAAACTGTCCATCATCGGATTGTTGCAAGAGCACAGCGCCAAAACCTAAGGAGCTGGCATCAGTGTGGAGTTCTAATGGGTATCCCTGTTGAAAAACACGAAGAACTGGATTTTGTGAAAGAATGTTTTTCTGTTGTTGAAAAGCTGCTATTTGTTCAGGGGGTTTGGGAGCTTCAATAACTTGAAATTTTGGTTCAACCTTTTCACTTTTGACGGATTCATTCTCAAGGGCATCATCATCGGCATCAAATATTTTTGGTTCAAGAGTTGCTTTGATAGTTCCAATATCAAAAGCATTATCATCATCGTTATCATGAAGCAAATCTAAATCACTGGCATCAGCATCATCTAAATATTTTCCATCATCATTATCATGAAACAAATCTAAATCATTGGCATCATCATCATCATCATCACGTTCAAAATCAATTGGATTATCCATTTTCTCTACCCTAGAAATCTTATCTTGAGTAGATGTTAGAGGTTTTTCAGACATGCATATTTGGCCCTGATCTTGAATTTGTTTTTCTACAATTTTCTGTTCCGCAAAAGGGAGTCGTCGAGAACGTTGATTTACGGGGATTTCATCTTGTAATAAAATAGTCCTTTTAATTTCAGTGTCTTGAACTTTATGGGGTTTGTAGGAAGTAACGATATTTTGAACTTCCTCACGAATTTCAGAATTCAAAATGTGTGAAAGATCAAATGGAAAAGCTTGATCATCAGAAACATTAGCAATATTAACGAAGATGTTATTATCAAGAGTAAAACGAATACCGTCTTCATCAAATGTAAATTGGGTTTGCTGCAAAAAGTCGATTCCGATAATCACATCAAAAGGAATCAAGTCATCCTCTAGAACATGTATTTTAGCAGGTAAAGTAATGGTTTGAATTTCGATGGAATCCTGAAAGAATCCGATGCTGTGAACTTGGTTTTTGCCAATTCCTGAAAAGGGAATGTTGGTGGGCTGCAATGGTGGCGAACCAATTCTTCGATAGGTTTTCTCATTGATGAGGGTTGCCTGTGACCCAGTGTCACAGAGTGCTGTCAATTGAATTCCTGCAAGTTGAATGTCAACATGCATGGGATTTTTCGATGAAGTTTCAGGAGAAAGTGCATTTACAGTTTTATCAGAAATATGTTTTTGAGAATCAGGTTTTGGTTTAGAATTTCGATAACTTTTAGGGCAATTAGCATGAACATGACCAAAACTTTTACATCCGTAGCATTGTTTACCATGTGACTTGTTCAAACATTGGTTGCTTTTGTGACCTCTCAAGCCACAGGAAAAACATACTGGCTGTGTATTTGGGCTACGTGTATTATCGACTTTCACATTGAGGTAGGAAGCATCAATTTTTTTCTGATTATTTTGTCTGAAATTTTGTGATCTGTTAAAGATTTGTTCATAAATTTTCAACTTTTCCTTAAATTCAGGGACGGATTTACAACCGTAAAGAATAACTTTATTGTTTGTTGAATCAGGAATTCCGTTTATGACATACTCAAACAGAGAGGAGTCATCGAGAGAACCTTTGTGTGCCAAATCTCTCATAGCTAAGAAATATTCTTGTAGGGTTTCAAACGGTTTCATACGTCGAGATTCCATTAATTTATGTAACTGAATACCGTTAATTTTGTCCGAAAATTCGTCTAATAAATGGTGCTTCAATTGTTCCCAATTTGTAATTCCACGAATAGACCTAATTAAAGTTTGAGCGGGACCAGTTAAACATTTTCTAACAAAAGTAATTTGGTGAATTGGATTGTTTATCTGATATAAACAAAAAAGTTCTTCAACGTCAGATATAAAATTCTCAACACTGTAATTATCACGAGACGAGAAAGGTTTTATTAAATCAACAACGTCTTTCAGACTAAACAACTGGAAAGAGAGATTCGCAGTTTCAACTGAAGGCAATGAATTTTGATCTGATTCACCAACGGAAATGTGTGTATTTTGCTTATTCGAAGATTCTTTTGCGTCAATGGTGGGGGAAAAGGGAGATCTATTTTCCTCTATAACGCTGTTAGTTTGGGATGAACGTGCACCCGGAAGTGAGTCATCATTCACTTCGCATTCCGAAAGATCAGAAAATTCTGCTTTTAATAACGATAAATCACTAAGACTCATAAGAATGGTATTGGCACATTTGTCTGGGTCAGTTGAAAATTCTAAATGAAGTAGATTACAAATAGAAATCAAGTCTTTAAGTGAAAACTCTTTAAGTACTTTCTGTTTCGTTGCTTCCAACACGAATGGCTGTTTAAAACCTGTAAATTTACGTAATCTGGTACGATTTTGTCTGTCGCCGTCTGTACCAAAAATTAAACGATGTAGAACCTTTATTTGATTCGTACCACCAATTTTTAATGATTTTGCAATATTGGGGTAATCGTTGAGAGTAGCCATAACTATATACTAGGTTCAAACAATTATAGTACACAAATATACAAATATTCAAAACCAAAATCAATACTTATAATACGTAGGTACTCAAATTCAAAAATAGAAAATAATATTTCAAATCGAAATTTTTGCAAATACCAATTCAATAATAAAATATTGATTCTCAAAATATGCATCAAAATAAGTAATCTTTAAAACAGGTTTTGTTCAAGAAAACAAAATTATGAACTAAAATAAGCATCAAATATCAAATAATAAGTTCTTCAAAATAATTTCTCTGGTTGAAGAAAACAGATGACGTAAATTTAGATATGTATCAAGTTAGATATTACTTCAGCAAAATATTCATCAAATTAATCTTCAAAATAAATCACTGTTGAAGAAAATAGAGGATGTAAATGCAGCATCAAAATAATAGTTAAAGTTCTAATGTTAAAAGCATCAAAATTGGGAAATCGAAAGTATCAAAATTGTGAAATCGAAAGCATCAAAGCATTCTGCAAAATAAAAAATATTCTCGCAAGAAAACAGCAGAATTAAGTTCAACATCAAAGCGCATCAAATAAGCAAAGTTGTCATCAAATAAACATTCGCTTCGTCAAAATTATGCATCAAAATAATAATATAATAATCTTCAAAAGTATTCAATTCGCGATCTTTCAAAATATATATTATGTTGTGGTTTGTTCAAGGAAACAAGATTCTTCAAGTTAAATGTCGAAATTTTCATCAAATCATCAAATAATTTCATCGAAATAGAATTCTCTTCAAGAAAACAGAAGTGATAAATTCAACGTCAAAGACCATCAAAAGTGAATTTAGCATCAATTAAATTCCTGCATCAAAAGAACGTTGAAATATCTTTCAGTTTTCTTAAATCATCAATAAGTTGAGAATTCCCTTAATCATCAAAATTTTCTTGAACAAGCGTCAACGTATGCATCAAATAATTTTAATATGATCCAAGTTACTTACAATTCTGGTTTTGGTTCTCATCATCCCATCAGAGTATCATCAGAGTCCGTGGCACATCACTTTGGCTTTCGCTTTCGATATCCAAATCCAAAATGACAGACAACAGTAATCCAGTCGAAATCAAGTCGAAATCAAGTCGAAATCAAGTCGTATCATCGAAAGAAAATAAAGTTTTTTTTTTAAGTTCAGCATGCTAGGGGTATTTTTCGAGTCCGAGGGCCGAGCACCCATGTAGGAAGGAGTTAGTACTCCTTCCTTTAGAAGTGAATCATTAGACTTAATTATTTTGAACATTTAATTAAACTAGACGATGTTTACAAGACAGGACTAACACTTAGTATGAAATTAAAAAAATAAACACAGAAGCATCAAAAGAGCTAAACATCGGGAGCTTGCAGAACAACACATCCGCTTCGTAATGTCACTAGTCCATCACACTGTTTGCGTGCCAAGTCCTTCGCGCCGAAGTAGTAGGAGTGGAAGTTGTAGTAATAGTTCAGTTGTGTTGCCAAACTCACTCTCACACATATATATATATATATATATATATATATATATATATATGTGTGTGTGTGTGTGTGTGTCACATATCTGTGTCACGTTTTCATTTAACATTCAAGATAATCTACCATTATTCTTTCGTATCTATTAAAAAAAAAGAGAACAAATAGAGAGAAGAATGAACCGCTTTCGTGGGTATATATATATATATATATATATATATATATATATATATACACAGAGGCTGTTCACACATTTTTTAGACGATGTATATTGTATTCACAAAACTAAATTACATAAAATTCTTGTGTTTTAAATGTTCTATTTGACATCCCTTATTCTGAACTATCTTTTGACATCGCAATTTCCAGGATAATAATGCTTTTTGAAGTGTCAGAAGAGGTATTCTATCCCATTCCTCCTGAACAGCTTTCCAGAGTCTTGTAAGGGTTATGGGACGACGTTTGGATAGTGCAGATTTTAAAAGTCCGAAAGCAAAAAAATCCATAGGTGATACATCGGGAGATTTAGTAGGGATATCAGTGAAGGGTATGGCCTTGATACCAGTTTTTTGTTCCATTTCTTTTAGGAAATTTACAGTGGATTTTGATGTGTGACTGCTAGCTTTGTCCTGATGGAGTCTCACAGATTGATGGCACTGTGGGTAAAGCGATGGTATTTCATTCAGAAAAATTGGCGATAAAATATGTTCCTGATAGTATTTGGAGTTAATCTTGACATTTTTCCCACTCTCTTTATTTTTAACTTGCCATTATAAGAAAAACCAGCAACAATCATGAATCCCTTAGAAAAACTTTCTTTTGATTCTTTGAACCATGTGCTTAATTTTGTTTCTCCCCTTTTATGATAATAAATGGCTCTTTTTGTGTTCCAATCATTTAAATACACCCATGATTCATCTATTGTGACAATTGTTTTC
The DNA here is from genome assembly GCA_907164885.2 of Dolomedes plantarius. NCBI lineage: Eukaryota > Metazoa > Arthropoda > Arachnida > Araneae > Dolomedidae > Dolomedes > Dolomedes plantarius. The sequence continues at coordinate 169,678,861 of OU015494.1, forward strand.
CATTTTTCTTTGGATAAGTGTTTCTCATATAGAATTCTGCAGCGTGTCCTGCGTTCAGCGATATCATTTGGAAGAAGACGATGCACATTGCGTTTTTTCGCTTTCTTAAGATTTTAATCTACGTTTATCATTTTGTTTACAGTGGACACCGAGCATTTTAATGATTTTGCAACTGTCCTTTGACTAGGGGGATTTTCTTTTAACATTAAACAACGTACCTTTGCAATAGTCGAAGATGTCCGTTTTTTCCTTGGATACTTGTTTGGAATTTTTGTCCCACTTGAGGCTCCAATTTGACGTTTTTTTCCTTTCTTGTTGACGATATTGCCTATCGACGCTTTAGATATCACAAAACCATGACTCTCACATCGTTTTTGGATAACGGAGTATGCATATTTCTCTTCGGAAAGAGCATAAATGTAGCCTTCGAACCACTGCTTTGTTAAAAACGCCATTTTGAATAAAAACAAAACTTTCAACCCGCAGATGATAATTTTGACTTTTAAAAAAATAGTACAATTGCAATTATTTCTTTTGCAGCAAACGCTTTTTTATTACCGCTTACCAAAATCGTCTAAAAAATGTGCGAACAGCCTCTGTATATATATTTATATATCTTTATATATATTTATTTCTTCTGTCAGTGTGTATGTCACTGAACTCCTCCTAAACGGCTGGACTCATTTTTCTGAAATTTTGTGTGTGCGATTAAGATGATACGAGAATGGTTTAGATTCACAATAAGACACCCCTAGCACCCTAGGGGGGCAGGGGGCACATGTAAAAATAATTGAAAACGACTGATATCACTGTCGAATTTATAGTTTTCGGGTTAGCCGAGATTAATAGTGACACTCCCGGTGTCGTTTAAGTGCAAGTTCAGCCCCGGGGCAAGTTCAGCGACGGGGGAAGAAGGGGGAATATAAAATCCCCAAAATGACGATAGTAGTGTCGAATCCATAGTTTTCGGGGTTACTGAGATTAATAGTGACACTTCTGATGACGGTTAAGTGCAAGTTCAGCCCCCCCCCCCCTATTGCCATAGGGGGTGAGGGGGAAGATGGGTAAATATAAAATCTCCAAAATGACCGAGAGTAGTGTCGAATCCCTAGTTTTCGGGGTCTCTGAAAGGAACAGTGGTAATCCCAGTGACGTTTAAGTGAGAGGTCAGCGACCTTCTCCCCCCCCCCCATCAGCGTTGGAGGGGAGGTGGGGGGTGAAGATAAAATGTCCAAAATGACCAAGAATAGTGTCGAAACTATAGTTTTCGGGGTCACTGAGACGAATAGTGACACATCTGATGCCGTTTAAATGCAAGTTCCGTCCCCCCCCCATCACCATTGGGGGAGGAGAAAGGAAAGGAGAAAAATGAAATGTCCAAAATGTCCGAGAGTAGTGTCAAATCCATTGTTTTCGGAGTCACTGAGATGAATATAGGAAACTTAAAATGTTGTTTATAATGAAGTTTTGAGTTAAATAATAGAGTGAATTTGTAATTTTATTTTATCATTTGTATACTGTACATATACTTTTAAATTCTCGAAAATAAAATTACTTAGATTTTACACTATAGATAGAATTCATTCCTTTTCCTGTGTAGTAAAATATTGAGATTAATAAATACCTGGGCAACGCCGGGTAAGCAGCTAGTATATATATATATATATATATATATATATATATATATATATATATATATATATATATATATATATATATATATATATATATATATATATATATATATATATATATATATATATTATTTTTAGCCGGAGGATGTCTCTTCAAGATAAATACGGCCGTTGAATAAACTCACACAGAGAAAAAAAAAGAAGTCTTGTTAATTCCTCATTCTTGTTTGCTTTTGAAAGATTTTTAAAGCATAAATTACTTACCTATTTTTCAAAAACTATGTTTACTTGATAGTTTTTGTTTTATTTCTCACTTTCATACATCTCAAAGTCACTTATATATATATATATATAAATTTTTTTTAGTAAACAATTTTTATTCCATACAATAAAATCAAAATCTTTGTTGTTATTTTCTTCATTGTTTTGGCTAAATCATAACGAAATAAGCAATTTTTCTAAAGTATTATACAATGAACTGTAGAAAAAATCTCTGCTTTTTTCTAATCTCGAGACTGGTGTTTACATATTTAAATTATACAACTTTTATCCAGAAGTAAGAAGAATTCACATCTTGCTAATACTGGAGTAGGACGAATTTTTCATTACTGGTACAATCAACCCTCCTATAACGCGATGAATTCGTACCGCGTTATATGGATACCGTGTTATAAGAAACTAAGTATAAATCAGAATAATTCGTACCGCGTTATATGGTAATTGCTTTAAGTGAAACTCAGATGTAAGTGTATATATAAATCAGGTTGATTCGTTCTATGTTATATAAACGGCATCTTTAGAGCACCATGTTATGGTGAATACGGTTTTGAAATATAATCCATGCTATAGGGAGACTGCTTAAGCTAATTGCATTCTAATATAGACAAATAACATTATAACAATGACGTAGCGTTCATGCGTTCGTAGCAAGGCAAGCAGTGCATGCCTTGAATAAATATTATGAATAAAATTATTAATAAAGATTACAGTCAACCCTCTTATAACGTGATTAATTCGCACAGCGTTATAAGAAACTCAGAATTAGTGTCAATCAGAGGAATTCGTACCGCGTTTTAAGAGGGCCGACACAATTTTTTCTCCGCGTAATATGGCAACCGTGTTCTCGGAGTACCGCGTTAGAAGAGGGTTTACTGGAGCAGAATGTCAAGAAAAATCATCCACGTCAACCTCAGAGGGAATCGATTCTATGAATCTCTTTGAATTTGGAAAACATTGACAATCGTCAAAACTAGTATTCAGCGTAGTATAAAGTGGCCAGGGGCTCTCGGTTCTTGTAAACAGTCCGAAATTTTTTAATCATGTTCTCGAAAAATTGAAGTCTTGGAAAGCGTCAAATGTCCTAGAATTTATCAATTTGTTCTTAAATCTAATGATATTAACTGATGATAAACTCAAAAATCTTTTTGATATGTATATATATCTTCAAGTATTTTCAGTTATTAATGATACATGGTGTATAAAAATCCCATTTTTTATCTGCTTCAACTTCATGAGTTACTATTCTTCAGTTATATTATTCATGTAATGTGATGAATTCCTGAAAAAAAAAGCCTTTAATGAGACCCAAATGCTTTAAAGGTAGGTCATTCCCTCTCTCGAGCTTTTAAAAGTCATTAAATTTTTTTTCGAAAAATATTAACGACTTATAAAAACTATATTTTTTCCATGATAAATAGGAATCTGAAAAGTAATGGAAATACATAGTCAAATTTCTGAGCTTTGAAAAGTATGCGACATCAGATAATAAGGAAACGAAAGTGTTGAAGAGTCGTCCAAATGGAAGATGAAACTTTGGGTTTTAATTACAAAAATACTTCTACCTGATTATGCTTGAAACAGTTTTGATGTTCTTTAGGAAAAATTAAACGGAAGTGAATAATAATGTTTAAAATTTATCCCAAGCATTTTTTAATTTTCTCTCAAAAGGGAATAGCTGCTGGTGCTTTTGAAAATTTAGTTACATCATTTTCAACACAGTTATTGTATTTATATAAATAAATAAAATAAATATATATATATATATATATATATATATATATATATATATGTGTGTGTGTGTGTGTGTGTGTGTGTGTGTGTATACACTACTGGCCAAAAGTATTGCAAGCTTGAGAAATTTAACATTTTTTCAAGAATAATCCCAAAAAATAATATTTTTTCAATGTAACTGATATTTTTTAATATCAATATGTTAAATTAGTTTAAAGACAAGATATGATTAAGCTATTGAACAAAAATAGTTATTTAAATTTATAAAAAATAGCATACAAAAATGTACAGGTTATCAGAAATCGGAATCCATTTTTGTTCCCTGGAATAAAATGAAATAAATAAACAATTTCAAGTTCTTCTGAGAAGAAAAGATAATAGATGAGTTCGATTGAACCGTAAAACATTTAACATGTTTTTGGGCCGCCTCTGGTTTTAATCACACCAGCCATTCTTTTAGGCATGGAATCCACAAGGTTTTGAAACACTTCTTTCGGTATTTCATGGTGCCAAATTTTAATTAATGTTTTATGAAGCTCTCGTTTTGTTGTGGGACGATTTTGAGATATTTTCCTTTCAATTATACTCCATAAATTCTCAATAGGATTTAAATCTGGCTAATTTCCTGGCCATGGGAGAACATTAATACCATGTTTTGTAAATTCAGCCTTAAGATAAAATAAGAAATGTTTCGATTTAGAGTTCTGAATTGAAATCTAATGAAATTTAATTTAATTTCAAAGTTTTTCTTGCCTTTTTCGATGTATTGCAGGGTGCTAGGTCTTGCTGAAATACTCATTTCTGCCTTGGGAACATGTCATGAGCACTAGGAAGCAATCGATCCTTCAGCACACTAATATACTGGCCACTCTTCATAGTTCCCTGTACAAAATGGAGTCGTCTAGTTGACTTATATGATATGCAGCCCTACAGCATTTGGCTTTCTAGGTGTTTTTCTGTACGAACCAGACAGTCTGAACTCATGCTCCCTTTTGCTTTAAGCCAAACTTGGGCATATTTGCCAGACATTAAAAAAATCGACTTTCGTCGCTGAACAAAACTTGTGTCCATTTTGAAATATTCCATTTTTTGTGAACCTTGGCCCAGTTCAATCGTTTATTCCGCATTGCTTTGCTCAGAACTGGTTTTTTCCTAGGCACATGTGCCATGAAACCAGCTTCACGGAGTCTCCTGCGAACTGCTCTGGAACTGACAATGACTGAAGTCGACTCACTCCATTCTCTTGCAAGTGTAGCAGAACTTGCAAACATATTTTTTCGTCATAATCGTGTCAACGAAGCATAAGCACGTTTCGAAGATAACCTCGGACGACCACTTCTAGGCTTCTTATCCACGGTTCCTTCTGTTTTAAATCTCTTTATGAGGCGTGAAACAGTCGACTTACTGCAGCCGCACAGATGAGCAATCTTAACATTTTAAATAATTTTTTGATGCATTAAAATAATAGCCTGGAGCTTCCGAGGAGTTACTTCACATATTTTAAAAGAAAAGCACAGTTGAATTTTAAAAGAAATGCGCAGTGGTATGCACTTCAGCAGAGCAACAAACCAAATGAAATTCTACCAGTCGGCTCGTATTTATAATAAACATCCGGGATGACTAAATCGTTGGTAAAGATTGCATCACAAAGTATGACACAATAGCTTGAAACTTCTCCACCACACTTGCCCTTAAAAAAATCAGTTTAATTGAAACTTTTTTATTATTTTTTTCTTTCCTGTATCATCAATCATTGATCCATGGCCCAAAATGCAAAACTGCAAAATTTCAACCTGTTTTGACAAAAGGTGGCAAGTTTTGCCTAGCTTTTATCTTGGTTCTTATATAACTGTCTCTTGCCTCTGAACCATAAACAGATAATTCAGCCTCAGTTACTAGCTTTATAGTGATGCGACATCGATAACAAAACATCGATGTTTTGAAACATCGATATTCAATATTAAAACATCGATGCTAATAAAACATCGCCCAAAATCCATCGATGTTTTTAAACATCGATGTTTTAGAACATCCATTTTTTAAAACTGGTTTAGTAATTTCTAACATTAATGTTACTTCCGTTAGTCGTGGGGGGGAGGGGGCAATTTAATTTTACTCTCTGATTGGGTAGGCACAAATGACAAAACCTTGGTTGCTTTGGGCTACATTGATGACTCAAAATTCTCGTTGTAAATACCGCCATGAATTGCCTTCAAATGTCCAGATAAATTCGTGGTATTGCCAGAAATTTTGAGGGACTTAAGGCAAATATTGCATTTCGCCAATTTGTCAGTGGTTTTGTAAAAATATTTCCAAACGGTACTTTTGGGAGGCATCTTACTAATAATATTAATGTCAACTTATATAAAACCAGAACAAAACAAAAACTTAAATGGATGCACTCGTGTATATACTATTTGTAACATAAAACCCCATGGAAGGTTCTGGAGTGTCAGGAACATTCCAAGCGCTCTGATTGGTTCATTAGTTATTAATTGCCATTTGTCGGTTTGCTAAGGAATCATTCCCCCTTTTGTATTCGTCCTTTTCAGAATTCAGACTAACATTTACTGAGTGTGAAAATTATGCCTTGGTTGCTTTGGGCTACATTGATGACTCAAAATTCTCGTTGTAAATACCGCCATGAATTGCCTTCAAATGTCCAGATAAATTCGTGGTATTGCCAGAAATTTTGAGGGACTTAAGGCAAATATTGCATTTCGCCAATTTGTCAGTGGTTTTGTAAAAATATTTCCAAACGGTACTTTTGGGAGGCATCTTACTAATAATATTAATGTCAACTTATATAAAACCAGAACAAAACAAAAACTTAAATGGATGCACTCGTGTATATACTATTTGTAACATAAAACCCCATGGAAGGTTCTGGAGTGTCAGGAACATTCCAAGCGCTCTGATTGGTTCATTAGTTATTAATTGCCATTTGTCGGTTTGCTAAGGAATCATTCCCCCTTTTGTATTCGTCCTTTTCAGAATTCAGACTAACATTTACTGAGTGTGAAAATTATGCTACGTGGTATTTTTTTTTATTACGGTACTTTTTCATTAAAAAAAACATCGAGACAACGTAAAACATCGAGCACAAAACATCGATGTTAAAAAAACATCGGCTTCAATAAATCGATGTTTAAAACATCGATGTTTTTATCAAAACATCAATGTCGCATCCCTATAGCTTTACACACCGTTATACTGCCTGTGTGTGACTAGGGAACTTCTCAAAATACAGGAAATTATTCTCCTGAAGAAATCATAGTCTTTATTTCTGTATCATTGTATGTCATCGTCATTGGTGGTTCGGTAACATTTTCTTACCACCAATTTATCAAATCGTAATAATGTGATGCTCCGATCTGAAGTTTAGGAAGTTGAAAGTCCCGTACTTTTCTGCCTTTGGTCTGTTCTCTTGCTTTTAATATTCTTCGAAGAGCTAGTTGTCTTATATGTAACTCTTCGTCTTGTAACATAGTTAGCAACTAATTTTCTGGATGTGCAAAGAATGAATTTCGTTGAATAGTTTTTAATACAATGCTCTTCAGCTCGTTTTGCATATCCGAAGATCTTCTAACCATATTAAAAACGCGGATAGGCCCATATTTACAAGAGGGTTTAGTCTTGATGTCAAACCAAGTTGGTACGTATACTTTCATAATAAAATTGACAACTTTTCTCAGTTTGACCGTTGGTTTCGTTGTTTCTACATATAAACGATGAATCCTGTTTGCACAAATCAGCCGTTGGGAATGTGCTAGCTTTCCTGGATCCCTGTTAGCTAAGCTAGGCGTGATTGTGCCACAAGATGCCAATAGATGAGCACATTTCATATAAATATTTGTGATTGGTGCTTAATAGTTTAGCATTAACATCCGGAAATTCTGAATTTACAGCTTCAAAGGTCATGATTTATATTCTAGGCACTTTTCCAGCCTTTTTCCAATGTTTACTGAAAAACTGTTTGGACCTATCGTGGTACCATCGAGGCTTGTGAAACGATGACGGAGTGATAATTCATTAGCATGTAGTCGGCACAAAACCCCCTGTACCTGTCGATTAAGATATTTTTCCAATAGTACAATGACACCGTTTTTCTGTCCTGTATTTACAGCATTGCCGTCACATCCAATTGCCATCAACGATATATGAAATTCGAAACTTTTTCCTAGCAATTTAATTATACTTTTTTTAATCTTAATTGCATTACCCGAATCAAATGAAAGATGTCCTATGTACATAGAATCTGGCTCAGAAATCAAAGAAATATGTTCTTCAGTCTTCCTATGTGATCTATTTTCTGTCTTAACCAGGACTAAAGTTTTATGTTTACGGCCGTCAAAATAAAGCAAGGATATAGATTGTTGGCCACTTAACCGTTGCAGATTTTGGCGTACTTTCTCGACGCTCGTGACGTAGTTTATGACGATCTATTACTTTTGATGAGTTGTCATTACTGATAATATTTAAATACTACATTGCAGCGTTTACTATGATTACTGCTGGGCGATCAGAAATCCCAGTTCGATCACAAGATGTTGCTAGATTTTGTAGCTTATGTCTCATTTGGATCGTTTCTTCATGCTGCTTTTTTGGTCGCTGTCAGGGTTTTGAAATGGAAAATTTATCTGGGTTAGTTTCAGTAGATCTTTCAGAAGAGCATTCTAAGTCTGGGGAAAACTGTAGTGAGTTGATAGAAGTAATATCTTCTCCAATGTGTGGTAAGATAGTGCCAGACCAGAACTGCAGCATCCGTCTAACACTGTAAAATTGGCTTAAAGTGTAAACCTTAATGCAAGTAATATCGTCAGAACTGTTGGTAAATTTTTATTAACCTTCTTGCGTTGTTGCAATGTAGCATACACCTAAGGTGTTCGGGTCAAAAATGACCCAAGGCGTAATTTTCAATGTTGTCGTATTATATTTATATTAGTAATTTAATTATTTATTTAATTATCATTTTATCTACACTTTTATGTATTTGTATATCATTTAACATTATTTTACAGGTAAGTTTTTATTACCATAAGAAAGTTTGAATTTAATGAACCACTCTGTATTTATAAAATAAAAATGCTGTAATTCAATCCTTCACCCCTGAAAATCACTGTAAACTTTCAAATGCAATACAATGTAGCACGGATTTTTCCTGAATTTATTACATATATTTTTTTACATTCGTTTGATAAAACAAGAAAGTTCGCACCTGAGTTTATTATTTGTTTATTTTCGGAAGTAAAATTACAAATCAACGAAATATTTATGAAATATTTAGCTTACATCCAACACCACAATTTTGGACGCTTGAACAATCAACGAAGGAAAGTCTTAGAAAATTTGTAAATTCTTTAGACTCTTAAGTTGTTCCGTTTATGTACAATTGTTACACACTTGAATGTAATGTTTCTTAGAAGTAAACTGTCTACCTTTGAAACACCCAACAGGAGTTTTATTTTCAGTCTGTGTGCATAAGCGACATCTTCCACTTTTGCCAGTTTTTGCTACATTTCCGGATTCTTCAGATTGGGGTTCAGGTTGTTCTGAGTTTTGAATACTCATCGCCAATACTCTGGCAGCCCTTGCTCTTGGCAGATGTTTTCTTCCTTCGATGTGGTGGGTAACCAAAATCATGCCAAGCTTGTCAATGAAGATTCTCCTTTAGTGAAATGAGATCATCTTCCCTTCTGGGTTGATCTTGATGAATAATAAGAATGCTTTATACTCGGAAATGTCTAGGATGTTGGAGAAAACTACGATGGACAATCTATTGGTCTTTTTCTGACAGGAATAGTGAGAGGCTAGTCTATCTAAAGTCTACTTCTCCTTTGGCGCTGTTATAATCTAGAATGATTTGAGGTTTCTTTGTGCCTGTATCTGCTAACTTTCTGTGATGGTGAAGAGTACTCTGTAGGACTACGCACTTGCGTCTTTACTGGCTATACGGCCGTAGGTTCCAGACATAATTGGTAACGTTGTCACAAAGTACCCAAAATTTTATGCCGTACTTGGCTGGTTTGCTGGGCATGTACTGGCGGAAGGGGCACCTTCCTCGGAAAGCTACCACTTGTCCATCCACAGTAACGTACATTTCAGGGTTATACAACGTAGGCAAAATTTCCACTCACTTGTCCCAAAGTTCTCCCATGGCTGCAAATTTGTCGGTTACCCGTCTTCTTGGTCGGGCCTGCTTGTCATCAAATTGAAGAACCTTTGATATCATTTTGAATTTTTTTGAGGACATAGTTGCCCTGAAGATATCCCGTCCCATTGGGGCATCCCTCAGACTCTCTGTAGACTCATTACGAGACTTATATACCCCAAATAGCAGCAACAAACCAATAAAGGCTTCCAAGTCAACGTTATTCAAATTCTTCCAACTGTCACCGAACACCTTTTTTCCTACGACGTTAGCATTTTTTAGTATAATATTCACAATTGCTGGAGGAAAAAAACAACATAAATGCAGAGTATTCGTCTTCAATTCTAGACGTGGCGTATCTCGTGGGCCCTGGAGTCATGTTCACAACATTTTCTGCCTCACTCGTACCACATGAAGCTTGTGGTTCAGATTTCCATTTGATTTTACCATCTTTGCTAAATAGAGTCGCCGTCTGACTCTTCGACTGGTCAGATTCGTCGCTTTACAACGCCCCTTTACACACTCTACGAGAATGGAAAGGAAAGCGCAGGAAGCAAATACCGGTTATAGAAACTAGGAAGTGCTAAGGACAGTTCAGTACTATTAGTGTCATCTATTGTGCCAAAAGGAAGCAAAAAAATATATAACAGAGAAGAACGAAAACATTAATGCATTGTCACAGCAATAATTGAATAATATATTAAAAATTGCGGTGCTCATGCTGCTATGCTCTGAAAATTCCACATGGGTCAAAATTGACTCGAACGACTTATGCGTTGCAATTTTTACTGTTAAAAATATACCGTTTGAAAAAAATAATTTCACATAGCTGAATATTTACTATTATTATAAAAACAAAGTCACAATATATTTTTGAAAAATTCCCCAAATTATAATAAATCTATACGAAATAAACTTGTTATGGGTCAATAAAGACCCGAACACAATAAGAAGGTTGAAATGCAGTATAGGACAGTACACAAACCTACAATAACAAATTTGGGACAAAAATTTTAAAATATGACTCTCAATTGAGGTTAGAATGAACTACAAAAATGAGTTCTTTTTTTTTTTTTTACGCTCCCATGTCGTGCGCCACCTGAAGATGAAGTCGTAGACAACTGATTTTTGGCATACATGATGTTCTATTACTGCATCAACAAATAATAATACAGGAATAAAGAAAAATTAAAAATTTAAAAATTCGGTTTTTTTGCTCCACCCTAATATATATATATATATATATATATATATATATATATATATATATGTGAAACGACAAAAAAGGCCGAAGGGGCTCGGATATCACCTCTCAGGCAGATTTCAGTTGTGTGGACGACAATCACAGAAGAAGAGTCCGTTCGAGGATAACAGGCATCATTTGATTATAAAGATAATTTATTTCGTGGCACAACCGATGGACAGGTTACAGTTTAAAACACACTTGGCCTACACATAGTCATTTTATTGTACATTATTCACTTCACAATAGCTTATTCCGGATCCGCACAAGACAAAACCCGTAGTACAAATTACTGCATGTTTATAGGACGACGGCAGGCACACAAAGAGCGCTGAAAAAGGCACTCGTTCGCCCGTGAGCGAGGCGCTGAAATTTTTAATTGGCTAGTTGAAAACATCTGACCTTGCACGTCATATGAGGTGATCTAGTGGAACACATCGGGCGATATTCTCGATTTTTCTAGAACATTACATCACACTGCTTTTTGAAAACAACTTTAGCTTTTACGCGTGTATTAGGGGAAAATATAATCGGTGGCATTGATTATCTTTAGATCAGAGTTTGGATTAAGGGGCGATGCTTTATTGAAATAAAATGGAAGAATTTCGAATAGGTGTTTAATTAATGAAAGTGAAATGTTATTGTTTCATATATATATATATATATATATATATATATATATATATATATATATATATATATATATATATATATATATATATATACACTGTCACAAAAAAATATATGCACCTAGAAGAAATCGAGTTACTATCACTAAACTTGGAAGGAATGTAGTCTGGTAGGAGATATGCAAATGATTAAAATTTCGACTCCAATAAGACAAGGATAAGCGCGCTATGCGCATATCAGATGCGCAGGTGGGAGAGATTAAAAGCATGATTGCTCGTTCCATGGGGTTATTCAAACAAATCTGTCGACTTGGATGGACGGTATTGTGACTAGAGATGCCTCTGAGACGTGACCGGTGACAGTACGAACAATTGTCGGACTTTGAGAGGGGGCGTATAGTAGGCCTCAGAGAAGCAGGTTGGTCGAACAGGCGTATCGGCCGCCACGATGGTCGGAGCAATATGATAGTTGCTCAGTGTTGGAAACAATGGTTCAAGGAAGGGATAGTCTACCGTCGCGGAGGGTCAGGGTGTCTCAGGAACACAAATGCGCGTGAGGATCGCGGAATCATACTAGCGGCCACGTCCGCACCAACAACGTCGCTAGAATCGGTTCGACGCCATTTACCACCTTCCAGACATCCGGTGGTATTAAGGGAAACCATTCGGAGATGTCTGGCAGACGCAGGTATAAGGAGCCGACGTCCTTTAAGACGCCTACCACTGACCCCACATCATAGCCAGTGTCGATTGGATTTTTGCCGACCTCGGGCAAGCTGGAGTGTGAGCGACTGGAGGCGTGTGATCTTCAGCAATGAATCCTGATTCAGTCTCAATGCTGATGACCAGCGCATACGCATGTGGAGGCGGCCAGGCCACCGGTCCGATCCGGCATTTGTTGTCGAGAGGCATACGGCGATTACAGAAGGTGTGACAGTGTGGGGAGCGATTTGTTGGGACACACGATCACCTCTAGTCGTCCTTCAACGCACTTTGACGGCACGCAGTTACGTGGACGAGATTTTAACACCATTTGTACTGCCTATGGTATCAAGTCACCCAGGTGCCATTTATCAGCAAGACAACGCTCGTCCACATACTGCGCGACTCTCCCAACGATGTCTTCAGGGATATGACGTACTCCCATGGCCTGCCAGGTCACCAGACCTCTCGCCAATAGAGCACGTCTGGGATGTGCTTGGAAGGCAACTGCAGCCGTCCCGGAATACTGGTGAATTAACAAAATGGAACAACCCGGAATACTGGTGAGTTGCAAAGATTATGGCATGATCCTCCGCAGGAGGTCATAGGTGACCTGATTGATTCGATGCCACGCCGTGTTTCGGCTTGTATAGATGCCAGAGGTGGATTTGCTACTTACTGATTTGTAACCTTTTTCATGCCATATCTTCTTAATAAAATGGTCTGTTCTTCTGAATTTGTAATCATTTGCTTATTGTCTCATTCACTACATACATGTTAAGTTTCGTGATAGTAGCTCGTTTCCTTCTGGGTGCCTATATTATTTTGTGACAGAGTATATATATATATATATATATATATATATATATATATATATATATATATATATTTATTTCATTTATTAATTTTTTTTCTTTGTCATTGAATAGTAATTTATCTTTTGTACCCAAATCCCCAGTAATTTCGAGAACAAGTCCTCATTTCCAAAATATAGTTGCCTTAGTTAAGTAAATTTAAGATTTAGTTGGACAAGATGTTGTCTCATGAAAGAAATGAAATTAGCCATCGGGAGTCATCGGGCCATCATTTCGTGTTGATGTGAGAAATTTGAATCCATATTAAACTCCAATGGTGGTGTGAGCTGTTTAGGAGTGTCAGATTTTTAGGTAACATTTTCTTCATCTACCCTTCAGTTGTATGCTTAAATAGAGAGGTAATAAATATTTATAGAGTAACGTTTTAATATTTGACCATAGAAACCTTGGCAACAGTAATTCACTTAGTTTCAAAGTTCAGTTTCTCTTACAAATTAATCCTTCTGTTAGTAAAAGAAGTGTGGCAAACTAGTCTGGCTGTGAGAGATTTTGCACTACATTGTTAAAATCTTTCATTGGAGCAATTATTTTCGTTTACAGGATGTATAAGCACACAAATTGGGGGATTCGAGAATTATAAGCTGGACACAATGATAAGTGAAGATGAAGAGTAGCAGAGAAAGAGAATCAAAGAACATGTTGAACAACATGCCGTGTTCAGTGAGGCAACTTGACAAGGATGTCCTTTTTTTGCATTCACTATGGGTTAACATTCCATCAAAAACGTTAAAAAATTAGATTCACACATAATTTAAATGTACATAAATAGAAAGATATTTTTGCATAACATACAAACATTGCATGATTATAGATATTTAAGAACTATAATTATTTTAAATAACGCATATAAAATCACAAACTCAGAAAAAACACCACATTTTTCTAAAGCTTTTGAGATTTTCATTTTAAATATTTCATAGATACAGGAAGGAAAAAAACTTTAAAGAAAAATTCAAAAGATTTTTATTATTAAATCCTTATAATTTTTTCTCAAACAGGTGTTAACGTAATATAAAAAGTATTAACTTACAAATCGCGCCATGTGAAATATTTCATTCTTTTATTAAATAACCATTGTCATGCAGATAAAATTTGATTAAATCCTCCCCGAAAAAAAATTAAATAATTATGAAATCAACAAAATTTCATTATGAATAATACATATTTTTGACTAACAAGAATTATTTTTCAGGCACCCTTTTCTATCAAGCTTTTGAAGGCACCCAAATGAAGCATAACAACAACAAATGACGACTTATTGCGAAATTTCCTGTTCATTATCTAATCATTTTTATTCTGGCAACCACTTCCGTAATTCGTACGGAAGAAAAAAAATAATGCTCTCACTGCAGGGCGGCTTGTTAGATTTAATTTGGAGTCTCATTAAAATGTTATTTTTGAAGCTTCATTGTATTAGAATATGAAAGCAATTTATCAACATTATTAAACTCTTAAGACTTTGTTCTCAGTGTATCATTATGTGTGCTCAACTTGTCTTAAAACAATAAGTAAATATATATATATTTGTTTTCGAGATCAATAGTAAAACCCAAAATTAGTTATTCCACATGAGAGTAAAGTAAATTCGGTTGAACTGTGTAGAATTAAATAACTGGCATTAGTTAGGTACACCAAGGCCTAAAGTAGATCTCAGGATAGGAGTTTCGTGGTACAAAATTTATTTTACAAACATGAATTATTTATTAAAGACCCTCTAGCGCAGGGGTTCTCAACCTTCCAGGCTCTGCGCCCCCCTTTGAACACTGATGTGAGGTCACGCCCCCCCCCCCCCCCCCCCCCCACCACCATGTGTGGTTAATACAAGTAGTACAATCGGAATATGAAACTGAAGCTGGTTATTACATGAAAATATAGAATAGATAATTTCATACAAAAATTTAATATTACTACTCATATCTTAATTTAGAACATATCTTAATTAAGATATGTTCTAAATTAAGTAGTACTAATTTTCTATACACTTTAATTTCATATGTTTTTATTAGAACATATGAAATCAAAGAATTAAATACAGATCAAATATATTTTAGGTAATCAACGATCTAGGTGAGGTTGGCATGTAATACCAGTCACTTTCACAACATTAATGAAAGGGCTGGCACTGTTTGTCCTTGACAAGTTTTTGAATATTAGGTTGTAACTGTGACAAATTGCACCTCAGGTCCCTTTCAACGTCCAGCTTTACTCGATATTATGACTTTATGTATGTTAATGCTGAAAATTCAGATTCACAGATTTATGTGGATGAAAACTGCACTAACAACTTCAAAGCTTCCAAAGCAACTTCTGGGTAAACGAG
This sequence comes from Dolomedes plantarius, assembly GCA_907164885.2. NCBI lineage: Eukaryota > Metazoa > Arthropoda > Arachnida > Araneae > Dolomedidae > Dolomedes > Dolomedes plantarius. The sequence continues at coordinate 169,694,425 of OU015494.1, forward strand.
GAAATAGCGTAACCAAAAATTTTCAACATCCATGTTTTCGAATTCCGCGTTTGCTTGAGAATCACATTTTAGGTCGATTCCCTGTTTCTGAATATGGTCAGGAAGTATATCCACGTCGATTTTAAAAGGATCTCTTGTCAACTTGAACTCCCAGTTCTCTTAACTAATATCTGGAAAGTGGTCTGTAATTTAATTTTCCAATGCTACCAAATGCCCTGATATAAAGTCCTTCAATTCATTTATCTGTTGCAATGGGAGATTTTTTTTATCATCGAGGAGGTCGTTCAATCTTGGAAAGGATGAAAAGTTTGGCTCTGAACTCTGAAGACGGCGTTGCCAAAGAGTTATCTTTTCTATGAAACCCTTAACTGCATCATAAGTCTTCGGAATGTTTTTCTGACATTGTAGCTACGACAATTATCGCGTGCGACAATTATTGTGTTCGTGTTTGTATGTCGAAAATACGTTACGGTTACATTGTGACCGCGAAATTTTTTTTCCAATGCTGAGGCACTTGTCGTCAAACATTCGCCTATACTACGCCGCAATTTTACTGCTCATTTTATTGTAGGGGCACCATATTGGCGGACAGTATTACCCCCTATGAAGGGACGACACGAACGGAGGCATTTTTCGTGGCGAGCATCCTCAGTACCGAAAACCAGCGCGCTGTACCACTGGGCCACCACAAGCCCTGTGACCGCAAAATTGAGTACAGTAAATTACAATTAGTTTTACTTTTTATTTTTTTTTAAACTCACGCCTCCCTTGAAATTCTTCTACGCCCCCCAGGTTGAGAACCGCTGCTCTAGCGCATAAGTATATAAATTATTTACAAGCAAACAAGAATTACACCTTGTAATTTAGGAAAGGCATGTTTGCCATTCGTAACTCGCAATCTAGGTTGACGGATGCTCAAGCTATATCCCGATTTCACAGAAAATTCTTCACCTTAGCTCACTCCTTCTCTTTTTCCTTCTACTTATCCGGGCATTTGGAATTCGGCTAGGCAGAATCTTGTTCCAGGTAAGCGATGCTTACTAAAATACTTCTGAATATTTAATTTAATTAACTATTTCTATAATTAGGAGCCCTTTCTCTGAAGTGTGTTAAGATTTTGCTTACAGAAGCTTCTGCTTTCTTGCGCATCTGATACTAAGTGTTGTGAGGTTACTAAAAAAATTCTTAATTTTTTTAAAAATGCAATGAAGAAGGAAAAAAAACTGATTTGCAACAAAACAAAAAGCAAGTATTGACTGATGAAGGAATAAAGATAGTATGGAATAATCAGAGATAAAGAAATAATTTGATAAATGAAATTTATAAGGTTTACAGTAGTTAAAAGTTTTTAAAAAGAAGGACTGTCTAAAAAATATAAAGTGTAAAATAATTAATTCTTTCAACGTTTGGTTGAATGTCTTCATGGTATAAGGGTTCCAGAGTTTTTACTAGTTAGAAGTGCACAGAAAAATGTTTCTGTCACATTATTGAGGATAAATATATTTTCAATTCTATACAAAAGTTTTAAATTTCTAATTTACAAAGTGATGCATTTATACCTCTTCTCTTTCGATCGACATACGCACACATCTTCCTAATAAATAAAGTTCCCACGTCTTCCTCTAAACTATATGACTATATTCATCAATGCAAACTGGTTCAATACTACCTCTATTGAATAACTTTACTTCAAACTGTATCTAACACAATATTCAGCCTTCGTAACCAGGGAAAGACTTTTAAGATGATTGCCTAAGAGTGCGTGACTATGCAAACTAAGGCTCTCTAAACTTTTAAAGGAAAATCATGTTTCACGTTCTATTATTAGACTTTAGTATAAGTAAGAGACTACTAATGTAACTTCGTTGACATCAATTGAGGTAAGTCATATTCATAGATTTAAAGTACCATTTGCCCTACATTTCACATTTGGACAAGTCAGTTCGATTTGAGCACGTAAATCTCAAAATTGTCAAAGTAATGAATGTTAAATTCCTATTATTGATAAAATACAACTCAACTAAAATATTTATATTGCATGAGATTTTAAAGCATTACCATAGAAATCAGAAAGAAAAGGCAAGCGACATGGAAATTGATTTTCATCTAAGGCAAATTTTTTTAACTATTGCAACTAAACAGAAGAGTAAGAATATTCAATTTTTGTTTTTGAATACCTAGAAGAAAGAATTTTTGTCCAATGAAAGAGTATAGAAATTAGCGTTTTGGGGAGAGAGAAGGGATAGAAACAAAATGTGTGCACCCATTGAATAGTTAGATTACTCTTCGGTTACTCTTATCAAATGATATATTTAATTTAACTGATTGCTCACATTAGTTCAAAATAGTATTTGCCAGCAATTTGAGAACGCTTTATTATAAAGATTTTCGTTATATGAATTCGTTATCTGAAGATTGAGTTTCACTATTTTTAAATAAGCTCTTTTAAATAAAAACTTTTATCGACAAAAAATTTAATAGGTAAAAACGTTTCTGTTCATAACAAAGGGTAAAGAAAAATGGCTTTAAACTTAAAAACATAGTACTTTACCAAAAATTCAATTTAAAATCTATATATATAAAACGTGTAGGTATGCGGCACAAAAATCGACGATATTTATACACTCCGGATGGCAAAGGCTGCAACTACCAGATGTAAACATTAGCGGCCGTCCGCAATTTGCAACCGCGTGTCAACGTGGATTTACGCACTGAAATCAGGAATGCTGGAAAGCGAGCTGCATGATCAAGTGAAAATTGGGAACAGTCTCAAGAAAGAAAGCGAAGAAGAAATAATTCATTAAGAGAGAACTGTGAAAGAGAGAGCATAAATGATCGCCAAGTTAGGCTAAACCCTCGCCGGCATATCAACCGACAGCCAGTAATAGTTCATTTTATACACTTTTTTCAGTACTTGCTGAATTTTTACTCTATTTTATAAGTGAAGAAATTTTCCGAACAATTTATTATTTGATATGATTAAGTGTAGATATCTGAATTGTGAACAATAGTAGTCACAGAGAGTGATGTAATTCACGCTATATTTTATGACTTGCTGAATTTTTACTCCATTTTTTAAGTGAAAATTTTTTTCCAAACAATTTCTTATTTGATGTAATGATAAAGCGTAGATATCTTAATTATGGAAAATAGTACATACAGCGAGGGATGTAATTTATAAATTCATTGGTGTTGGGTTTCTCAGTCTTATCTTTAACTCTGTTCTGAAGTAATGGAAATTTACATTTTTTAATCACGTTTTAGAATTAACCTTATGGAGAATACCCCTTAACAATGTATATTTATGATGACAGGTAATGGTAACATTCCTTACATATGTTACTTTCAGTTGAGTTGTTTTGCAAAAGAAAATATAAAACTAAAAGCGACCATGCTGTTCGGACAGCGGCTAGTTCTAAATAATCTAAAATTTCTTAGGGAAACACGAGATTACAGTTTTGTAAATTACACTTAGTGTAATTGCATTTAGGGGGGAAAATGATCGTTTTATTATATTTTATTTCGGGTTACTGCATAATCAGTTTAGAAAACCAAGTCATTCTTATCTTTTGTTGGTTGATCATAGAAATTTCCATGTTTAAAGTTTATTCCTACAGCAAAATTATCTTAATTTTTATGCAAATTTATTAGCTGCCACCAACAACGTTTACGTTAATATTGTTTTTATCACCAGGAGCAGACATTGAAGGTTTAAATATCCTTAGTTTATTGATCAAAGGAAATGATATAAAGAAAATTTCTTTACCTGAATCTCCCTTCCCGAAGAAAGTTATTCTGGTTGTGCCTTTGTAGCTAACCTGCACAAACAAAACCATTTAATCAGCAGATGCAGAAATCAATATTTAGGTAATCCGCAGGTAATGCTGAGAGATCTAAAAGGCAAGCTGAGATTTTAATATGACAGCCACAAAATGTCAAGAGCATGAGCCAATGCAAGGGATAAATTAAAGACTTTAAGATCAAACAATAAATAAATAATCAGATAAGTTAAACAGATTAGGATTAAAAGGTAAATTAATAGACAGAAAAATCGTACATTTAATAAATATATTGATACTACCGGTAAATTTCTGACTTTGGTTTACCTTCATGTTTTGGTTTTCTGTTTTAACATTATATATACAGGGTGTCCAGCGGAGAAGTACCTGATTTCAAATTGAACAATCTCGAGAACAAAGATCTGTAGAAGAATGCAACAAACGGTATTTTTTATCGTGAGAGCTGTAAGAATTTTATACACTAATTTTCGAAATAGTTACAAAAGCTGCTAACAGACGGCGCTGTTAGCAGCTTTTAGCAATAGAGCCGCAGGCATGGATTGAACTCCATATTCCCCGGACCTGAGTCCTTGTGACTATTTTTTGTGGGGCACATTAAAAGATACTGTCTACAGGAACCATCCCATCACGCTGGGCGAGCTTCAATCGGCGATCTATGTGGCAGCTGAATCAATTTCTGTTGAGAAACTACAGGGTATGATGGCGCCACCTCCATAGAGCGAATGGTGGACATTTTGAAAAGATTGTGATGTAGTGATTACCATAGGACCATAGGACAACTAAATTTAACTGAGTTGCCTAGGCCAACGCCTTCACACTCAGATTTTTCTTCGTCGTAACATCGAAGAGCTGGAAATGTTCAGGAGTAGGTAAAAGTTCGCTTTGGACGTCAAAGTTCAAGGAATTGCTTCACAAAAATGTGAAGCACAGAGATTTCTGGACAGTAATGATGTAGTGATTGCAAAGACTACAAGTTTATATAAGCATGCTGATACGAGTTGTACAGCGCCATCTGTTAGCAGCTTTTGTAACTATTTCGAAAATTAGTGTATAAAATTCTTACAGCTTTCACGATAAAAATACCGTTTGTTGCATTCTTCTACAGATCTTTGTTCTCGAGATTTTTCAATTTGAAATCAGGAACTTCTTCGCTGGACACCCTGTATATATATATATATATATATATATAAAGTATGATTTTGTGTTTAACTTAAATACAAACATTTAAAAAGAAATTCCTCAAATATCTCATTTTTTACACATTATAAAACTATGCAAAACTTAGTCCAGATCAGTTGAATAAGTTAGGAATGGGAAGTGAACAAACAGACAGACAGATAAAATGATTTTTACATTTCATTTAGGTTTAATCAAACATGTGATTTTATATTTTACTTAAATGATGCGATCTAAAGGGAAGTCCTTGAAATGTTCCATTTTTCACATATTCTTTAACTATGTAATGTTTTTTCTAGATTTCTAACCATTAAATGTATGTTGTAGTGCATGCACATATTTAATGGTCAGGAATTTCTAGTTATGTATATCAGATGCCAGACCTTTCATCATATTGTGTACTGATTTCTATATTAAAATACTTTTGAGTATCTTAACAATTTACAACATGGGAATTAAAGTAGTGTTATAGTAAAATCATAAGTGTGTTATTATATATATAATAGCCGTTGTCTCTGTATAACACTTCCGGGCTGTACTCATCTTTCAATTGAAGCCCTCAGTAAACAAACAGCCGGTTAGGCTTAATTTCAATTTCAGATGTGGATCAGAATTTTTTCTTACCTAAAAACTAATCTCTTCTCCATCAAATCACGTTTGTTCAGCCTATTTTTCTATAAAACATTCATAACTAAAAAAATTGGAAGCTTTTAGCTGTATATTTAACAGTTTTTAAAAATCTGTTTACTTTTGAGATGAATTCTGAAAGTAAACAAACTTGAATGTGAATGAATCAAGTAGCTCAAGTATTCAAATCGCGTAGTGAGCTGTAAAAAACTGGATAGGAGTCTACTACTCCAATCGATAAAAAACTAAATAAATAAAAAATAATGAAAGGGTTTGCTTTTACAAGGTGTGGATTAAATGCAATATTGTTAGATAATTCGGGATATTTTTTAAATTTTCATATACTTTTTCCATTATGACGTCATTATTAGTATTATGACGTCAAAATGACGGGTTGGATGGCAGTCTATTACTCCAATCGCATGAAAAACTAAATAAATAAAAAATAATGAAAGGGTTTGCTTTTACAAGGTGTGGATTAAATGCAATATTGTTAGATAATTCGGGATATTTTTTAACTTTCATATACTTCTTCTATTATGACGTCATTATTAGTATTATGACGTCAAAATGACGGGTTACCTTCTAGTTTACCATTAAAGATCATATTGAAATGTTTCCTGTCCATTATTATTTGTCCATTATTATTTAAAGGAAGTAAGTAGTATGTTTGTAGCAGTATTCATTGTATCCACTGTAGTATCCATTGAGAGAGAAAAATGTTTATTTCTTTAAAAAAAAATCTTGTCCTCCCACTCTAAGAATTTCCATAATCTGATTTTTTATTCCTAATTTTTTATTTTCTAGCACCTGAAATCCTGAATATCATCTGCATATATTAAATAATTTTTTTTCCATTTTAAGAAACGAAAAGCAATGCTTAATACACTTATTGTTAAACTTAAACAAATGTCGGAAATAACATTGTTCTCTTTTTATGTTATATCATGGGATTTTCTGGAAAGAAACCTTTTACATTAGAGGGGAAAAAAAGAAAAAATCTACTGGATTTTATTCTTCCCTTCTCTTAGAAGTGTGTTTTGACAAATCAATAAAACATTTACAAGACGATTTTTTTCTCTTATTTTGAGAAACTTGGAATAGAACTTTTATAGAAAATAGAGATCGTAAGAAAGCATTATAACATTTGAAATAAACCATTCATGCTCTTTGAAACTGACAAGAGTTTTGTACATTTGGGAAGAAGTTTTGTAAATTTTTAACGAAGTTTGTTTAAGTATTATATTCTTACACGTTTAAAGTGCGTTCGTTACAGATAGAATTTTCTAAAATATATTTGTCAAGAGGTATTAAATGCAATACAATATTATGTATGAAGAGTTCCATGAAAAGTTAGGCTGCATTAGAGAGGAATAAGATTGATTTGAAATACATATATACTATATATATATATATATATATATGTGTGTGTGTGTGTGTATATATATATATATATATATATATATATAGTAATAATATTATTATAAATCAGCTAGTAAGAATAAATAGGCTTTGTTCTAAGGACAATAGGTATAAGCATATTATAGAATTGTTAGTAGTGATAAAACGTAATTATTACCCTGATAGTCTTTCCAAGCACATAATTGGTTGTTTTAGATTTACTGAATAGCATGTTATGTTGCTAATAAATAGGAATACTAAACTAAAAGATTAATTAAAGTAAATAACTACTAAAAAAGAAAAAGAAAAAATAATAAATAACAACTAGTGTAATAATAATAATAATAAATTATGAATAAGAAAAATAACTCTTAGTCATAATAAATGTCTAAGTTAACTTAGGTAATATTGTCCTATAACACAGTATCCTTAGTAATTCTGCTTCTGTGTTTCCATTTGCTCCATGGTTGCAAGATTTGTGATGTCAGTCTTCTTGCGGTTTCCTTTACTTAACTTCCACTTTGTCTGGAGCCGGACTTGGTGTTCTATCTTAAGCAACTGTTTATTCACTTCTTCTGAGTCTTATGGATTGTACGGTGTCTAAGTATGTTTATTGCTCAGATCATACTTATCAGAAACAATACATTGGTTTTTAGACAGTATCAGCACCGCTGATGAAGAGATGCTGTCAAAAACCTATTTATCACTTATCTTTTCATGTTTTTTAGTTCCTGGCTCCAGTAGTTTTGAGCATATACTGGTTTTTCAGGCTCCCGGTGGCGTAGTGGTTAAAAGCGTCAAGCTGCCATCCCACAGGTCCAGGGTTCGACCCTGCGACTGGGCAAGGTTGACTCAGCCTTTCATCCCTTGAGTGGGTCGATAAAATGAGGACCAAGCATGCTTGAGAACTTAACTCTGGGGGTCCCACGTCAGGTTGACCACCTGACTGAGACATATGCTGTATGGCACCCCAAGCCCCAAGGTCAAGAAAGCGGAGATGGGTACCGCCGGCCCTGGTCCACATCGGACTGTAGCGCCGTGAGTTATATATATATATATATATATATATATATATATATATACACTCGTATAGTCAGTAAGTTCGGGGACTATCCTCCCCCCTCATGCCCGGTGTGTGGGGGAACCGAAATAACGATGTGGTTTGCAAGTCTGGTTATCTGTGTATGCGTGAGACGCCACATGACGCTTTGCACAACTGCTAAGGCGCACAGCTCACCATTTGGCTGCAGACTGTCAGCCTATGATGTCGATGTAGCAAAATGTCCTTTTTGGAGCAACGTTCCAACATTAAATTCTGCTACAAATTAGGAAAAACCACTGCAGAAACGTTACGGTTACTGCAAAAAGCGTATCGAGACGAAACTATATGCAGATCGAAAGTTTTCAAATGGTACAGCTTGTTTAAAAATGGGAATGACGCTGTTGCAGATGATCCGCGAAGTGGGTGACCAGTGACCCTACAAACGGAGGCGAACATCCAACGGGTAGGAGCAGTAGGTGTTTGGTTGGTTGAAGTTTATTGGCGCAAGGTCCAGAAAGGACAAGCTGCGCCAAACACAAGGTAACATGGTCAACAAATGGTATGCACAGGTTCTTCGTCGTCTGCGGGAGGCAATCCGTGGTACACGTCCACACGTTTGCAAACGCCGAAGAAGTGATGGCAATAGCGACAACCGCTTTACGACAGATCTCACGCAACGGTTTCCAGGACTGTTTCTAGAAGCTGTATCAACGCTGGCAGAAGTGTATAGTTCCGGAAGGACATTATTTTGAAGGTGATTGTGTTCAGAAGACTTTGTAAGTGTATTCGTTGTTGCAGTAAATAAAGTCCCCGAATTTATTGACTGTACGAGTATATACAGGGTGTTTCAAAACTATATGTCAGAAATGTAAAGGCAGGTAGAGGGGACCTAAATAAGCAGATTTCGTATAGGAATGTGGGTACGGAATTCCTCGAAAGGGCTCTGTTGGGTTCGGCGGATGAAAGCACTTCGTTGGATTGAATCGTCATTCCCCGCACGGATTTTGATCAACATGCATCTTGCCAACATGCATTTCATGTATAGTGCTGCGCAAAGAAATGGATCGGCTGCTCAAAGGATGTACATTGCACATGGAACGATTTTCGGGTAGGAATATGCCGGATCGGCGAACATTCGAGCGTCTTCATCGGGAGGTGTGCACGAGTGGATCGTTTTATGCTACCAGGCGTGATACGGGCACTGGAAGATATCACAGATTGCCTGCAGTTGAAGAAGCAGTACTATGCACAGTAAAGGATAGTACTTCGACAAGCTCGAGAGCTGTTGGAAGTGCATTGGGTGTGAACCATACAACTGTTTGGAGGACTTTACATAAAGAGGGAATGCACCCGTATCGCTTGCAGAGGGTGCAAGCATTAACCCCTGCCGATTACCCTCTGCCTGTCAACTTTGCCCGCTGGTACCTACAGCAAGCTGCAGCCAATCCCACCTTCCCTGCGGATGTTTTATTCACTGATGAGTCTACCTTTTCTCGGTCGGGTATGTTAAACACCCATAATTCTCCCCTATGGGCTCATGATAACCCACATGGCACAAGAACACCTGGTTACCACGAAAGGTTTTCCATTAATGTTTGGGCAGGCATTGTGCACAATAACTTAGTAGGATCGTACATCCTACCTGCTCGTTTGACCGGCCACACATACGACATCTTCCTACAAGAGGTCTTACCTGAACTTCTGGTCGATGTTCCTCCAGCTGGTCGCACACGAATGTGGTTCCAGCACGATGGAGCTCCAGCTCACTTCAGCAGGAACGTCAGTAATCACATGGACGCTGTCTACGGCCAGCATTTCATAGGACGGGGAGTACCTGTTCCTTAGCCACCGTGCTCCCCAGATTTGACGGTCTTGGATTTCTTCTTTTAGGGTCACATTAAAAGCGTGGAGTACGATACTCCCATAACATCTAAAGAAGATCTGGTTGCCTGATTGTCTGTTGCTGCTTGAAATGTGCGTTACATGCCTGACGTTTTTACTAATGTACGTCAATCCATGCGCCGCCGCTTTGAATCTTGTATCGCTGTTGGTGGTCGCTTTTTCTAGCACCTATTGTAAACTGTTTGATAAATAAATTGTTGTTTTCCTTTGTCTTTACTCGTATTTTCACGTACCTGTTGTTAATACTGCCTTACTTGCTAGTACTTCAACGCTGCATTTTCGCACCCACATTCCTATACGAAATCTGCTTATTTAGGTCCCCGCTACCTACCTTTACATTTCTGACATATAGTTTTGAAACACCCTGTATATATATATATATATATATATATATATATATATATATATATATATATATATACGAGGTGCTACACAAAAGTTCCCGAAATTTCAATCACCCGCATAAACGGACGTAGCTACGGTCAAACGCCACTAGAGAGATCTGCGTACATTCTTTGTGAGTCAGTATGCAAAGCGGCTTCATTGTAAGTGGACGTCTTCGTTGTTGGTAAACAATTTTTGACTGTTGTGTCTGCGTGTGTTTGCGATTTTGCAATGGCCGCTTTAATGGAACAGCGAATTTGAATCAAGTTTTGTTTTAAACTTGGTAAGACTGCTGCAGAAACGCACAAAATGCTAAAGGAAGCATTTAGGAATGTCGCTTTAGGCCAAATACAAACTTTCAAGTTGTTCAAACGTTTAAAAATGGCCGAACATCAGTTAATGATGATAAACGTTCCGGGTGACCATCTACCGGCATTACACCATAACATGTCATTTCTGAGCGGAATGCAGTGGTGAATGATCGTAGGCAGACCATTCAGGACATCTGTAACATTATGGGATTATCCTTTGGCACATGCCAGAGGATTTTATCGGAAGAATTAAACAGGCGAAGGATAGCAGCAAAGTTTGTGCCGTGACTCTAAGGTGACGAACAGAAACAAGTTGCATGAATCTCTGTACAGACTTGAGAGAACAGCTGTGAACTGATCCAAACTTTCTTTCTAAGGTCATCACAGGTGACAAAAGATGGGTTTATGGGTATGATCCTGTAACGAAACAACAATCGACACAATGAAAAAGCCTGTCTTCACTCCGGCCAAAGAAAGCGCGTTAAGTCAAAAACAACATCAAGTCCTTACGGATGTGTTTTTTCGATACTGATTGAATTATCCATAAGAAATTCGCACCTACCTCAGATTAATATGAAGCAATGGCGCTGCGAAGAGGATGGGGAATTTCGGCGTAAATTATCCCAACTGTTTACATACATCTATCGTAAAGCATCAAAAGTGTCGTTGTTTTGCATTAGTTTTTGTGTCTATGGAGTTCAAAATGCCCTCCAGACCGGAATACTGGCAGCTCTGCTCGTTTGTTCGTTTTGTCTGGTAAAATCTTTGACTTGAGATTACTTATCCCAGTTTTGTTTGTTTGGGCATCTTACCACTGACGAGAAGTTTTTTGACACATTGGTTCCATAAAGCAATGTTTTGTGTTCAAACAAAACGTTCGAAAAGATTAGAGTTGGATGGGTTGTATACTGAAGGTTTTCAACTTCTTGCATACAGATAGGATTCTGAAATGGGAATGATATGATGTGTATCAGAAAATCCGAAATCGAAAAAGTTCAAAGTCACTTATTAACACACAAAGAAAGCCCTTTAAGAATTACCGTGGCATTTTAAAAAGAGAAGGTGTTAAATTAAAATGCTGCAACGAGTGAAAAGAATTTATAGATGGAAAGATGCCAATTTAAAAACTGAAGCATGATGAAAAAGGGGTATAAAGAAGCATTTAAAGAGGGAATTTAAAACTTTTTTTTAATATATTTATTAATATATGTACATTAGGGTGGAGCAAAAAAACTTTTTTATTATTTTTTTCTTTCCTGTATCATCAATCATTGATCCATGGCCCAAAATGCAAAAGTGCAAAATTTCAACCAATTTTGATAATATCTTCAGGTGGCACACTAGAATCGAATTTTTGCGAAGTAGTATAAAAAGGCGACATTTAAAAACGTAGTAATAAAACTCAATAATATATTTTTATTTAATTTTATTTCTTACGCTGATTAATCATATTATATTAAAAAGTATTTAAGCAATAGACTCCTTCTTAATAATGTTTAAGTGTCCCTTTCAGAAGTTTTTTTGACTTTCTTTTTCGTGAAAATATTGAGATTTTGTCTGAAAAGGTAGCAAGTCTTGCCTAGCTTTTATCTTGGTTCTTATCTAACCGTATCTTGCCTCTGAACCACAAATAGCCCAGTAGCTATGTACATCTTACCGCGCAAAAGATCGGGTATTAGATTTTTTTCCCTACTTGTATTATTGCGACATTTAAAAACGTGGTAATAAAACTCAATTATATGTTTTTATTTGTTTTTATTTGTTACGAAAATTAAACATATCATATTAAAAGCATTTAAACAATAAACTCTTTCTTAATAATGTTTAAGTGTCATTTTAAGAAGCTTTTTGGACTTCGTGAAAATATTGAGTTTTTCGTGAAAATATTGAGATTTTGTCTCAAAAAGTGGCAAGTTTTGCCTAGCTTTTATCTTGGTTCTTATATAACCGTCTCTTGCCCCTGAACCACAAACAGATAATGCAGCCTCAGTTAGTAGCTTTACACACCGTTCTACTGCCTGTGTGTAACTAGGGAACTTCCTCAAAATACAGGAAATTGTCTCCTGAAGAAATCAGTCTTTATTTCTGTATCACTGTATTTCATCACCATTGGTGATTCGGTAAAATTTTGTTTCCACCAATTTATCAAATCATAATAATCTGATTCTCCGATCTGAAGTTCAGGAAGTTGAAACTCGCGTGCTTTTCTGTTCTTTTAATATTCTTCGAAGAGCTAGTTGTCTTATATGTAACTCTTCGTCTTGTAACAAAGCTAGGAACAAATTTTCTGGGTGTACAAAGAATGAATTTCGTTGAACAGTTTTTAATACAATGTTCTTCAACTGGTTTTGCATATACGAAGATCTTCTAACCATATTAAAAACACGGATAGGCCCATATTTACAAGATTACTTGATGTCAAACCAAGTTGGTGCGTATACTTTCAAAATAAAATTGACAAGTTCTTTCAGGTTTACCGTTGGTTTCGTTGTTTCTACATATAAACGATGAATCCTGTTTGCACAAGTCAGCCGTTGGGAATGTGCTAGCTGTCCTGGATCCCTGTTAGCTAAGCTAGGCGTGATTGTGCCACAAGAAATAGCTGAGCACATTTCATATAAATTTGTGATTGGTGTTTAATAATTCAGCATCAACATCCGGCAATTCTGAACTTACAGCTTCAAAAGTAACCATTTATATTCTAGGCACTTTTCAAGCCTTTTTCCAATGTTTCCTGGAAAACTATTTGGACCTATCATGGTACCATCGAGACTGGTGAAAAGATGATGGAGTAATAATTCATTAGCATGTAGTAGGCAAACAAACCACTGTACCGGTCGATTAAGAAATTTTTCTATTAGTACAATAACACCGTTTTTCTGTCCTGTATTTACAGCAGTACCGTCACATCCAATTGCCATCAATGATGTATGAAATTTGAAACTTTTTTCTAGCAGTTCAACTATACATTTTTGAATCGTAATTGCGCTACCCGAATCAAGTGAAAGATGTCCTATGTACTTAGAATCTGGCTCAGAAATCAAAGAAATTTATTCTTCAGTCTTGGAAATGGAAAATTTATCTGGGTTAGTTTCAGTAGATCTTTCAAAGAGCATTCTAAGACTGGGGAAAACTGTGGTGAGTTGATAGAATGAATGTCTTCTCCGATGTGTGGTAAGATAGCGCCAGTTCATTTGTGCAGCATCCGTCTAACACTATGTAAAATTGTCCTAAAGTGTAAACCTTAATGCAAGTAATCTAGTCAGAACTGTTGGTAAATTTTCATTAAAAATGCAGTATAGGACAGTACACAAACCTACAATATTAAATTTGGGACAAAAATTTTAAATTTTGACTCTCAATTGAGCTTAGAATGAAGTACTAAAATTTTTTTTTTTTTTTTACCCTCTCATGTCGTGTGCCACCTGAAGATGAAGTCGTAGATCACAAATTTTTGGCATAGATGATGTTCTATTATTACATCAACAAATAATAATACAGGAATAAAGAAAAAATAAAAAAATTAAATATTCGCCTTTTTCGTTCCTCCCTAATGTGCATTGCGTGTAAAAACTTTCAGGAGAGCAAACCACTGTAAAAATTTTGATAAATTTAAAATGCGGTAATTAAAATGGAAATTTAATGTTGATCATCAAGCTGAAGTACTAATATAAAAGTCAACAAAATGTATCTATGAGCGTTGCATTGTGAAAAAATAATAATTACGGAAACAAACGCTATTGTCACCTATGTAAAAACTTTAAGGACACACTTATTTTTTTATGGAAATGTTACATTTAACTGTTATTGATTTGCACGTTAAAAATTCTTGTGTATAGTGATTTTTCTGACGTTTTCTATTAAGAGTTTTGTTTATTTTGTAATCAAGCAAGAAGCAAGTAAACTGTCTGAATATGAAAAAAGGTACTGTTGAATCTTTTGCATTGTCAAGAATGAGTTTTCAGTTTATTGCAAAAAATATAGGAAGATCTAAAACCGTCATCAACAAATTTTTATGGTTAAAAAACGAGTACGGAAAAAAAAGCTGGAGGCAGACTAAAAGCCTTGTCACGCAGAGATTACAGGAGAGTTTTAAAGTTAGCATCAATTGGAAATACTCAAGTAAAGAAATTTTACGAACGACTGAGTTCAACGTGTGCGAGAAAATAACTGCAATACAATTACTCGATATGGGAATTTCCAATACATAGCAAAATTGTGTAAACCCTCTTTACTGACTATACACAAAACCCAGCGTTTTCAGTTTGCAAGACAAGTGATGACTTGGGACGGCAAATGGCTGCAGGTTATTTTCTCCGATGAAAAAAAAATGGAACTTAGATTGTTCTGATGGCTGGAAGTATTACTGGCATGATTTGAGAAAAGAAAAAGAAATTTTCTCAAAACGTCAATTAGGTGGCGGATCCATTATGACATGGGGCTGCTTTTCCTTTAACAGTGTAGGGTCACTTGCATTTCTTTCAGGAAAAGTTAGTTCAAAGGCATATCTAAAAACTCTTTCTGACCATCTTTCACATCTGTTGCAACACTTCTGGCACGGAAAAATGGATTTTAACAGCAAGATAATGCGCCTATCCACACAAGCCGTAGGACAAAACTCTGGTTCCAGAAGAAAAATATTGAACTTTTGCAATGCCCCCCCCCCCCTAGAAGCCCTGATCTAAACCCTATAGAGAACTTGTGGGAAGGTCTAGGAAGACGAGTTTACAAAAGTTTAAGGTATTTTTCCTCGGTTTCAGAACTCAGATTTACGAATGAGGATGAATGGTACAAAACCAATCCCGAACTGTTCCAAAAATTAATAATGTCCATAAAAGATATTTGCGGTCATTAAAAGAAATGATAGGTTCACAATTATTGAGTATTTGTTTCTTCGTTACTGTATTGTTTTTATTTTGCTGTCCTTAAAGTTTTTACACAGGTTGAAATAGTGTTTATTGTATAATTATTTTATTTTCGTAACAAAATACTTACAGATACATTTTGTTGAGTTTTTTTATTAGCTTTTCAACTTTATGATACACATTATAGTAAACTTTTTTCATATGGTTTGAAATTTATCACAAAAAATTAACATTTTTTACTGTCCTTAAAGCTTTTACACGTACTGTATATATACATATGTGCATGAATGAGTGAGTTTATCTTCTTGCGGAACTGTATTACTTTAGGAAATAAGTAAGTCTGATTGTGTTTTTCTACATTTCTACATTAAAATATTTAACATTTTGTTTTTGATAGATAAAAATTTGTAACCTTACTTCTCTTTCAACTACATAAACTACTAGTTTGACCTGATGAATAAATTTGTTATTTGCGATCGTTATTAATATTACACACATACACGTACACATGTGTGTGTGTGTATGTGCAAAAAGTCTCTTATAAAGTATAACAATGTTTTACAGCAGTCTTAGGTAAAATAAGTAATGCAACGACAGAAAAAAAGAAAGGAGATGAAAGAAGAAAGCCTCTAGGGAATCTTTCTATCGCTCGAATAATACCGAGCTGTCACAGTACCGACAAATTTCATTTCACGCCTGATGGTATGTTGATGAAGATAGGACTGAGAATCGTCGATTTGTGGGGGAGCAGAGATCTCGTTTCTAAATGAAGTTTCTGGGTGAAAGACAAGACGCTATCTATAATGACATACCCGCTTCTCCAGCTGTTTCTTGTATAACTTACGATGGATACACTTCAGGCCAGGGTCGGAATATGTCACGCCTGACCACCCACTGCCGCCAGTTCACTTTCGGCAGGGCGTGAGCTGCGGGTGGCCCTCAGGACAAGCCTGTCAAGGAGAGTTCTTTTCATCTGTTTGCAGTTCGTGTCCCCGCTAGCTGTTCAGTTTTTCTATAACAGCGCTATTAATCATTTCAGAATTCACTGAAACAAGGTAATGTATCAAAAATGGACTTTCATCTCATGTTCTCTAGCGTTTATCTAAATAATTATTTGTAAGAATGAAAAACTCTGTTTTATAGACATGGAAAAATACACTCACACAAGAAACTTTCATGACTTTTTATTTATCTTAGTTCTATATAAACATAAAGACTTAATGATATGAGACTCATGTTATGATTGATTATGCGAGAATATATCTTAAGCGCAATTTTTTTTTTTTCAGTCTCGTTATGCTGACAATTTCAGATTTCAAGAAATAAATTGGTTTAAACTTTCTTCTGCATGAACATACGGAATCTAGGAAAAGTATGACTGTATTTCGAAACACAAATGTTGAATCAACCTTTTGTATTCTTTGATATTTTTTCAATCATTTTTATGTGGTAACAACAATTTAATAAATGGAATACGTCAAGCTAAAATGAGATGGCAACTCTTATATTCTAAAATGCTTTCATAGAACCGTCATAGATTGCAAATGCAAATGAGATACAATTGCGGAGGGTTAAATATTCTGAATTATTTTTAAATGCAATCTCCTTGATAAAATTACTAAATATGTCCCTTATAAAAGTACTTAAGAACACTAAATGATTACTCGTTTCAAGGTAAAATATTGATGGTCCTTAACTTGCAAAAGTTTACATAACTAGGCTATACTCACATATGGATAAAAACTAACTATATCATTTTTTGTGTTCAAATGATATTTGGTGTAGATGAGTTATAATAGCCGAAAAACACGCAACCTCTCAATTTATTTAAAAATAGATTCTCTTCGGTTAAAATTCTAAGTATACAAGTTCCAAAACTATTCAGCCCCACAAACTGATGACACGTTATGAACTACAATGATGATGCTTAAGAACTTGTAATGCATGTTTACATGCAGTTCAAGATATTCTTTAATTCTCATTAATCAGGCTTTATTTCCATTTCAAGCTCAGTCAAATATTCAATGCAAACATCTGGTCAGTTTCAAGGCTTTCAGAAAAACTTTGTTGGGATTTTTGAGAATTTCATTTATAAGGATCCAAACTATGGCTCAAGCTAACTCACATCTTTATTTCACCTTAAAAATAACTAGCTTTGTTTAGGAACAGGACTCTCTCCTCATGCTTACCGGACAAGAGTGCTGACTGACTATTACACTGAGCCATGTGATAATACCACCTCTGATTGAACCTATTTCCCTCTTTACTTGAGTTTTGTCCAAACTGAATTGCTGACCGTCGGAAGATTACGTGTATATGCGTCTAATTTAAGTAATCTAGAATACAAGCACATGTATCACGCACGCATGCGTGCACGCACACACACACATACACACACACACACACACACACATATATATATATATATATATATATATATATATATATATATATATATATATATATATGTGTGTGTGTGTGTGTGTGTGTGTGTGTGTGTGTATGTATGTGCACGTATAAAATCCTGATATACGGATAAAACTGGCGTATGAAATCCTGACCCTCAATCCTGGCTACCAGTTCCACTTTTATCTTCAAGTTAAGGGCCTGTTCACATAGGAGTTCGTTGCGTTGCGTTGCGTTAAGGGAAAGATGACGTTGAGACGAAAATAAACCAATCATAGGCGTTAAAAATTTCATTGCTAATCGTTTGGAGACCTATTATTGGTTTATTTTCGTCTCAACGTCACCTTTTCCTTAACGCAACGCACGGACTCCTATGTGAACAGGCCCTAACACACGCAAGCGCATGCATTCACACACACACACACACACATACATACATGCATGCATGCATACATGTGTCACTGCATTTCAGAAATATTTTATTGTATTAAGTCCATTTCTAAAATCTAATTAATGTAGTATTTTAAAGATATCAATGGTTATACAAATGCAAATGTAGCATATTTTGTAACGTTAAATTTGATTTCAGGACATAAGGGGAGAAAATTTAACTAAACTCTTTTATTATCTCTGAAAAAAATTTAAAGGAAATTCACTTTTGTGAAATAGGGTAGAAATAAATTCGTTAAACCCTAATTAATTTTCCTAATTATCTTTTTTGAGTAAAACATACTCTGTTACCTGTTCCGGTATGTTTAAATACATAAAAATTGTTCTGTAAGTCACAGGTTTCGAATTAAGTGGAATAAGCATCTGTACAACTTCTTTGTATTGACTACAATCTGCGATGAGTAAATTCTGCCATGATTTTCGTTTCGAGAAAATAGTTTCTGTTACAAATTACAAAGGCAATAATTTGGGGTAACAGGAAGGGACACTTCATTTAAGTGTTTAGTTTTGCCTTTGTCGTAGTACAAATTAACGCAGCTACAATTTTAATATACGAATTTTTCAGAAATAATTTCTGTAAAAATATTTTTATTGTTAATTAATACATATTTTCTGTAAAATCCATTAAATACCCATTTTGGATGTCAGTAAAATAAATCAAAAAACAAAATATAGGAATAGCTCAAAAGAGTGGTTGATAGCTAATCTCTATTGTCATACTTTTTAAAAATAGGATTTAAAACTGCCAATGATTAAAACTAGTCTACATAAGAATTAAACTAGTCTACACTAGTCTCCTATACAAAATTTCGTAGAGATAACTTGAAAGCAATTTTAGGTGTATCCTTTTACAGAAAGCAATTTATAACCATCTTTGCAAATCATATGTTATCATCACAGAAACATGGAGTTTGTGTTATTTGGTTCTAAACCTCAAAACAATAATCTGAGTAGAAAAAATCAGTATGAAAGGGTTTTTTTTTTTTTTAAATGGAATATTTTTACCTCGCTTCCGAAAGCAAAATATAAAGCTGTTCTTTAAATGTAAATGTATTAGTAATAAATAAAGTGGCCTCAAAGTTTAAAGATTCTCATAAATAGCTTTCAACACTCTCCAACGGAAAAAAGAAATACCTCGATCAAATAATTTGCCTGTAGGCGAAGAGTCCAAAAGTCCACATTTTGTACCGACATGTGCAAAGAATTAGAACCAAAGAACTATCACAATAGCCAAACACACATATCATGTATGGGACACACGTAACCATATTCAAGATGTATTTTTTGATAAAACATAAATTACAAAATTTATAAATTATATGTAACAAAATTTTCAATAACTTATATCACTTCATTTATCAAAGGCTAAATATATATTTACTGCCCAATAACCTTTAATTTTTTAGACCAAAAATAACGAACCCTCTAAATTAAACCAAATAAAATTTTATGCTGATACAATCGTTAAAATACTGCTTTAGGAATGCATCCCCAGTTTTAATAGTTTTAATAACTGCAAAACAAATTATTTATGTTTAAGTTAGAACTTTTTTAAAAAATTCGATTTTTTACTTTATGGCTGTGTATGTGAGGATTACGAATCCTAGACACATAATCTACAAACCCAGTTAATAAGATAAATTGAAATTTTTCCTATGCTTTGAGACCAAATAGTCTCCTTATCACTTTTAAATCTATTATAAAGAATATTTATACCTTATAAAACAGTACATTTGAATTATAGCAATAAGCCTGCGAATTCCTTAGTATTGCAGACCATTATTACATAAAATTATTATATTTATATGTTTTTTTAAAGCAAAATATGAAAGAACTGTATCGCTGATCGGAGACATATATGCTACTCAAAACAATATTACTTTTCACGGGTTATTAATATATACTTTATGTAATACGTGATCAACATATACATGTTTATCACTCTCTTAAAGAAAATGAGAATTCTATTACCACATGAAAGAATTTTTATATCTGGTTAACGGTGTTGAGATGAGAGTGGCAACTTCAAAAGGGAGAACTGTCGAATGTTCAAAACAACAATTACTCTAATTCACTCGACACTCTTTTGACTGCAGCTCTTTTAAGCCACATAGCTGCATAAAGTCCGCGTAGTTAAAATATATTTTCTTTCACTGTTTATGGCTGCACTGTGAGCTAAAACAATAAAAATATGTCCTAATATCTATTCCTTTTATTATAACTTTCAGCACACACATATATATATATATATATATATATATATATATATATATATGTGTGAAACTGAAAACAGCATGACCGCTATTAGCTTAATTAAACTTTTTAGGAGATCACCTCCACCCCAAAATGGCTACCTTGTGTTTTCAGTCTTAGTTCCGAGGAGCAAGCACGTCTTTATGCTCTGAAAACTCCATTCAGTCTGCTCCTTTTAGAAGAATTGTTCGCTTATTTTCACTTCAGTTTACTAGACAAAACTCTTCTGGATTTCCGACATGTTACTCAAGCAAATTCTTTCCAGAGAAAGAAATGTTTCACCTTTTATGCTGTCTAAGACGGGGTCAAACTCTCGCGTCTTTGTGAATAGGTAAGGAAATATGCTTAGTATACTGATATTTACAGCAGTCCCGGCTTGAATCCTAGTCACATAGAATGCGCCATAATATTTTAAAAGAGGCAACTTTTAGCTGAGAATTATTATACAAATCAAAGAACTCCCGAGAACGAAAAGTAAAAAAAGGAAACGTGATAAAAAAAAAATTAAATTTACAAGAGGGGTATAAAAGTGTGTGTGTGTGTGTGTGCGCGCGTAAAAAAAAAATATTATAGAAACTGTATCACTAATTTCGGCGATTCGCATCAAACCGAGAATGTATTTTTTAGTAAATAAGAACCCAATTCATGGTATGAGCTTCACTTTGTTTGAGACACGTGCGATCATGTATTAAGACACTAAAATTTCCTATAGATTTCATTTAAATTTAATAAGTTGCATTAATACAGCCGTGCGTGCTAAGATTATGAAATATGATATTTCAAATTCTACAGTATTTGTTAATTTTTAGATATTTCACCGTTATTCAACAAGTTTCTGACACGTTTCTAAATAAACACAAACGCATTTTGTCTTCAGGTTCCCTCTGAAAGTACGGACAGTTAATGAATGAGATGGTAATCAAGAATTCCACAGTATACATAACACACTTTAATAAAAAAAACTTCTTTAAGAAAAAATACTTCTAGCCGCTGCAGAGGGGCAATTTATTTTCAAGTCATACACAACTAATGGGCGTGAAATATTCAGAGCTCGAAATATATTATCTCCACCTGTTATGGCTTCATGAAAAAAGATTCACGCCTTTCTTTTATCTTCACTGGAAAATGCGACGAGTATAAAACGCTATGAATATTTAAGTGTTTCCCCTTCTTTCGTATGAATTTTCTATTTTGCTGATGATTCGACAGTGCCAATCGATAAACAGACATTTATTTCTCACACCCCCTGCGTGTACTAATGCATATTCACATGGATGTAATGTAAACGCTCTCTTCGTCGTAACCAACAACAAAAGACTTTATGAAATATCGTGGGCAGAGATAAATGCCTTTCTAAAAGATAAATTTAAAGCTCTCTGTTCTACTGGGAATAAAATGGTGACGAAAAAAATTCTATTTTCAGAGATATAAAGGCAAAGCTGCTTTTCCATACGTACCGCTACATTGTTAGGACAAATTTTCTTTCATTTTGCTTTTTTTTTCTTCTCTCTTGTTGCAATGTTTTTCTTTTTAAATTGTCATCTTTATTTTAATTTAACCTTTTCTTTATTTGTCCTCTGATGCCATAAGTCAAAATTAGTTAAACTTTCTTTTACTATTCTGACACCAGATGTAACTGATAAGTTGGGCCTAAGGTAAAGGCCCAACTTTATTTATATTTTAAATTAAAAAAAACTACTAAAAGCTGAATGAAAACGCATTATATCATAAGATTGGTACAAACAAGGAAAAATAAAATTACCAGTGAACGCATGCAATTGTAGTGAAACTCTAAATTCAGTGTAATTTAGTTGACATTGGTATTTAAAAAAAATTCTTTAGGGCACATATATTATCCCAACTAAAAACTGAATAAAGGATATATAGGCATGAAAACATGATAAACATTCCGGATTTTTAATAAATTTTTTGAAGAATAGTTTATCATATAGAATGCTCTGCATATAGGATGGACACTTTTGTGGGTCTATGTTACTTACCCACAGGATTTATATTTGAAAGCCTTTAATAAAATAAGAATTAATTTGTGACAGTGTGACGTTCAGTCCTTAATTGGGTCATATCGTAACCCTTCTTTTCTTATTCCCTGATTTTCATGAATTTTCTTTCTAATCTTAAGTAGGCATGAACATTGCAGTAGTATTTTGATAAAGTCATGAGTTTTCATATTTGGGGGAGGAATAGATTTATTTGCATCAAAGCAGACGTACACCGAAGTCCAATGCTTGTTCTTATAATATTCTGTAGTAAGAGTATACATATTTTAAATCAACGTTTCGCATTCGTTAAGATGTAACACCAGAAATATATTGGATTACATGTCGAAGTAGCACACACAGGTAATTATGATTTCTACATTATCAACGAACACCAGATAGAGTTCTGACAAGGTATTTCAAATTTCAACACGAGGAGGTAATAAGAAATAAGCTGCTGTAAGAAGTATCTCCCGCTATCTATATGTAGACGCTTAGAAATGAAAAGAAAAATTCAAACTATCGATACTTATCATGCGAATGTTCAGACAACCAGTACAAGCAGATAAATATTTTCTTGTTCTTTCTTGACATTTGTGTAGAAAAGTACATTTCCTTCGCCCTACAATCTAAGCTGAACATTTAAGTACTGAGACAATTGTTGATTTTTCTTTCTTCCATACCCTACAAACCTCAAGCACATTGAGAAATTTATTGTTTACTTTCTAAACCATTTTAAATCAAGAAATGATAGGAAAACGTCGATTGGAATTTTGAAGTTCGTGTTCCGACTGTAAATATTAGTTACGAAAGGTACCATTGAACTATTGGTGCTTACCTATATTTTGTATTCTGTACGAAGCCTGAAGTTAGCGAAGAAAAAGCGGGCTAGGTCAATATTTCAAATAGTTTCAAAATAACTGTAAATTTATTTAAAAAGTTTAATTTCTCTAGCTTATGAAGTAAGACGTAAGAAACCATAAATGGAGCGAAAGAAGTGCTTTACTAGTTTGTTTAACAATCATCAAGTCTTTTTCGCAACATGGTTGAAATCTAGTCATGGTAGTAATCTAATTCATCTGCCACTTTCCTTCATCTTGTATGGTAAGATGGATTCCAACGCAAAAATTACATTCAATAGGAACTCTGAAAGCAAAATTATTGAAAACAAGTGAAAGGATAGCAATGAAAAATTGTGATCGTCAAACCTTTCTTCAGTATGATGGATCTTATTCTATGCGGCATCCATCAATTTTTTGTTAATCTTAGGGGGAACCATCTTCCTGGCTCGACCTTTGCTGGATCTGTGAGTTTAGAGTTGGCCTTTCGACGGTCTTTAAAATTAAGGTCTTAACTAAGGTTCAGATCGAAGTTCTACTATCGTCAATCCGATATGTCTGAGCCCATATGCTCAAAATTCACTGTTGGGATGATACAGTCTCGAAGAAAAGTGTCGTAGTTGATTCATACCTTAGTTACTTCAATTTGCATATGGTGTTAGTAACTAGCCTCGTAGACCGCGTTTTCTGGTGTGGCATCTTATCAATCATCGTTGAGATTCAACGGAGTTGAACAGGATACGTTGCATGTTCATGCTAGTAATCTTCAGTTCAATGATCCACATGTATATTCATAGCCTGTACATGTATCCTACCTTCTCTATGGTACGTATTCAAGGAGAATTATCCAGGCCCTTTGAGATTTTTAATGGTGTTAGGCAGGGAAATGCTCTTGCATGTTTCCTGTTTAATATAGCCCTGGAAAGGGTTTTTAGTGATGCTGATATAAATACAAGGGGAACTATTTTTAACAAGTCTACACAGATTTTAGCATATGCTGATTATATAGACATAATTGCACGATCCGCAAACACGTTGAAGGAAGCTTTCTTAGCATTAGAAAAAACTACGGGGATGATGAAACTAAAAATAAATGAAGATACAAAATATATGTATTGTGGTAAAAAAAAAAAAAAACGTGATTTTATTTAAAATCGATAAATATAAATTAGAATCTTTTAAAAAATATACGTATTTAGGATCTGAAATTGAACATCAGAATGAGATTGACCCAAAAATCAGGAAAAGAATTATCGCAGCTAATCGCTGTTTCTATGGGTTAAGGAACCAATTAAAATCTCATCTTATCAAAAGAAAAACTAAGATCCTACTATACATAACTCTCATAAGACAAATGCTAACATATGCCTCTGAAACATGGTCACTGACTTCAAGGGAAGAAAAGGCTCTGGCAATTGTTGAAAGGAGAGTTTTGAGGGCTGTCTTTGGTGGTGTCTTTGTTAATGGTATTTGGCGAAGGAGACACAAGTTAGAACTATACAAGCTGTTTAAAAATGAAGACGTAGTGAAATTTGGGAAATTGAACAGTATGAGATGGGCAGGTCGCCTTTGAGAATGGATTCAGAGAGAGCTCCATTGAAAGTTTTTACTGCAATCCCCTTCTGTGAAAGACAGAGAGGTAGACCAAAAAAGAGATGAAGAGACTGCCAGGATTCGGACTTTAGTGCCATGAAGGTTAAGAAATGGAGATTCATAGCTGGTGAGAGGGTAGTTTGGGGGAAAAGTCTAGAGAAGGCCAGGGCTCACGTGGGGCTGTCGTGTCAATTATTATGATGGTAGAAGTATGTTTTTGATACGTAAATCCTATTTAGCATCTAATGGTCTAAAGTCCGGTTTTTTAAGTTAGGACAGATGATTTATGACTGCATCTGTATTTTTATAAAATAAAGGGACTTGTAGACACATGTTTAATCATACAAAGTCATGCAAACTTAAAAATGGTGTTATTTTCAAACATTCTGTATTACATTCTGTAAGATGTGGGTAATAAAAAACACACTACAAAATTTCTCGCTCTCTAGTTCGATGCTTTCATCAACTTATCTTATCCCCCTAGCAGAAAAATTTCCGCATACCAAAATTCGAAGTAAAGTATTACTACGCACATTTTAAATCTTGAAATGTAGAAAATATTATGAAAGGTTGCAAGATTTACATAGTTTTATATAAGTGAATTCGAGAAATCTGGTAAAAAATGATAGTTCACAAAGAACAATCTTTTAAAAGCTGTTTCAAAGATAAAATGTGAAGTATTTGAGAGTTGTTTCATTCTTTTCTGTTTCAGGTGTATTCTACTAGAGTTTGTATGGTTTGTGTAAATATTATATATAAGTACGCAATATAAAAAAATGCTTAAAGGAAATTATGAGGACTGTAAGTTTCTTGTCGCAGTTAATACTACATGCTATGAAATCTATCCAATCATAATCTAAAGATATGCTGGGAGTTGACGTAAAGGTTAATTTCGAATGGCACCATTGTATCATTGGTGTCTGTAAATGCTTTATTTTTTGCAAGAGGCCTGACATAAGGTCTCGAGCAAAACTAGTCTCTGAAGACAAATTTTTACTTTATGGAACTGTAGAGTATTCATTACCATTGTCCATCAAGAAATCAAATTATTAACCGCTACATATTTCAACAGTTAAATATCTTCAATGCTATTAATCGGATATTCTTGGCTTGTCAATTCAAAAATTTGAAAGTTGTAAGCCAAAATAAACGTCTTAAGACCTTAGATATCAGTGATTGTGTACGAAAAATTGCTTTCCTGATACACAGGATACATCCCAGGTGATGTCGGGAAACGTTATCTACCAGGTGATCATAATTAAACTTGGCCTATTCAGAGCCCTATGTAGCTGTAACTAAAAGGCGCATTGAGCTGAAATTTTGCAGATAGACAATTCAAAGGATGCGCTGAAAGATCCCGAAAAAAAGTTCAAAACTTTCCTCTAGGGGGTGCATTACATGGAAATAATTTAAACAAGCTAAAAATTCTAATTCAAGCATAATTTATTTATTACACACTGTCTAGCGATGTAAAGAAAATTGTACAATGTGGGCTCCCTCATTAGTATGTAAAATGTGCGGGCGATGCACAGCGTGTTCAACGGCGGACCGCAGCTGGTAGCCAGTAATCTGTCGAACATACAATGTTATGCGGTCCAGGTCAGCTAAAGTTGCAACATTCCCCCTATAAACAACGTTCTTTAAATGGCACCAAAAATCACACGGAGATCGGGAGAACGGCCGACCAAGGAGTAGGAAACGATAGGCTAATCACCCTGTCTTCTGTAAAATGTTGTCGCAACCGCAGAGTCCATTATGTGGAGGGGCACAATCCTGCATAAAAGTAATAGACTCAAGGCTTTATCCCTGCTGCAGTTGAGGTAAAACGAAACTGCTGAGGTGAGCGCTGGTGGTTAGGTTAAAAAATTGAGTGAAAAAGAGGTATGTATTCAGTTTTTTTTCAAAATAAATTAAAACCGGTTCATCCAATCAAATAAACCGTAATGCAAAATTTTTAGAGCATTAAATTCTCCGTAAAATGAGTACCAATACATAAAAATTACTTCGGTTATAAGGTTACTAGCTTCTCCCGAATTTGCCGTCATATTTTCAACTTTTGCTAGTAAATGCGATTTTCGGTATAATTGTGTTTTTCGGGAAAAGTACCTGTTTGAAGAAAAAATAGCTCTAACTAAATGTAGTGGAGCATTTAATTCTGCGTTCAATGAGTATTTTTAAGAATGCTGAATGGTTAAAAAAGCCCTTTTGTACAAAATTTTGTACAAAATTCTGTAGGAGTCAGCTTATTCTGTAAGACAAGCATGTCTTGGAAGTACAGTGCTACAGATTTGGCGCACAAAAAATGGCCACTCGCATGGAAGTAAGGCAGAATTATTTTTGCACAAAGTAGATGAAGCTTCCAGTCTCCACTTCTCTTTGCTTGGATGAATTGCTTTATCAAAGTTACCTCTCGAAAATATTGCCCCCATACTTTTGCGGTAGGTCCATTATTTTCCAGATCTCCAAATTTCTGAGTAAACTTCAGCAAAATACTTTGTACAGCAGTATCTGATTCAAAAAGAGAACAGTCTACGTCACTGGTGGCATCTTGCTCTTCATCTGAAATCTCAATCTTCGAAAGAACGATCTTTGCAATTGCCAAGTGGCACTTCATGTGAGCCCTGACAGCTCTCGAATATGCATAACCCGTCATCAGTTTCTGAATTGATGCCCGAGCATAGGCAATGCTCAATTAGTCCTGCAACCCACTGCCATCTATGATGTATCCTGCTGCTCCCATGAAGGACATTATTAGATGAAAGCCCCCCAAACGGACAGTTACGGATCCAAGCTCACTACGAAACTCGAGGAAATTATTTCCCGAGCCTTCCAGTAAAAGGGCTGATCGATGGTCACTAAACAATCGCTATGCTCTAATGTCTTACATTCATTGGCTGTACTAACAAGATAACTGTATACGGTGTCATAGTTTGAGGGAGGAAAATTGTTGAAAGGAAGAAACATAATTTGTGATTTGCAGTACTGTTTTATACATGTAATGTCTTCCATAAAGCCATTTCAACCTGGGGTCTCATCGCATAGCCATTTTTTATAAATTCACATTAAATACCCTGTCAAAACTTCAATTGCATAATTGATTTCACCAACGTCTTCAACAATGATGCTACTCAATGTTGTTCTCCTCTGAAAAGGTAACAATGGGATAGCATCAGATTTCCATACAATCCCAGCGCTTGGCATCACTCCCGCTCTTGCGATTGGACCTTTTGAAGAAAGAGAATGATACTGGAGGAATGGTGGATTTTATGCACTTAATTCCAGCCACTGCGTGAAATGTGTTTGATCCGTCTAAAGTATCTATATTGATATCTGCGTTATCAAAACAAATTGGGAGAGGGACCCATGCAATGCACAGTTTCTTGGATGCGGTAGACAAGACATTTCAAACATTTTGACTTCATAGTAAGAACAGCAAAAGCCCAGTGCATGAGCTATACATATTAAATCTTTAGAACCATATTTCCTTGATAAAAGTGCGCTAATACCTACTTGTATTGATGAAATAAAATATCTTGGCCTTGTTGCAAAAACTACTGAGTGTGAAATTGCAGTTACCTTGGTTTTCCATTTTCTATTTTTTTTTTTGCTATTATCCATTGCTGCTGCTGCAGCAATGGATTTTTCTCTTGTGTAAGCCTTTTGGCGCTTGACAGGAATTTTGACAGTCGTACAGTTTTTAAAAAGATTATGTTTACGATCACCTCTCTTTTTGCTGTATTCTATCAATGTTTTAACCCTTCTTTCTTTCACAACTATTGTCTCACCTTCTTCAAATGTTTCTGCACTAACTGGACAAAGGTCCGACATTGTTGGCACTGATTAGAACACTTTGTGAGACACGTAAAGTAGCAAAATGAAATAATAAAGCAAGAAATATGAAAAAAACGGAGCAACAGGGGACACAAACCGTACTAAATCACAACTTGGCAGTTACTGGAAGACGAGCTAATGGGGTGACTGGTCACCTTGAACCTAGCGGATGTCCTTTGACCAAACCACAAGCGCTCGCCTCAGCGGAGGGGGAAAACTCAGGATATTCATATTTGACCTAAAATAAAGTAATTAAAACTGTTTCTACCTTTGTTTAAATTATTTCGGATTTCGGGATTTCTCCACCCCCTACCTATTTCCCCGAAAAACACAAGTATAGCGAAAATCGCACTTACTAGCAAATGCTGAAAAAATAACGGCAACTTCGGGAGAAGCTAGTAACCTTATAACCGAAGTAACTTTATGTATCGGTGCTCATTTTAAGGAGAATTTAATGCTCTAAAAATTTTGCATTACGGCTTCTTTGATTAGATGAACCGGTTGTAATTTATTTTGAAAAAACTGAAAGAATACCTCTATTTCACTCATATCTTTTTTACCTAACCACCAGCGCTCGCCTCGGAGGAGGGGGAAAACTCAGGATATTTCTTTTTGACCTAAAATGAAGTGATTTAAAATGTTTTCACTTTTGTTTGAATTATTTCCAAATTCAACTCCCTACCTATACTGCCCTATAGGCCTTATATACCCTACTGTGCCCATCGTTATGCGAGACTTTTAAAACTTTGATAGAATGCGTATGGCATACATGACAGTGCTAATAATTAAAACGGCTAAGTCTGATATTCCTCACGTTTTTAGCATTTAGCTGTGATAAGTTATGTGATAGTACACTTTAGCAAATACTCTGAGTGTTTTGCATTTCTATCATATTTACATCAGTTATTCTTCAGCCACAACTGACTGATTCTCCTGAGCCAAATATGTTTAATGCCTATCCTAGATCCAGCATTCTTGGATAGGGTACAAGCAGTTCTGATATGATAAGGAACAAACTAGATTTCAGAACTTTCAGTTGTAATTTTAAGTTGACTTAAACTTAAAAAGTTTTCATTTCATACGATGAGCTAAATTTTGTAACATATTTTAATAAAGGGAAGTATTTAATTACATAATATGAATTTTTTCCATAACGAAAAATGTAAAACATGGATAAATAAATTAAGATATTTATAAATCAAAACTAAAATTATAATACTATAATTTTTAAATTCGTTCAGTAAATTCATATTCAGAGAATCCATTTTGTTTCTTTATGTGACATCTTGCTTAAACTGCATTGTGACCTTTTATAAGATTTTCTTTAAGAAAATGTGATGACTATATGATTATATCTAAAATTGTTATTATTTTACTAAGATACATTTTTCTGGCGCCATTCATTTAAAAATATCCAATTACACGCTATATAATGTAATAATAAGGGAAATAAATGCAATCAAAAATGATATGAAATAAATTACTGTTTAACTTTCTTGATAGCTTCAAATTAATAATTGCCATTTATTTAAAATGTTTCTGTTCCTTTAAGTAAAAGAATATGATGGCATGTGTCTTTTGTAGGAGAAAGAGAAAATAAATTATTTTTCTTTCAGTCTGTATTTATTTCAAGAGCTTTTCTTAAAACTTTTAGTTACGGAAGAAACCTCATTAGTGTCTTCATCACCTCGCAATTTTCTTTATCGTTCATTTTTTTTTACACTTGTCTTGAGAGAACAAGGAACTTTATTTTTTTACAGAAAGAATATTGATTTCGAAGAAATTATGCGAATACCGAACAAGAGTTAATTGATTAATGAGATTTGGAATCAACTCCTTTCCCTAATTAAATATTTTTAACTTCTCATACAAGAATATGCATTAAATACACGTATTATACCAATAAAAATTCTTTTGGAATAAAAAATTGCGCCGAAACGGAAGTTTAAAAGACAAATGACTTTTTTAGTTTAGATTAAGGAATAAATTTTCTATAATTTAAAGGCCTTATTGACTGATCAAAAGTTCACTCTGTTGGAGAAAGAATTCAGAAACTTCGGTGAACATAACTAATGATGATAATTTTAAAGCTCTGTGGATCGTAAATTTAATTGTTCGTTTAGCATTTGTGGAGCACAGGAGTACGAATTCATTTGATGTTACAGTGGGACACTGTTAAATTATTTCTAACAAGATACAGTACCATAATTACACACCGAGAGTTATTCTTCCTAATTCCCCCTAGCCGGAAGTTCCAGAACAGATTCATATGGGCTTTAGGCTGAGAAGTGCGGCTCCAGTTTATAATAGCACCACAAGGGTCGGATTCCGTCTTGGCTAGGTGCCACCACAATTATGACCGAACATCCCAAAAGGCAGAATCTGGGGTATCGTACCTTCCCCAACCACTGACCTAACAGAAGGACTTTCCGGTCTACGGATTTTACGTGCCCATATATGGCCTAGATACGAAGGTATTTAACGGCGCTTGTCGGGATTCGATCCGAGAAACCTCAGTATTGAAAGCCGACGAGATACGATAGGTTACCTCCGGTCTACACGTCGAGATTATACCTATTCATTAAATCTCCCACAAGGAAGTTGAACATTTCAAATTCAACAACTAGGGATATCATGAAAAGATAGAAGATCAGAAATGATGCTTTTAAAAGACTTCACAAACACACGGAATGAGCTAACTCTAAGTCAACTCAAGCGAAAGCATCGTGAATTTTATTCGACTATTAATCGAGCAGCCCATATTGCCTGAAGCCGCAGGATCAATCTGTATTTATTTATACTAGTCGCAGGATAGATGTAGCAGCTGCGCCTTTTTTGTCTAAAATAACAACATGCAGGCTTTATATATGCCCAGAGTAGTATGGCACCTACCTCTTGCACCTTAAAGGATAGAGCTGCCTTAATAGTGTTAATTGAATGTTGTTAATTGCTAGTAATTCCAGAAACCTTGTTGGAAGAGGTCTAGTTTAGGCATTCTGTATGTCTTACCAAGGAAGTTTGAACGAATGGAGGGGTTCATGGGTAGATGCCTGAAGCTACAGAAGGGAAGCTGGGAAAATGCTCTGAAAAATCATCAACAGATTGAAATTTACGTAAAAAGTTATTCTTATAATGTAAAATTTTGGATTTTGTCGAGCTGTATAGTTGCAAAAATTATCTCCGTATGCAAATATTTTTGGTAAATTAATATATTTATGTTTCACTTTCATTCACTCAACCAGTTGAGAATCAGGTATTTACTAGTAATAATAAAAATTACAAATATATTTTAATAAAAAATTCAGAAAAATTACCAATATATTACTGCCTCTAAAACTTATGGTGTCGAAATGAATTTGATATGACGACAGTTTAACAGAAAAAGTTGTCGCATAAACCTGTATCATTGAAAAAAATTTTCCATTTAGAATAAGGTACCAGGTGTTATGAGCATGAATATCAATAAAACCAACAAAGACAAGATATTTTCAAAAGAAAAGAAAAAACTGACCCTAGAAATTATGTACATTTACGGAAGCAAAGCCTTTAAAGATAAATTTTATTTTTTAAAAATGTACTCATTCAGTACTATAATTTTTCTAAGACAATCCCCCACCACCCTAAGAATTCAACAGAAGAATATATATTCAGAGCCAAAGATTAGAATCGAAATTAACATTTTCAAAGATTTATGGCATATTACACTGTATATATCTTCATTTCATTTTATTTGATACAGTTTGCATAAGTTTTATTGCTAGTATAATTTTTCTGTTATTTTCCCAATAATTCACATACATCCCAAAGATGAAAATGTGATGATCGATCTCACGAGAAAATCTGTTGCGGCTTCTTCTTTCCCAAACCTGAATCCTTTGAATCTAAAAGATGACTGCAACCCTCCAAAATAAACCAAAAAATACCAATCAAACACGACAATCTCCGTCTGTTAAAACTTCCGCGTGTTTTACGTATGCTTAGACAGTAATGAAAGTGAGTTTAGCCGGTTTCAAAGTCAATCGAATTGCATAGTCACATTCAAAAAATAGTGAAGGCCTAGTTTGGATAGAATGATGTGCAAACATCATCGCCTGTGACAAGTTATAATCATGATTTTCTTCCTGTAGAACGTAATACCGGAACATTGATGAAAGAGTATGAGAGGGTTGAATCAGATGTTTCCGTTAATAGATATTTGTAACTAGTGAAAAGTATACCAAGGATAACTGGAGTTGTCATACAAGTCACAATTTCCTTAAATGTTCATTGATTTAACATCTGATGGCTTTTGCTATTCATCGTGCGTGACTGTCAGGCACCTGCTAAACAAATCTGTTATTGAATTAAATCCATATTTGAAGATGTAAAACTTCCGAAGTTAAAAATGTACCTTTATATTTTTCATTCATGCATTAGTTTTCTCAAATAATAAATTACATATTAAAGATTATGTTTCTGTGTGTGCAACAGTTTTCTCAAATAAAATATTACTCATTAAAGAAAAACTTTAACAATTCTTGTTTTTGACACACTCCAGCGAAATGTAAAAGCTGAGGATTTTAGATTGACTATTTATGTATATTGACATCTCATATCTCTCTATATTTGCACAAAATAAATAATCTAACTCATATTTCAAGAATAATTTGTAGACAGTGAGATCTGAAATTCCTACGTATTCAGTTTACTATTGCGAACAAAAAATTTTGGACTTAAATATCTTTAATTTACGTTTTGTGTTTAATTTCTATGTTCTAAAATATTCATAATTATTAAGAGAATTTTTAAAAATATTCTTAAATACATACCTTTATAACTGATAATCATTTTAGTACACATATTTTAATATCTTTTTCTTATAATTCGGAGATTATCCGAATATTTCTAATATTCGCAAACCAATGCTTTAGACTTTTACAATAAAGCTTTTTCCCAAACACCAAAGAAGTAAAAAATTAGCGATTGTATTAAGAACACATGTCGCAAGTAATTCAAAGGATAATGTTGTTTCGATTTACGATTAGAAAGTGTTCTAAGGAACAATTTGGAAGAAACAAGTTTCGAACACTTCCTGCTATGTGTTTCAATAGAAAATCTATTCTTATTTTTTTCTTGGAACTTGTGTTTTACTTAAATCTATTTCAGGACGTATTTCAGAAAAAACCCTACAAAAGGATACTGTATTAATATGGACATATACACTCATGGACAAAAAAATTAGCGCACCAAGAAGGAGTCGTCAAAATGAAACGAAATTTTACATACGTAATGACTACTTTGATATAAGTAAATGATAAGAAAATCAAAGAAAAAGGATAATATATTTCAGAGAAAAAGGCAAAAGAACGGAGTAGTTAATACTCCGTTGGACCCCCTCTAGCGCGAATGCACGATGCAATACGATCGGGCATTGAGTCATACAAGTTCTGTATGATGTCTTGAGACATTTCGTTCCATATTTGCTGTAACCTTGCCTCTAGTTCGTTCAAACTCGTGGGATGCCCAACTCGTCGTCCCAAATGATCCCAGATATGCTCGATTGGAGACAAATCTGGGGATCGGACAGGCCAAGGAAGGGTAGTAACAGTGCGGAGACAGTCTTGTGACACCCTTGCCGTATGAGGCCGAGCATTGTCTTGTTCAAAAATGGCTCCTGGGAGCCGTTGCATGAGTGGCAACACATGTGGTTGCAGGATTTCATGAACATACCGCTGGGCTGCCATGGTGCCACGGAACAATACTAGGTGTAACCGTGTATTGTAGGCAATGGCACCCCATACCATCACACCAGCTGTGGGAGCGATGTGTCGCTGTACAGCAAAGGCAGGATTGAAGCGTTCACCACGGGCTCTCCACACACGAACACGATTGTCAACACTGCCGAGATTGAATCTGGATTCGTCGCTAAAGACGACTTGGTTCCATTCCGCTGCAGTCCAGTTTCCTCGTGCGCGGCAAAACTCCAAATGGAGGCGTCGATGGGTGGGCGTCAAGGGCAGCACACGTAATGGGCGCCGCGATACCAACTGTCCTTCAGCCAGGCGCCTTCGTATGGTTCGAGAAGACACAGAGACCCCTAGTGAAGGTGCTACCTGTGCCTGGATGGCGGCCGATGAAGCAGTTGGCTGCACGCGTGCATTTCTTACGATGTGGTGGTCTTCTCGACGACTGGTCTGTCGAGGGCGTCCTGAGCCTGGTCTTCGTGTACACGACATCTCTCGGGTCCACTGGTCCCAACACCTCCTCAAAACACAATCAGAGCGGCCTAATTGACGAGCTACTCGCCTAGCTGACCACCCAGCTTCCATCATCCCGACGACTCTCCCTCTCTCAAACTGCGACAACTGCTTATATTGTCTTCGAACACGGCGTAATGGCATGTCTATCTCAGCTCTTCCTTTGTAAATGATTCAGCACACTCAAACAAGCTTTGGTTACCTGTTTTATACTCTACAGAGTACGATGTTCAACGCCCTCTACCGGCTATACGTAATGCGCAATCACGCTGCATTTCTAATCATTTGCATATCTCCCCGACATGTACCTTCATTGCAAGTTTCGTTACGATCCCGCAATTATTTCTTGGTGCGCTAATTTTTTTGTCCATGAGTGTATATATGTTACACAATTTTGTTAAACTTTTTAAAGATTTTCTTCATTATAACGTTATTCATTATTTATTCTGATACTAACTAGACGTAACTCTAAGAGTAGTATTATGTGTGTGTAACATATGGCTTTATTCGGGAAATTAATCCATACAGATCTGGCAGCCCACAACATTACAAATGATCAGGAAACAAAACAAAACAAAATAGCAATATAAACTAGAAACCAACAATAAAAACTAGAAACAAAATAAACTAGAAAAATATATACAATCAAAAAGTTCAGTCACAAAGAGAGTTCATATTGGTCCTTGCATCCCAATACAATTTGCCGATATCTCGTTGCTCTGGGAGATTCTGTCAAGTCTATGGCAAGTTAGGAGGTGATCCGAATTCATAACACCTGCTCTGCAGGTCGGGAAAACGTTGATGGGAAATATACCCATTTTGAACAGATGTTTTGCCAAGCAGACGTGTCCAGTGTGTAGCCTGAAATTTGCTACTGCCTCCTTGCGGGGTTTGTGGCCATACAATTTCCAACAGTCATGAATGTTCTCCA
The DNA here is from genome assembly GCA_907164885.2 of Dolomedes plantarius. Classification (NCBI taxonomy): domain Eukaryota; kingdom Metazoa; phylum Arthropoda; class Arachnida; order Araneae; family Dolomedidae; genus Dolomedes; species Dolomedes plantarius. The sequence goes on from OU015494.1 coordinate 169,730,469, forward strand.
AGGTTTTACATTTCAAATTTTCCACCATATCGGAGTTGCTTAGAGTGGATTATAAATATACTCAAAATATACCCATTAATAATATACTCATTATAAATATACTCATTTGATATATACTTATGGGAATTTAGACACACAAAGTAAAAATAATAGCAGCAGAGTAGTAGAAAACATTTAATAGGACAAAGATACATTTTCACAGAACATAGCACAGAAGCATCTTACAGTAAACAACATTATTATCTTTCTACTCTCGCTCACAGAGCGTTACCGTACGGGTAGAAAAAAATAATGACGTCATAATTAACATGTGTGCGCACGCATGCCGTAAGGAGAGAAAATTAACGTTGTTTCCCAACAATACTCATTATAAATTCCATTCTAAATCCAACGTCATAGTGCGTTAAGAAATGTCTAAACACTGAAATCGTAATTATGTTTACCTTCTTTCCTTTGATGAATTAAAGTTCGATTATCAGCAGTACATGTTTATCAAACAAATAATTTAGTTTTTAACCTATAAAATTATTTTTGTTACATAATTACAGCTACAAAACACTTTTACTTCATCTTTTTCCATATATGTATGAATTTGGTATTCAAAGGCTAAAAATAACTTGCTTATTTGTAAGTTAGTTTTATAAATTATAGTTGCATATGCTTTCAGTTAATATAAGATTAAGCATTTCGTTGGTTCATATTTTTTTTAAATTAGAAAGCATACATTAGTTTACATATCTTTACAATTAAATTGTAATACTATTGCCTTTCTTTCATTTAATATAATGAGGCTCAATTTTCATAAAAGTATATTTATAAAATTTATACTTTAGGTTTCTTCATGAATGAAAATATCTAAATTATATTATTATAGTTATATAACAATTTTATTTCTACAATTTCTTTAAAAACATCATTTTGGCTATAAAAGAACTAAGAATGACTGCAAAATAGTTTTAAATACTATAATTGAAATTTACTTCAATTTTCTGTCATGTAAAATACGATCAAGCAGTTTGTGTTGGTTTTTACCATTCGTGTAAGTTTTTAAATATATGATTTTGCATCCTTATTCCTATTATGCTTTAGCTTGTGATTAAAAATTTCAAAAATTTTGAGACAGGAAACGTATTAAAATATATCGCAAAAGTTAAAAAAATTCTGTTGCTGTATTTTTCATAAATAACTGAAACATTATTTATAAGATATGCCATATTTTTGTACTCAAAAAGTATCGTTTAATTATTTTTTACGCTTAGAATATGAAGAAAAATTTATATAAATAAATCTTGTAAATATGCTTAATTTTATTTAAAAAATTTATTACTAAGGGCAGTCCCTCACTACAGAAAAATTGCAGTAAATGAAATACATTCCGAAGATTAAAAGGGTCTTTAAATAAAACTTAAAAAGAAAGTTACAAAATAATACGAAAGTATACATCTTCTGCTTGGCGAGTTTACCTCTGAGGTCTCTTCGCCCTAAAAGTTTGTAGCCGTAAATGAAATATAATCCGAAGAGAATAATTTTTCATAAAAATGTAAGTAATTAGAATCATTTGGGTTCTGTAATTATGCAATATAACCATTAATTGTGTATTTTGTCAGAGGAGAGAGATAATTAAGGAGGATGAATATTTTATGATAATAAAATTTTCATCACCGAGAAGACTGAAATTCACAAGCTCACTTAACTGAAATTCAGATGTGCATTGAGTTAAAATTCATATAATGTCTATTAAAACTAAACTCAGATGTCCCCTTAATGTATATTTCGTGGTTTCATATACATAGGAAATATTACAAGCCAAGGGCATGAAAGATACAATTACACATTTATTAAGGGTCCCTATTTGATATAAAGTCAACATTTTGAAATAAACTTTACACTTTTACTTTATTATTAACTAAAGAGTCAAATACCACAATGTTTTATTAGTTTTTCTTGGATTTTTTAAGTGGTATGTGGAAGTCACAGGTGAGTTTGGGGTTGGTTTCCAAGATTCGAGATCAGAGCAGTTTATGTACTTGAGAGAAAAGAAGCATTTTATACAATTACAAAGAAGAATCATTTTATATTAATATGAAATAAACTCGCAATCAATTTTTTTATTTTATTTTTTTAACCAGAATGTCACATTTATGCATATGTTTTCAGTCTGTTCTCTAGTCTAGGTTCTTCTCTAATAGAGGGATGTATACTTAGTTCTTGGTATCGTCCTGGCCAGATATTTGATTTTAAGTATAGAGCCTCAGCTCATGTCTGGCTGAGCCCTTCTTACCTCTAATGCAAGTATTCGAGTATAAAACGCCTATACGGCTTCCGAAAATCTTTTAAGCAATAAACACTTTAAAGATTCGGCATTATACATTTTCAACGGAAGTGAAAATTATTTTTAAAACGGAGTGAAAAGTATTTAAAAAATGGAAATTTGATTTGTTCATTTATATACTTATACGTCTTACCTCACTGTGATTATGTCATAAAGAATATTCCATGAATTTCATATACTGCATTAAAAAAGCATAACTATTGATATCGCTGTCTCATAACAACTTGCAGAAACATAATGTGTAGTACTCCGGAGAGTAAATTCACATTTAATTTCTTTCTTTTAGCACAAACCAATACTGCTCTTGAATATGTATAAATTTGACATTTCAGAACGATGACTCTCCTATTTCCATTGAAAGGAGGACAAATATATCTCTTTGAAAAGATTGCGAGAATATTGTTTTTTAGGGGGCTTTATAGTTTGGGATACACATATATTATTACAGATCAATATTTGGAAAAAACTCAACTATACAGAAAAATAAAATGAATACCTTGATTACTGTTATAATCAGAGCAGAAAATATTTTCCAGGTAATTTCCTTCGGAAAACATACGAAATTAATCTTCTAAGGCTGAAAAATAATTAGGGACAATAGGCTGAAAAAAAGCTTTATGGTTTTCCAAGCGTGAAAGTAATGGGAAATAAAGCAATATAACCCTTCAAACTTTCAAAAATTCTGTTTTTACTCACAATACTTCCAAGAGAAATTTTGTTCTAGTAACAAATAAAAAATTGTAGAAATTGCATAAAAATAAAAATAAAATTAATTGATACGGCAACTACAATTAATTTTGTAATTAAAGTTTGAAATTCCAGAAAATAAATCATTTCTATATAAAAAAAAATAAAAAATTTGCCCCAGTAATTAAAATTACATGTCTCATTGTTTTACTCTTGAATTCTCATTTCAGATTTTTAGAAAAAAGAACTTGTGTTTATTTGTAATATATATTTATTATTTCATTTAAGAAAACAAGCATATTTTTATGAATTTCAGTAATACTTATAATTTCCTATCTTATGATGATTATTTGTGCATTCAATTTGTTAAAATATATTTGATACAACTGATAGTATATTAAACACAGTTTTGAATAAAGTGCAAGATCTAAAACCCTTTCAAATTTCAAAAAAGGAAGTTTAGAATTTTTCAGTTGTCGTTTATGAAATTTAGTATATCATACGAAAATTTTAATAAAGGCTTAATAAAATCGATCTTACTATGGTGAAAGGGCTAGCTCTGTCAAAGTACATAGCGCATATCTTTAAACGGCATGTTGATATCTAAAATGCCCTCAAATTGTGAAAGGTCTTAAATGTTTCTTCTACTTCTCACTCATACAAATTGCCTATTTTTGCCATCAGAATCCTTATTTCTTATTTTTGTATATCATATGAAATTTGAAGAGTAATTTTAAGTTTGGAATTTAATTTACATCAAGATGGGAAAATTCAGCAGCTCATCTGTTTTTTCCTCCCAATATAATCAGCATATTTCTCAAAGGATTAACTGTTCGAATACGTTCTGAACAGGGAGTTTTAGATTACATTCTAGTAATAGAAGTATATATATATATATATATATATATATATATATATACAGTCGAACCTCCATATATCGAAGTAGCAAAATGCCGGAAAAAGATTCGATATATAGAAATTTCGATATATAGAATTGATCTTAGTTTTATCATAATTTTCCTAAAACATTAAAATTAAAGCTAATTTTCGTATACGAAACTCCATTCCCAATTTATATGCGAATCACATTAAATGAAAGTTAATAACTAAAATGAATTAATGTTAAAGATTTCTTGAGTACTATATACCTTAAAAAAAACAATCCAGACAGTGGTTACAGTGATCACAGTTACATTCTTTTTAAAACAAACTACGAATATCTTGCTGAACAGCCAGTTTTGCGGAAAGTTCATCAAAGAAATGCTCGCATTTATTCAGTCCATTAAAAACTTCATCAGGGGTCCACGAAGTATTGTTTCAAACGCCAAAAATTAGGATATTTTATTCTAAAGTAGAATAAAATCTCACAATATGTCGTGAAAAAAATTTCGATATATAGAGATTTTTTCGATATATAGAAACAGTTTTTCTATGTAATGAACATGGAGATTTGCCAAGAGTTCGATATATAGAAAATTTCGATATAGGGAAGTTCGATATATGGAGGTTCGACTGTATATATATATTTAAATTTTAGCTCATATTGGGAGGAAATTACTAGATTATTTTTAGTATGCAGCAATTACGGAAGAAATTTCTAACAATTTTTAACTGATATTAGATACTAATTTATGACAGCTTTACGGCGAGCTAATTAAATTTGAAACTTACCCAGTTTAGTAGTTAGTATGCATATACCATATTTCATTATTTTAGAATTGATACTCTAAATGTTACGATAATTTCGCTGAAAACTATTATTAAATAACATTTTTTGCATACCGCTACTGTTAAGTCGCAAATTTAGATAAATTCATAATTCTTATCAAAAGTCTCTTCTACGCTCGTGAACATTTGTGTTTATAGAAAATTCAAGAATTCAGGAATATCGTATTAGGCTGAAAAATATTCCTTATATTTATCTAGAGTGAATGTAATTAATTAGTCATTGCTTCAATAACTTGAAAATTAGGTAAACTTTATTGCAATTTTTGCTCAATTCGGGATGGTAGTGCAAGATTAATTGTTTAATTAGTAGCAGTTATGAAAATATTCGGACACCATTTTACTGATATTACAGATAAATTTAAGGTTGGTTTACTAAGCGCAAATCAATGTGGAAAATTGCCTAAATAAGAACATAAATACGTAAAGGCATTCAGTAAATTACATGACAGAGAGAAGTTTCTTTGAAATATCATATTCTTCTGCAATTCAAGTTTACACTATCTAATAACGATTTCAAATTACGTACCAAGAATTTTCTGAAGGTGCTAAAATTGTTGCAGTTATGATTGTGCTTTCTTTTTTTTATAATAAGCTCCATACATCTAAAAAAATCTAAAAGACTTTACGTAGGTAGAAAAAATTATTCTTAAACCTCTGAATTTAAATTAGTTGTAAAACATGTTAAGTAACCGTAAAATATGTTTGATATACATTTGAAAAATTCTTTCTGAAAACATGTTTCATTAGCTGGGAAGGGAGAACACTCTTGTGGAGCCCTCGAAATACGCTGCCGTTTCCCACAATAGATAACTAGAAAGTGGGGGAGTTATCAAACAGAAAAACGGAAATAAATGTTTACTTTTAGAGGTTTTCGTTTGGTTTGGAGCACTACGGTCATTTTTTGCTACACGAGGACTAATTAGATCGGGACCTACAGCTTAAAGCCGATTCCGAACAGCTACAAATATCCATGCCAAGAGTGGGACTCAAAGCCACAGACTCCGGTACCGAATGCCAGCGCCTTAGCCATTTGATTTCGTTTTATTTATCATGGTGCATATACATTGGTGCAGAGTTCTCTGCCTGCAGACCCCCGACTCCTGTCATCACATTAGTCACGGTAACCTTACCCGTCCAAAGCGATGTGAATGAACACGTGTCTTCCAGATATTCCCCCATTTAGAACCCATTTAGAAAGCAGTGCAGTGCGTGGGAGTGTGCCCCAGAGAAGCGATAGATTTTGATTGTACTCGTCAGAGTTAGATAACTGAGGTAGTTCAGTTAATTGTATTTATCATGTAAATATGTTTTGTCAATAAGCTAAATATTGTGTGCGTGGGATAGTGTAAATAGAATATTTTAAACAGTCACTCGAGTGGTGCTAACTGGCTACGGATAAAGTCGTAGATTAGAGCAAGATCGATATGAGGACGACACTGTCCCAGCCGACAGGACCTGTACTTTCGAATAATTCATTGAGGGGGTCCAGGACACAAAGTTGTTCGAATTTTCGAAAAAAAAAATTATTGCATTAAAAATTTGTGTGTTCTTTTTCGTTTAAAATGACATTTAAATCACGTTTCTATCTCAATTAGATCAGGAGAAATTATTATTTTTTTTTGCAACATTCTAATAGTAGCCAATCGTTGTTTAAACCTGTAAGTGCGTTTTTCTGCTGATGGGTTTTTCCCCCCATTTCTCGTTTTTAAATTGTTATAAGTCAAGAATCGTTAAAGATAAATAGTTGAAACTTGGAACATGTCTTTTTCAACTATTTTACTTTAATTTTGATTCACCAAATTTGAAAAAAATATTTACTTTTGAAAATATGATTTTTTAAAAATAGGTTACATAATTTTTTTCGTAATTTTTACTCTAAATATTTTTAATTTTTTAAAAAAATAATATTTAAAAAAATGGTGAATCATAATTAAAACTTAAATATTCCTGTTTAATTAAATGAAAAAAAATGAAATTCGACAAATAATATTTCCAGTTATAACGATTTTAAATTACCCCACTTTTATTAAAAATTTTTAATTTTAAAATTTTTTAAAAACCTTTTGAGAAGTTTTATGATGTGATTTTGTTTACAAATTATATGGTTAACCATCACGAAAAAATTCAAAATTTTAACTCAATAAATAAAAAAAATTTCAAAATGTGTCCCGGACCCCTTAAGTCATCAGTGCAGGTAAGAAGTTTTGAAGATTTCTGTTTTGGGGGATCCTTTAAGATATTCAAATACGATGTTGGTCATGAAAGGGCTAAAAAAAGATGATTTGATAGTTGTTGCCAAAGAATGTGGGGCAGAAGCAACCCCGGATTTAACAATAACTGAAGTGAAAAGCTTAATTCTAAACTCGGAGGAGTACAAAAACGATGTAGAATTTATAAAACAGTTCCTATTTACTACTATAGAAGATATGAAAAAACAATAAAAAAGAGAATATCAAGATAAGAGAGAATGAGAGGATGATAGGAGAAAACAAGAAGAAAGAGAATATCAAGATAAAAGAGAACGCGAAGAAAGAGAACATCAAAAAGAAATAGAGATGATAAAGGATCGAAATACTAGCATAAATTCGGAAACTGGGCAAAATGATAACGAGGATAGATCGCTCATAAATACCATCAAAAGTGTCAAAGCATTAACTATTCCCTGACATGATAAACCGGAATTATGGAACCTAATTTTCGCTTCGTTAGAACCTGCTTTTGTAACTAAAAATATAGTTGAAGAACATAAAGTAGAAATTTTAATAAATCTATTGGGTGAGAAAGTAGCAAATATTTTAATTTACATTAGTGACGAAGAATTAAAAAATTATGAAGTGTTAAAGACAATAGTGTTAAGAGAATTCACGCCAACAGCTCAAATCTATTTGGAAAACTTTGAAAAGGCGAGAAGATCCTCAATGAAGACTCATGTGCAGTTTACGTTGCGGCTAAGAACTACCTTTCAGTATTATTTAAATTTAAGAAACTGTGAAGATTGCAAAAGTGTGTGCGATTTAATGTGCTTGCAGATAAATTGTTTGCAACACTCGATCAAGAAAAACAAACTCATATAGGTGTTCGACAAGGTGATAGATGGTTCAAACCAATAGAACTCCACAAAGATTTGTGACACATTTTACATATCTCGGGGAAAAATGTTTCATAAACAAGCTTACCATGGTGTAAATAACACGCGAAATACAACAGAGCATTCCTGAACAGCACCTAAGAAGGGGAAATACATACCACCCCATATGCGGAATGAAAATTTTAGAAAAGTTGAAACTTTTTCGAAATATAGAAGCAAAGACTGTTATGTGTGTGGGTCAAATACACTCTTAGCACGGGAATGTGGGAAGAAAAGACAAGATTCAGGAAGTTCGCATAACACTAAAACCGTACCAGATAAACATAAAAATAATTGCGATGAACCATTAGCAGCAAAGGTAGAAGCTAAGTATTTGCAAACAAAAATCCCGATCCAATCTTTGGAGTACGTGGATCTTTTGATCAATGAACATGAAGTTAAAGCGATAATTGATAGTGGAACCCAAATTCCTCTTTTGCATTCATCGTACTGGCCAAATTTCGAAACAAATGGGAGGATAGTTTTAACCCCTGCTTTTGGAGAGGAAATTGAAGTAAAAATGTGCAGGGTTCCAGTTATTTTGCATGCAAGCAGGCATAGGAGCCAATCTTTCCTCCCGTAGAGGTTATGGTCGCAGTGACTGATAAGTTAAATGTGTCCTGTTTATTACCCCCAAGTACATATCAGTTAATGGTGAATGCCAACGGTATTGTTTATGGCCCTGACAACTGCACCGGACAGGGGGAAGCAAAACACCCACGACCTCCTGCTGAGACACGAACGGTGCCCGGCGAAGGGGAACATAGCGGTCATTTATGCTGGGGTGAAAATGGTCAATAAAGCACGGAGGGGGAATCTCGCGCCGTGTGTTTTGAGGTAGAGTCAGGAGATAACGACCAAGAAATTCGAAACTGCCTACAAAAGAGTGGTGATAAAGAAACTAATATGCCTGATGCAGAATCGGTAAAACTAAGAGAAGAGCAAGAAAAATGCTGCTCTTTAGAAATCGTGGGAGAGAATTTAAAACGACAGAACGGGAATTTTTCTTGATTGACGCACTTATTTTTCATCGGGATAGAATATTAGGAGAAACAGTGATGAAGCTGGTATTGCCTTATGATAGAAGAAATTAAGTGTTACGTTTAGCACATGAATCTGTTTACGGTAATCATATGGGAATGCGGAAAACAAAGAAGAGAATAAAACACAATTTCTTTTGGCCGGAAATGGCAAAGGATATAGCCGAATATTGTACGACCTGTAAAGATTGTCACCTTAAGAAAGTTAGTAAGGTCACAGATAGGGCTCCGATCACTGCGGTGGCAAGGCCGTCTTTACCCTTCGAAGTCGTGAATATTGATATCATCGGGCCTATTCAACTACTTTCGGGTAGGGGTTACCAATATATAGTATGTTTGATGGATCAGCATACTCGCTGGCCTGAGGCGATACCTCTGAGGTCGCTAACAGCAAAAGCCACATGTGAAGCGCTACTGGAAATTTTTATACGCACAGGAATCCCCAACATTATTGCTAGAGACTATGCACGAACTTCGTATCGAGTTTAACACAGAAGTTTAAAAAGGTGGAACGGCGTCCTCAAAAATATTCTACACCACGTGATAAGAGAAGATCCTACTAACTGGGATAGACAATTATCATTTTTATTGTGGGTCTATAGAGAGCTACCCAACTGTACAACGGGACTATCACCATTTCGACTTATGTATGGAAGAGAAGCTAAAGGCCCATTAGCCATTTTAAAATCAACGTGGGCTGGGGAAGTTCATATTTCCATAAATGTTACTGAGTCTGCAGTAGATTATTTACAACGGCTCAAAATCAATTTGTAGACGGCTGCTGAACAGGCATCATTGATTGCAGGAGAAAAGCAAAAGTCCTATGAGGATTATTTCAACCGACGTTAGTCGTGTAAGAAATTTGAGGTAGGGGAACAAGTGATCCTGTTGATTTCAGATTCCTCAAATAATCTGTATGCACGTTGGACCGGTCCTGGTGAGGTCGTACAGCATAGTTCACAGCATTCGTACAGAGTAAAACTTATTGATGGAAGTGTACGACACGTACATGTCAATGATATGAGAAATACTTCCCGCGTAATCAATCCGTAGGAGTTATTTTTGAAGAAGATCGGGAATTCGGAGACATTTATGCTACTCCATTACAGGATTGATGCAAGTGTGATTTTATCCCCGATTTAAATATAGAACACTTAGACGCTCGGAAGGGCAAAGAGTTGATAAATATACTAAGAGCAAACATGCCAAAGTATTTTCAGGGAAAATACAAATTGCTAAGGTTGGAGAGCATAGGATAAGATTAATTGAAATAGCGATGTGAAAAAAATCCATATTTATCGCATACCACCGACTTTGAAACCAAAAGTTGATGATCATATTAAAGAACTAGAGCGCTTAGATCTTATCGAACCTAGTAATGCTGAGATAGCTAATCCGGTGGTGTGCGCCAATAAAAAGGACGGTACTATGAGGCTATGCATCGACTTTGGATCCTTGAACATAGTAACAAACGACGATTTTCCCATGGAAAATGTCACTGACCCGATTAACAGTATTGGGCAAGCTAATGTAATAACATTTGTAGATATTTTGAAAGGTTACCACATCGGTAGTTTATCTGTGTCGGCTTTCGGCACTGAGGGTGCTCGAATAGAATCACAAGTGACATTAAGTATCTTCGTGCCTAGGCCGGATGTAGGCACGTTAAATCCGTAGACCGGAAAGTCCTCCTATGAGATCATGAGGTGTGGAAGGTACGATCCCCCAGATGTCGCCCCCAGGATTACTCAGTCAAAATTGTGGTGGCACCTAGCCAAGATGGACTCCGAACCTTGTGGTGCACTATGCCCGAAATCTGGACATGGTCTGGCACTTCCGGCCAGGGAAATTAGGAACAACAACAACAAGAACATATATATTGTGATTTCTTAGTTTAGATGATTAAGTATCATCTGGAATTAAGCTGTTTTTAGCCTTAAAAAGAGTTCATTGAACTTTTTAAGAATTAGCATTTATTACTAATTCAATTTATTTTACCCAAATGGATAGATCTATATATTATAACACCATGAGGAGGAAAAAAGATCCAGAAAATAGTTTTAGATTCATCCTTTATGGTTACTTTCGAAACTGTCTTGGCATGAAAAGTGCTTTTAGCAGGCATTTATGAAGAGTGAAAATATTTATGTTTCTGCTTATATTGCATACATGTGGTCATACACATTCTAAGTTATGACGATATTACACGAACTCACTTTCTTTATCCTATAATGTCGTGCACCTTTGGAAGAAGGGAGCAGGGATTTCCCATCATTTAAAATCCACCGATCCCAGTACCGATGGAAAGTCATGCCATTTGGGCTAAGAAACGCTGCAGGAATGATTTAGCGAGTTATGAACACAACTTTGTCAGATCACCAACAATATTGTAAAGCTTACATCGATGATATTGCAGTTCTTTCCTCTAATTGGGAAGAACATTTGGAGCACCTCGGCACAATCCAGAAATTAGCAGAACTAAGATTTACGGTGAACATCAAAAAGTGTGATTTTGCACGTACAGATATAAATTATTTGGAACATTTGATTGGGCCTGGGAGGCATCAACCCGATCCAAGCAAAGTCGAGGCAATCGAAAAATTGAGATCCCCAAAAACGAAAATACAGTTACGAAGTCTATTAGGTTCGTGTAATTATTATAGGGATTACATCAACAACTATTCTGAGTTAGTACATCCCTTAAAGGAGATGACCAAGAAACGAATGTCCGAGAACATTCCGTGGTTAGAGGTACAAAGGTACCGTCCAAAACTCAAAGACATACTGTGCAACACGCTGAAACTTTACACACCAGTGATTGATAAACCATACACCATTCATGAAGATGCTAACACAAAGACTATTACTAATAGTAAGCACTCACATATACTTAAGAAGGGACTTACACATTTCCTTTAAACTATATTTATTTATACGTATTCCGTTACAGCGGACCCGCGAAAAAAATCACTCCGCATGCGACCCCCCGGTGGTTCAGTTCTCTTTCTCCCTAAAAACAAAGATAGGGCTACATGAGCCATACAAAGCCCTCATACATGAGGCATACATGAGGTCCTCTCGTGATTGAATAAATATGTTACACTCCTCGCCTGAACTCATAAAGGAAATCATACACATATTGATCCGTTTTTGTGGACTGTAGTTCTATAAATTTTCTAATCAAAATAGCATTGTATTTTTAGGGGTTTTATTAACAAACACAAACAAACATAACAAGTAGATCATATTTTTGCCCTATGGCAAGACCAACGCAGATCATACTGCGATGAACAACTATTTAACACAGACCATACTGTGTAACAACGATTTAGCACAGACCATACTGCGTAACGATAACCTTCGCCTGAGGTCGGCGAGCTACAACTGGTGGGGATAGCAACAGAGGCTAACACGTGATTGCGCGGGGGGAGCACTCGGCCCCTAGGAGCGTCAAGACGCAACATACCGCCCCACGTTGACATGTTTTAACATTCAACTTATTTTGAACAATGAACATAAACTAATATTAGCCAAATACTAAATTGCTAAATTGAGACATAAGTACAGTAAAACATAATTCTTAACATGAATATCTTACATATAATCTATTATATAAACATGCAAATTACGAAACACAAATCATATAACTTCAATGCAATCGTTGAAAATAAAATAAACTAAGAAAGTCCTTTGGTGCATTATAACATTATACGTAGCATTCTTAAACATGATAAAAAAGGGGATACAAGAACACATAAATACAATTAATTCTAGCCTTGAAGATAATCATTAATAGGAAGTACACAAATTTTAGATATGGACCTGGTCACAATACCTGAAAGGGTTTTGATTTTTACAACTCTGGTATATTTATCTCTCCCCGGTATAATTTCTACTACTCTTCCTAGAGCCCGTTTGTAAGGAGGGAAATTATCTTCCTTTAAAAGAACCATGCAACCCTCTCTTACATTATCCTTTTGAAAGATCCATTTGTTTCTTTGATGCAAATGATGGATGTAGTCCCGATGCAATCTCTTCCAAATAATTTGAGTTACTTTGACAACTCTTTGCCACCTAGTTAGTCTATTATCGGCTATTTCTATGAGTCCAGGCTCTGGTAGGGAGTCTATTGGACGACCAATTAAGAAATGAGCTGGGGTTAGTACTTCCAAATCATTAATATCATTGAATAATGGGAACAAAGGTCAGGAATTGAAAATACCCTCTATTTCAGTGCTAATAGTTAAAAACTCTTCTAAAGTAACTTTGGCATTACCTAGAGTTCTTTTGAGGTGATATTTAAAGGATTTTTTTTCCCGCTTCCCATAATCCGCCAAAATTCGTTGATCGAGGGGGTATAGATTTCCAGTTGATAGATTCAGATGACAAATAGTGAGCAAGGGCTTCATTCGGCTTATTTACTAAGTTATGCAACCTTTTTAATTCGGTGTTTGCTCCTACAAGTGTTGTCTCGTTATCAGACATAATGGTGGAGCTTTTCCCTCTTCTAGCAAAAAATCTTTTGAGAGTGGCTATGAAAGCGTTCGAGCTAAGGTCCGAGACAACTTCTAAATGAATGGCCTTTGTGACTAGGCAAACAAATATTGCTACATAAATCTTGCTATAAGTCCCCTTCCTTTGGTTTCTATATTTAATTAAGAACGGACCACAAAAATCAACTCCACAATTCAAAAAGGGGGGATTTGGGGTTACAGGTTCTGAAGGAAGATTTCCCATTATTTGATTACTTACTACGTGTTTGTTCTTAAAACATAACACAATTATGAGTAATTTTTTGGGCAACAGATCTACCATTTAAAATCCAATATTTTTGCCTAACATGACTTAGGAGTGCCCGAGGTCCTACGTGGAGGAATTTTCTATGAAGGCTTTCAAAAATCAACTAAATCTATGACTACTCGGTAATACCGTTGGATGTTTAGAGTTAAAATTTAAATTAGCATTTTGCAAGCGTCCCCCTACACGAATGACTCCGTCTTCATCTAGAAAGGGATTTAAGAAGCGTAATTTACTATTACCTGGGACGTTTTTTGCTTCCCGTAAGTGCCTAATTTCTCTTGGAAAGGCATACATTTTGAACATATTTAATGAGAAAGTTTTCTGCTTCTTTAAGTTCTCTTGCCGTAAGAGGTCCACATGTTCGGTTGGCACCCTTTCTACTATTGCTAATAAACCTGAAAATAAAACTTAAAATTCTAATTAGCTTAACAAAATTATTGGTCAGTTCTAGTAATTTTGGTAAAGAGTCATTAGTTTGTAAAATTAACGAAATATTTTCCAGTTCACTAGAGTCAATAAAATCCGCTGAAGTCTCAGTGATTGTTAAGACAGGTGAGACGTCTTACATTTCTTTTCGAAAGTCCTCATCGTCTGTCGAAGGTAAGTCAATGGAACCATCAAATGGGAGTCTTGTGTAAGAAATTCTGGTCCCTTCCACCACATTCTATTTGCTGAAATTTCATTCGGATCCAAGCCTCGAGAGATGATATCGGCTGGATTGTTGCTTGATGACACATGTTTCCACTGAAACTTAGCTGTATACCGTTGGATCTTCGCCACATGATTTCACACTTTAACAGATCTTTAACTGATGGGGTGGCGTTTTTATCCATGCTAGAGCAATGGTGGAGTCGCTCCATAGGTATACTTCAGGTATTTGTAATTTCAAGAAATGAAGTATGCGTATTATAAGTTTTGATAATAGAAGACATGCCGAAAGCTCTAATCTTGGAATGGAAACTGTCTTCAGTGGGGACATTAGAGACTTTCTTCTTAGGAGTTTGGAGGTAATATGTGAGGAATTGAAGCACTGGACGTATACTACTGCTCCGTATGCTGCCTCCGAAGCAGCGGTGAACCCGTGCAAAACTATTCTTTGGGCATCTGGAAGTAATATGTAGCGGTCGATATGTATATATTCTATATTTTTTAACGCTACTGTAAACTGAGTCCAAGATTGTGCAAGATCCTCAGGAAGAGGGTCGTTCCAGTCTAGTTTTTGAAGCCACAATTTTTGAAGGAATATTTTGGCCTTTGCTATCACGGGCCCAATCAAGCCAAGTGGATCAAATATCCGAGCCAAATCCGAAAGGACAGTTCGCTTGGTTATTCTACCTGGCTGTCCCATAGTCACTTGGAATAAAAACACATCCAAATCTGGTTTTCATAAAATTCCCAGTGCTTTTGTCTCATTTGAGGATGTGAAAGAGTAATTGTTATCATGATTTGCGACATTAGCCAATAACTCCAAACTGTTGGCATTCCATTTGTGCAATTTCATTCCACTAAATTTGAGGTCAATAAGTTGGGATTGAAGCTCTTTCGCTTCCTCTAAGTTATCTATTTCTTGAATAAAACCGCAGTGCTGCTGGTTGTTGGACGGTCCCTCTACTAAACCACTGGCGATGTAGCCAAAAACTGTGTTTTGAAACGTAAGGTTAGATAGATGATATTTTTCTGCTTGTATTATTTCATAAAATATTTCAGCCCCAATTAAAACATCAATTTTTCCTGGTGTCCCAAAGTTTGGATCAGCCAGCACTATATCTGTTGGAATGCTCAATTTTGCTACATCCATGTGATATGATGGAATCAGATCAGCTATTTTGGATATAACTAAGAGATCCATTTGTTTTCTAAATGATCCATCTCGATTAGAAATATTAGCAGTTAATTTGGAGTGCAAATTTGTTCTGCTACCATTGATACCCGAAATTACGACACTATTCTTATCTTTCTTAATTCCTAACAAATTCGCAAATTCTGTACTGATAAGGGAAGATTGTGAGCCGCTGTCCAATATAGCGCGGGCAGGAAGCGTTTTCCTATAATTGCTCTCGATATGTACAATACAAGTTGAGAGAAGTACACTTTTTCCCCTGCGATTTTCCAGGGTACCGGTACAGAAGGTCTATGACCTTTGATCTTCGCTAGCCGTATCCTCTTGATTCTTATCTTCTGTTACTATAGTAGGCGAATGTGCCAATTGCGAATTATTCCCCTCTGACTGGGGGATGGCTTCCCTGACCTCTGAACTGCGATGCAGCAAGGAGTGGTGTTTGGCCTTACAAAAGGAACAGTAACGGGCTGAAGGACATTTGCCACTTTGTGTTGACTGCTCAGACAATTTAGACAAAAATTATTTCTTTTTACAATGTCATATCTCTCCCGTTCGTTAAGTTTTAAGAAAGAATTGCACTTAAAAATAGGGTGTTGCATTTTGCATAAAACACATACATTGTTATGAATAGAATTTTTGGATTTCATAAATAACGATTTTTGTTTCGGAATTCGATCAAAGATAGACTTAGGTTTCACATACATGTTTACATCCTGATGTAAATTTTCCAAAATTAAACAATGCTTTTGTAAAAAATCAATAAATTCATTCCATTTTGGTAACTCTGTAGACATTAGAGTAAGTTCAAATTGTGTTCTAGTTTCTTTATCTAGTTTCTCGACCATTATATTTATTAATAATACTTCAGAAAATTGATTAATCTCTAATCCTATTGTTCTTAGAGCTCTAATGTGCTTTTGACAATTATCTATTAAGGCTCTTAAATTTTTGGCCGATTCATGTGTATTGGCTTCTATTGAAAGTATTTTATTGAAGTGACTATTTGCCATCATTCTTTTATTTTGAAATCTTTCTTTAAGAGCCTCCAACCATGATGAATATGAATCATTACTTGTAGCAATATCCATGGCACTTCCGCTCAAACTGGCTTTTAAATAATACAATTTTTGAGAGTCATTTAGCATGCAATTAGCATCAATTAATTTTTCAAACTGTTCTTTAAACGTGTACCAATCTTGGTATTGTCCAGAAAATTTTGGTAAGGGAATATCTGGTAATTTAATATTTATATTTTCTGTCTTATTTGTATTATTCACATTATCATTAGATGAATTCTTAGAGGATAAAAGGGGTCTTTTGAGACTTACCTCTAGATTTTCAGATTGATCCTCTAATTCCATAACTGCTGTCTCCAGAGGTTGCAATTCATCATCATCTTCTACGACAGTGAAGTATTGTAGTTTTATTTCTTCTAATTTCACTACTAATTTTCGTACATTGTCCTGTTTTATTTCACACACTAAAGTGTCCTTTATACCAGGTTCGACTAAGTAATTTTTAATTTTTGTAATTTGCCCCTTTAGAAAACCTCGTTGACGATTAATCACGACTAAACTTTCTTTACTTGTCCCGTTGACTATTATCTATAAGTCCTTACAAGATGCTATTTCCAACTATTTTGCGAAATTCTCTCCGGCTCGACGGAACAGGTGATCCGTCGTTTGTGAACTGTAGTTCTATAAATTTTCTAATCAAAATAGCATTGTCTTTTTAGGGGTTTTATTAACAAACACAAACAAACATAACAAGTAAATCATATTTTTGCCCTATGGCAAGATCAACGCATACCATACTGCGATGAACAACTATTTAACACAGACCATACTGTGTAACAACGATTTAACACAGACCATACAGCGTAACGATAACCTTCGCCTGAGGTCGGTGAGCTACAACTGGTGGGGATAGCAACAGAGGCTATCACGTGATTGCGTGGGGGGAGCGCTCGGCTCCTAGGAGCTTCAAGACGCAACACATATGCTACATTTACTCTTAATTAAAAAAACAAGATAATATCAAACTAAGGAAAATTCTGTCATAACACATAAAATTTTCTCAGAGCTTTCAAGTTAGAGAAATTTTGCAATGGCTCGATGGCCAGCAATTTTGCCTGTGAGAACTTTAATCATTTCTTCCAAACCTTTCTTTCAACAATGCAATAGAAGAATCACAGTTACTTTCAGTTAAAGCGAAATCGGAAACAGCAGTCAATGCATATCCACCCAAATAGATTTTTAGATAACTAAACTTTTGAATTTTATTCACGCAATCATTGTTAAGGATGACGACTTTATACTGGTTCCAAATATCTAGCCAATAATTTCATTGCAACAAAGTTTTGCCTTATAATTTCATTGCAACAATATTACATGAAACTAAATAACTCACAGCTTCCATGGTAAACATGAATCGAAAATATACCAAACTTTTATTCCTAAAAAAATTCACAAAACTGAATTCTTTTCGCGACTAAAAGCACCATGACACAAAAACTATATCTAATATTTCACACCCACATACACGTAAGAAGGGTCTTACAAGTTTCCTTTAAACTATATTTGTTTATACGTATTCCATTACAGCGGACCCGAGGGTAACAACACTCCGCTTCCGATCCCCGGTGGTTCAGTTCTCTCTCTCCCCAAAACAAAGATAGGGCTACATGAGGCATACAAAGCAGCGCCCTCCCTTGATTGAATAAATATGTTACAGATGCTTCTGCTTACGCTGTGGGATTCTGTTTATCACAGAGAGATGACGATGGAGTGTTGCAGTCAATTAGTTTTGCCAGTCAGAAACTGAGTAAAACGCAACAAGCCTGGCCCACTGTAGAACGAGAGGCTTATGCAATCGTGTGGAGTTGACGTAAATTTGAGACATGGATATTTGGGGCTCCAATAGACCTCATCACCGACCATAACTCTTTGACTTTTATCACCAAAGGAATACCGCAATAAGATAAACTCCAGGGGTGGGTTTTGGCACTTCAGAAATGTGAAATTTCCATTTCTCACTGTCCAGGAGCGAATCTGACAAATGCAGATGCTTTGTCGCGCCTTCCAGTCAAGGACTAACTACTTAAAGTTACGAACTGTTGTAGCGGAATTATTTTGGGACTTTTTAAATATCTTTCTTTATAAGTAGTGTTTTAACAGTGTTTTTTTCTTTCTTTCTTTCTTAGTTGCAATATTTTAACGAGTGTCGATATTCTGTAGTTTATGTGGTATATCTGTTTTATGTGGTGTCCAGTAAGGTAAGATGTACATTTCGATTTTTTTAATTTGGTTTTGTCCTATATCTATAGTGATTAATGGTCTCGGAGATTAGTGTGAATTTTGATTGTGTTTAGTGCTATGAGTGTTTATATTTATTTACTTTTTACCTTTATGTAATTTGTAGCAAATTTTTTATTATTATTGTGAATTTTAGCAAATTCAATATTGTAAGTGAAGGACAGCAGACAGATAATTGTTAGATGTGTGTTTGCAGATTGCAGCTGCAACCACCATTTTGGGGGGAAAGTGTCGTGTCTGCCGCGCTTTACGACTGTAGGGGGGGGGGGTACGCCATGGAGGTGCTAGCGGAGGAATTCTCAGTGGTCAGTCTGCTGGGATATGCTCGAGAGAGAGCAATGCAGTGCGTGGGAGTGTGCCCCAGAGACGCGCTAGAGTTTGATTGTTCTCAGTTAGAGTTAGATGACTGAGGTAGTTGAGTTAATTGTATATATAATGTAAATACGTTTTGTTAATAATCTGAATATTGTGTGCGTGTGATAGTGTGAATAAAATATTTTAAACATTCACTCGAGTGGTGTTGAACTTGCTAAGGATAACGTCGTCAATCAAAGCAAGATCGAAGTGAGGACGACAAATACATATAAAGGATATAGGGAAAATTTATTAATCACCTTCGAAAGAAACAGCTTAATAGCTTAGGAATGGGAAAGAAAAAGGATGACAAAGTTGGATATCTTTTTGGTTTCTTGCTGTGTTATATGCCTCAGTGACTTCTGTCATACATTGAATCTGTAACCAATTAAACGGAATAGATTCACTGTCCTTGAAACATATTATTAGATGTTTCGTCCTTTCCATGGTACTGCACACTGTAACAAATCGGGATGTCATTTTCAGGTTTACTTTTATACTTTTAGTTATACAAAATGTTTTTTTAAAAAGTTTACATGAACCTTTTTCTGAGTGCTGAATCATGAATATGCAGAAGTCATTTTAAATTTCAAGTTACGGATATCGAAATATTTGGGAGTTAAGAAGCTCACTCCGCCTAGCCATTGTAACTGTTACTAGTTGAAGGTAAGCACTAAATTATGTAGCTGGCTTCAGTTATTAAAGATTTCTGTGTATATAGACTCGAAGCATATTCGGAGGAAAGTTTAAAAAATCTCATAAACATTTTTAACGCAGAACTCTCTCGTTTCTTAGGACTATGACAAAAAAGTAAAAGCAAATACCGTAAAACTAAACATGTGACAAATGCCAAGATTCCAAACATCTTGGCTTTAGCCCCGATGATTAAATTTTTCTCGGTATTCTAGTATATATACCACATTAGAGATGAATAGGTTATTTATCTGAAAACTCAAAGTAAATTTGAAGGGAAAAATTTCTTTGAAAATTAAGATGGTTCTTTAAACCTCTCCCTAGTTCTTTCTTACATACATGTTTTTTTATAGTATTCACTTCATTTATTTCTCTCAGAATTTAAACGTGTAATTACAGAACACATTTCAGATTAAATAGCAAGAGTTTATAGTTGAAAGGAGAGGAAAACGTTAAAGTTACAGTCCAAAACAAGCTTCTTCTCTTTATAGTTTTATCAATGGTCCTTTTTCAAAAGGAATTCTTCATAATTGAGAAGAAAGAAAATAGAAATCCATCAGCATTTACTCATCTTCCTTCAAATTGCTTTTCGAAAAATCAATAAAGTTTTTTCGAAAGAAAATTTTCTTTTCTCGGGGTTTTGTATCACAAAATATAAAATAAGACTTCCGAAGAAAGATGTCTAAAGAAAGCATCTTGAAATTAAAATGCACTGTTGACACGATTCAAAATGTTGCTATGAACAACCTTTTATTGAAAAATTAGACTTTCCCAGCAGACAAACGTAATTTTTCCTCGCATATTTTATGATGAGCACTGTGAAGGTTAACTCAGTGATTAAGATTTTCAAGAATTTACATGTTTTTGAAAGAGTATATTCAGCAAGGCGCATTTTAAGGAAGAATATGCTCAGAGATTTTAACATCATTGTATCTCTCTAAATGATTTTTCTCATCTGAAAACATCTAGGAGCACAAAATTTTACATACGTCACAATTTTTCCCAAAGTAGAAAAACCGCCTGAATTTCTACCACAATATTACATTTAATACATTGCATTATTATTTTTACCATAGCGAGAATTTTTTTAGATACAGCAGTAAAATTTAATTACCGCATTTTTAGCACCATAAAACACACCGGACGATAAGACGCACCTAAAATTTTATAAAAGAATATTTTGTATTTTGTTGGGTGAATAAAGATATTTTCAATTTATTATTTAATAAAGCATTAAAAATATATATAATAAATATAATAAATAATATGTATAAAATATGTATAATACACTGCTGGCCATCCACAATGCAACACCAAGAAGGAAGCAACCAAACAGCATGACATTTACATCATGCGTATACCGCGAGGGAATATGCCAATGATAACGATTGCAGCGCACGAGAACACAGTATGGGCGACGACAAACTGTATATAAAGAGAAGAAAGATGGCCGTTTTGAAGAATGTGGATTGTGATCTCATGCGATTTTTTGTGCGTGCGGCTTTGGTATGCCTCGAAGAAAAATACGAGCATCTTTCGAGCATATTTCGGAGTTCGACCGAGGCAGAATCGTTGCATATAGAGATTGCGAATTATCCTTCCAGGAAATCGGTCATCGTGTCGGACGTAGTCAAGTTACAGTCATGCGAATATGGAATCGGTGGATGCAGGAGGGAACGACTGACCGACATATGCGATTGCAACCGCTTCATCGCATCACTCCACGGGAAGACAGACATATTGTGCGCATGGCACTGATGGACCACAGTGCCACTTCCGCAACCATAGCACAACGAATACAGTCTGTAACACAACAGTGGGTGTGCGCACGAACAATACGACATCGTTTGCAGCACAAACTGTCCATTAGGCGCTCATTGCTTCGATTACTTTTTACTTTAAACCACAGGCGTTTGCGTTTGCAATGGCGGAGATGAAATTCCGAATGGCATGGCATTGTGTTTTCGGACGAATCACACTTTTTCCTGCATCACCACGATGGTCGGATTAGAGTTAGGAGACACCGTGGAGAGAAGCTGCTCAACTGTTGTGTTATGCATCGTCTCTGTTGTGTTATGCATCTTGTGTTATGTATCTCTTGCTCTTCTTGGCTTTGCATTTCGGATGGCCAGCAGTGCATGTATAATAAAATATTCCTTTTATTTTATGTTACCTTCGAACCATAAGATGCACCCCAATTTTAAGTCGATTTTTTAATACAAAAAGGTGCATCTTATGATCCAAAAGTAATGTATTTACTGTAAGGCAACAACTTTTAACAATCAGAAATAAAATGCAACATTTATTTATCTTAAAACTTTGAATATTGCAATGTTTTAAAAGTAAAAACAAATATTCTCTTTAACTTTGAAATAATTTGCATAAATTTATCCCTAACACATTGCGTTTTCTTCATAAAGACATTATCTCTTTATTCTAGTAGGTTCATCACACTTAAAATTATAAAATATTTATGTACAATGCAAATGTAATAAAATCCTCTCTTCCTTTCAGTAGGATTTCAAGAATCGTACAACATATACGTTTTTGCTACATATTCCCCACAGAATGTTATTTAAAACAGTTCTTAATATACACATTTTTAAAAATCCTTAATTGCATTTATCTTGCTTAAAAGTGCGCAACAAAAGCCCTATAACACAATCATAATTGTACTATCATACAGAGTAGAGATCACAAAAATAATCACAAAAATAAATAAATTATAGTAGTTAGTTCATAAATAATATTCCTATTTAAATTTTAGATTACGTCTTATCAGAATCTTGTATCAACTTACCCCAATGTTACACGATAAAAAAAACAGCGAATTTTTAATTTTAACAAAGGATGTAATTTTAAATTATTGATTTTTTTTCAGTTTTTTGTTGAGATCTTAAAAACATTTTCCTTTTCGGTGATTGTATTTGAATAATTTTCAGGAACACTGTCAAAGGAATAATGAAGCTTTTTGGACATGTTGCATTTACATGTTTTTGAAAGAGTATATTCAGCAAGGCACGTTTTAAGGAAGAATATGCTCAGAGATTTTAACATCATTATTTACTCATTTATCCGCGTTCTTTAATTCTTTGTAATGCCTACAATAAATTTTTAGGGCTTCAAGAGCATGTTGTTTACATTTTTATAGCTGTATTGTTTTGTGATGTAAAAAATTTGTATTTCGTTATAAAAAAATAAGTTGCTCAAAAATTTATCCAACTAAGTTCTCCCAGTTCTTATACTAATTCTATACAGATATACAAAACACCAATTTCACATAAGATAAATAAATCATAGCAATTTTAAATTTTTGTTTTTACATCATATTACCTTCTTTCGGTTATAAATTTTTATTTACCTATTTTCGGTTAATGCAGTAATTTGTTGTCGTAATGCCAGCAAAGGTTATTCTGTGACTTCATCTGGTGTTAGGGATGCGACATCGATGTCGATGTTTTCAAAACATCGATGTTTTAAACATCGATTTATTGAAGCCGATGTTTTTTTAACATCGATGTTTTGTGCTCGATGTTTTACATTGTCTCGATGTTTTTTTTAATGAAAAAGTACCGTAATAAAAAAAATTTACCACGTAGCATAATTTTCACACTCAGTAAATGTTAGTCTGAATTCTGAAAAGGACGAATACAAAAGGGGGAATGATTCCTTAGCAAACAGACAAATGGCAATTAACAACCAATGAACCAATCAGAGCGCTTGGAATGTTCCTGACACTCCAGAACCTTCCATGGGGTTTTATTTTACAAATAGTATATACACGAGTGAATCCATTTAAGTTTTTGTTTCGTCCTGGTTTTATATAAGTTGACGTTAATATTATTAGTAAGATGCCTCCCAAAAGTACCGTTTGGAAATATTTTTACAAAACCTCTGACAAATGGGCGAAATGCAATATTTGCCTTAAATCCCTCAAAACTTCTGGCAATACCACGAATTTATCTGGACATTTGAAGGCAAAACATGGCGGTATTTACAACGAGAATTTTGAGTCATCAATGTAGCCCAAAGCAACCAAGTTTTTGTCATTTATGTCTGCCAATCAGAGAGTAAAATTAAATCACCCCTCCCCCCACGACTAACGGAAATAACAATAATGTTAGAGATTACTAAACCAGTTTTAAAAACTGGATGTTCTAAAACATCGATGTTTAAAAACATCGATGGTTTTTGGGCTATGTTTTATTAGCATCGATGTTTTAATATTGAATATCGATGTTTCAGAACATCGATGTTTTGTTATCGATGTCGCATCACTATCTGGTGTTAGTTCTATGCATGTGTTTATAGTGTTTTTCAAGGTAATGGATAAACTGAGTTTTACATCGTATATTTCTAACTTCGAATGCACTGGATGCTGTTAATATCTGTTTTATAGGTTAAAACAAATTGTATTCAATGAATTTTCCAATGGATTTTATTCAGCAGTTTACATTTTATGAAATTAAAAGCTAGTATATTTTGTAACGATATATCTGTCTTCATGTTTGTCTCAGAATAGTTAATATGATAAAATTTTAAATAAAGCATTGAATAAAGTTTATTTCAGTTTTCAAATTTTGAAAACATATATAAGAATTAATTGACGATATGAATTCTTAAGAAGCCTTTAAAAATATTACTCCAAAGTTCCATTTTTATAAGTTTGTGAGTAATTTAAATGTTTTATGGTCGAAGAGGAATAACTTCTCCCTCAAACTTATTTGTAAGATTTTTCCTTCAAAAGTACAACAGATTTTGTAAAAATGTTGTAATTTTTTTATTACCTTATTATAAACCAACCTCTACAAGACCCCTGTGTCCAGTGATGAAATTGTACATATTTCTATTATTCTACGGGGTTTTATATTTAAAAATGTACATTAACAGATTACATGAATGTGTTAAAATGAAAAATCTTTGATTCTCACTCTTTATCTAAAAATATTGCCCAACAAACTGATATTACTTGTGGCTTTAATTATAATTTTTCAGTCGAAATTTGGTAGAAAATTTTTCTAGTTTGCTGTCTCCATGCTTTCACGGACCTTGATCGCGTGTGTAATTATTCCGCGCCAATGGACTATTTCAAACACTTTTGCCGAATTCCCTCAAATCACGAGAAGCCAAGTGTAATTGACTTCTTGGATCATTCTTACGTTAATAAAGTTGAGTGAGGGTATGGAATACTTTGCTTTAGCTGCCCTAACTCTTCTTTAAATGTTCTACAATGGATATTTAATAGAAAATATTGTTCTACTACGGAATCATTTGCTGCTTACTATTATGTTGTTGTCAGCATTTTGTTGTATTTTGTTATAGGTAAACATTTTGTTAGTGTGGTATACAATGAGATTACAAAACTTGTTTAGTTTTATTTAAGAGAAATTATGATATTGTCTATAGCAACAGAGTTTGTCATCCATTCTGAACACTGCGAAATGTGACATTTCAGCTAGTTCACAAGTCCAGACCCGGATGGTCGTAAATGATGCGCATGAATCAAATTCAAACAGTCAAGATGCGACGCAGTTTGTTTGACACAAACTGCCAGAGGTCCAATCATTTTGAACTTGAAGTTTTCTTTTGAACATCCTGCACATACTTCAAGGAATATTCTAACACCATCATTTGATGTTTTTCCTATACAAATTCTGGTTAATCAGCAGAATTTTGATTATCTGACGTCGATCCTAAACCAACAGGAACAGTCTAATTCTAGCTACTCATTTATCATTTTAGAACCCACTGCTACTCAAACAACTCGATTTATTCAAAACTCTCGAGTCGAACAACTCTCTTTTTTTCTACGGCCTTTGCTTGGATTTCGTCATCGGCTCCTCAAGTATAGAGACCAATATAGATGGAGAATAATGACTGAAATGATAAAAAAATTATAACTATCGTTTGGAGAGAAAAATAAACAATGTTCTGGTGGCGTACCTATTATTTGATTCAAATTTTTTGCCTTCTTGAAAGTTATGTATTAGATTGCATCTGCATGGATTAGGTTTTACGTATAAAGGGACACCAGTAAAGGGATGTATTGTTATATCAGCCTGTTATAAAAAAATTATAATTTTGGGCTTATTTTTGGATATTTTATCTTTTTTGAAGTTACAAGACAGGGGGTTAAAACGGGTTATTTATGTATATCAATCAAAATCATTGTAGCAGTGTGATACCGACATTCGTAATTACATACGTGAAGGAAAAGTACAATTACTGAAACGAGAACATTTAATCTGATTTTATTCATTTTATTGAAATATATATTTTTATACCATTAGGGGAGAAGGAATCCCTCATAGCAGTTTCAGTTTTCAATTTGTAGCTTATGATAGAGCAAGAATACCGGAGGCTCGAAAAATTTGGTAGTGGTCTACATCCCTTATTCTTTACACCTTATTTTTAATCCCATTTCAGGTCATTTTATTTAGAGGAGGAATTTTGACAGAACCATATCGCTTATTTTTTTATGCTTATTATAAGGTGAGAAATAGAACTGATTGTTTTTATGGCCCTCTAAAATTAGCAAATTAGTAAAATTAGTAAATCAGTAATTTCAAAATAGAATATTTTGTCCAAGTAAAAGAGCGAAGCGCAAGTCTTTAATATTTGTTTCCTGGGATATTTTAAACTTTTTCAAGAGACAGAAGAGGAAAATTACGGGTTATGTTTGCATATCAATCAAGAGTACCCTAGCCGGGCTCCATCAGAATTTTGAAATTCGAATGATATTCATTAAAATATACGTTAAAATATTCATTAAATATATTTATCTAATCAAGAGTGTTAAATTAAATTTCATTACTTTTACTAATTTTTTAATACTTTTTGTGCTTAAACAAGAATCACACATAGCTGTTTTTTTTTCTCAATCTTGACTTTAAGATGGAACGGAACACAGGTCCTCCAAACTTTGGAAATTATCTTTCCTTTCTTTTTATTAATATTAATTTCTTATCTCTGACTAATAAACATTCTGATTACTCCAACTTCTGAAGCACCTTATATGGTGACGAACAGATTTCGTTGTTTTAATGACGAGCCTTAAAAGCAGTGAATTCTTTTCCTCAACATATAATAGTGCATCGTACCTATATAGAGGTATATTGTAACCACCAAATTTTATATTGTGTTCTATTGTAACTGTAAGTCGTCTTTTTACATGCTTTATCTTACACGAAGCGACGAAGAAAGAGGTGTATGGATTACGTCCGTCTATCTATCAAAACACCCTAGCCGTGTGCCAGCTGACGTTCGATCTCGAGATCTGACCATACAATCCACACAC
Organism: Dolomedes plantarius; assembly: GCA_907164885.2. Taxonomy (NCBI): domain Eukaryota; kingdom Metazoa; phylum Arthropoda; class Arachnida; order Araneae; family Dolomedidae; genus Dolomedes; species Dolomedes plantarius. The sequence continues at coordinate 169,757,681 of OU015494.1, forward strand.
ATCCTTCAAACATCCCCACTCTCGAGGAAACTGCTGACAGCAGTGTTCTATATGAACGAACGCTTTATCTTCCCTCCTCGAAAAGAAAATAAGAACAAAAAATAGAAGAATGAAGCAACCCCATTCAATCTCTGTAAGGAATACCGCATTATTGGTCTGAGCTCTGGAAAAATAAATAATGGTAAAGTAATCCATACGAGGCTTCCTGTATAATATGAAGATATAACGATATTTGATGGCATGATATCTACTGTCATTAAACTCTCAGCGCGAGATTAGTGTTAAAATATTGCATTGGTTAGATCCTATGTTTAGATCCCGTTTATGATTTCTTTTTCTTTCAGGATTAAAATTGATTTTCTTTTCTGTTTAACAGTGACTTGAGACTCATTTTTAATTTTAAAAAAGACCTGCATAGTTTCAAACATTTTTTGACTTGCGATATTGAGTTTTAGAACATTTCTATCTAATTTCAGTTTTGTAGTCGTGTTGAATTCAGTACATAGACACAGGTATATCGAAACAAATGATTCAAATTAAGAAGCTGTATGACATAAAAATGAATAAGCATTATTTAAAGTACAAAAACAGAAAAGCATTTTGGCTAAAACTGTGTAGTGCACCAAAGGGCAGTTTTGTTGATTGGGCCATGAAAATAATGAATGAAATCGTAAGACTAGATAAAGACATAAGTAAACAGAGAAATTTCTTTACCATTTCCTCTACATATTGCAAAACTTTGAACAAAGCTGCTTTTCACTGAAACAATTACTTTTCAAACTAATTCTTAAACAGAAGCCTTTTTAGGATTTTCATTCAATTTTTAAACATTCATAACAATGTTTTGCTGCCGAGGTAGGTAGGTATAAAAATAGAAATAAATATATATATATATATATATATATATATATATATATATATATATATGGCCTATAATATCTCACGTATGGTTGAATCATTCTGTAATAATGATTGCGAGTCCTGAAATAAACTTCTGTGGCCATTCGCCGGAACAGTCACATGACAACCGAGACCTGTTGATTTCAGGGAGAAAGTACACTTGATCCCGACAGTAAAAAAATGAAACCCTAGGTGACATTTTAACTACTTTAACGAAAACATAAGAATTACTTACAGAATTACACAATTTTAACAAGTATACAGGCACACACGAAAATATTCTACTACCAGCTAGGAAAGCATTGGATCGACTGCCAAACATCCTTTCTCAGCAAGCAGAGTTCAGAGGGTGTCGGCACGAACGCTAGTAGTTGTTTCCGTCCACGGAGTCAGACAGAGTTTTAGGGATTGCTTCTTATGATCCCGGCGGCTGTTTGCAAGGCCGCTTTACGCTGTTAGGGCATCATGAGAGTTTTTAGGAATCAGTTAGTGATGGTACACAGTTTGTGGGACTACACATATGAGAGTTTTTACGTAATGATGCCCTGTTTAAACCAGTTGGTTACAAACTCCCCCTCAGGTTTCGAAGTCGTCCCGACGAGGAACCTGTAGATGAGTCTGGTGGTTTATGCCTCGGACTACCCCGTTTCCGTAGAGGGTGCACTGGGTTTGTGGATTGTCTTTGGTTGCACGGTTTCACAGCTGATGTGAGATATATGCGCAAGGGTACTGTCGACTCATCAGGGTTTGCTATCACGTAAGAGGTGGGGGACTTTTGCGTTACGATGACATATGGTCCGTCTCTCTTTGGTACGAACTTTGCTGTTTTTCCCTTAGCGGTGCTGCTAATGGGATGGAGGTCAATGTAGACGTGATTGCCTGGTGCATAGTGTGGGGCAGGTGATCCTTTCTTGTCTGCATACATTTTGTGTTTGTCTTGTTTCTGCTCTAACCTCTCTTTCACTTGTTTGGCTATTTTTGCAAAACGTTTGAGGTAGGGCGTAAATTCAGGGACGAAATTATCATTTTCAAGGACTGTTCTTAAGTCATGGGTGACATCATCAGTAGTTCTGAGCTCTCGTTCGAAAGTTAGATAGGCTGCAGTGTGTCCTGTCGAGTCACACATTGCTGAATTCAGTGTAAACCGGATATGTGGCAGGTGGTCGGGCCAGGTTGTATGTTGATCTTTGACTAGGATTGCTAGTCTAGGCTTCAAATCCCGATTTTTCCGTTCCACTGGGTTAACTTCAGGGTGATAGAGTGGTGTTAGTGATTGGTCTATCTCTAACAGGGAACACAGTTATTGGATCACAAAAGAAACAAACTGTGGTTCGTTGTCACTGATTATCTTTCTGGGTAAGCCATACCGCATTAGTACTTCTTCCAACAGGACTTTAGCACATTCAGTCGCTGTTGCATTGGACAATGTGAACAGTTCGACCCATCGGGTTGCCACATCTTCAAGGATGAAGATCCGCTTCTTTCCATCGTTGCTTTCGGGCAATGGTCCAAATAGTTCCATGGACAGTAACTTCAAATCTTCGCAACTGCACAAGAGTCTGTAGTAAACCAGCTGGTTTCTGGTTTGAGGCTTTATATCTATTGCACTCTTGATATATTCTTGATATATTCGGTGATATGGTTTTTCATCCCGGTCCAATAATAGCGGATGGCTATTCTATGGAATGTTCCCTCGGCTCCGTAGTGTTCGGCAGCCGGTGCATCATGGTGCTCCTTGAGAACATTTTCCCTTTCTTGAAGAGGAACGACGAGCTGTGCGTCTTCAGCTTCCACATCTGGGGCATAACGTTATAGCACACCTTGATCCATCAGGTAGCCTCTTGCAGTCCAATTTGCAAAATTTAAATTTTTCTCTTCAGATTCAAAAGCGTCTATGATCTTCTTGATGTCGTTATCTTTAAGTTGTTCTTCCCTCAATTCTTTTGAGCTTCTGGAAGGCAACATCACAGAGACACTGCAGGCTTCGCACGTATCCTCTTCGTGTAAGCAAGTAGGGCGTGACAGCATGTCGGCCACTACGTTGGCCTTTCCAGGGATATACTCAATTTTCAGATTGAATGCTTGTAACTGTAGGGACCACCGGGCTAGTCTTCCGGATGGGGACTTCATGCTCATCAGCCACTTCAGGGGCTGGTAGTCAGATGCTATGGTGACTTCTTGTCCCTCCACGTATCCTCTAAACTTGATGAGGGCCCACACCACAGCTAAGGCTTCGCGCTCGGAGGTGGAATAATTGCGTTCCGCACTTTTGAGTAGTCGGTTCGCATATTCGACGGGCCGTTCATCTTGGCATTCACCTTGCAAAAGTACCGCTCCTAAGGCATATCTACTAGCATCTGTCCTTATGGTAAAGGGTTGAGTAAAATCCGCTTGCTTTAGTATTGGTGGTGTCACTAAGCATTTCTTTAGGGTGTTGAAAGCTTTTTGATGTTCAGATGTCCATGAACAAGGTGTGTTTTTCTTAGTTGGGTTACTTAAAGGTCTTGACAGTTTGGAGAAGTTCGGGACGAACTTTCTGTACCAAGAACAGGTTTGTAGAAATGACTGCAGTTGCTTGATATTCTTTGGAGGGGGAATATTTTAGATAGATGAAACTTTCTCCGGGTCTACTGCAATTCCTTTAGGAGAGATCCATAGACCAAGATATTTGACCTTTGAACAGGAAAATGTACATTTATCGCGATTGGCACAAAGGTTGAATTTAATTAATTTGGTAAAAACTGCTTCTAAATCCTTTAAATGTTGGTCGAAACTTGGTGATAAAGCTATGATATCATCCAGATAGACCAGGACTGGAAAATCTCTTCTGAATACATCCATTAATCTCTGAAAGGTTGCAAGTGCATTTCAAAGTCCGAAAGGAATTTTGTTGAATCTATAGGTTCCAACGGGACACACGAAAGCAGTTTTGTCCTTGTCAGGTGGGTAAACATTTACTTGGTGGTATACTGCTTTCAAGTCGATGGTGGACATGTAGGCTGTATGCTTCGCATCCTGCAGGAGGTCATCCATGTGGGGCAAAGGGTAGACATCAGGAACTGTGTTGGCATTCAGTTTCCGGTAGTCGATACACAGCCTCACATCTCCTTTAGGTTTGGGAATCATGACCACAGGAGCTCCATAGGCGGATTCACACTCCTCTATGATGTTCTTCTGTAGCAAGTCATCAAGTTCTTTCTTCAATAACTCCTTCTTAGTTGGGGACATCCTATATGTAGGAACAGCCACAGGTGGGTGGTCTCTGGTATTGATGTGATATTTGATCAAGGGTGTTGCCCCTCCCCCTAGCTTGAAGACAGTGTCAAATTTGACAGTTAGATCATTGAGATCTTTTCTTTGGTAAGGATCCAGGTATTATCCTTTTTCCTCTCTCAATTAACAGATGTTGGATTCTATCTGTTCTTTGCCCTGTTCGGGAGTCAGAGGCAATTTTTCACCGAAGGGGTACTTTTCCTTGGGCTTGTCATGAAAAAACCAGTTTTTGTTGGCTAAGTCCAGTACCACTCTAGCGGTTTCTAGGAAATCTGTTCCTAGTAAGGTGCGGTTGTTGGTTCCGTCCGGCAGGATAATGAAGTTGGTCATAATCTATTTCCATGGAAAGGAAAAGTCTTTTTATGTGGGTTAAGACGGGTTGCGTCTTCTTTAGGCCTTTCAAAATTTCTTTTCTTGAAAGCCGAATCGTATCTAAAGGTGGAGCGTTGGCTGTCATGTATGCCAGTCATCCAGGAAATGTTCACGGGTCTCTGGTGGGGTTTTCCTTTTCAGTTGGTCAGCCAACACCAGTTCCTTTAGCTGGTCAAAGTTGGTGATATTCAGCTCTTCTAGCCATCCTTCCAGGTAACTGCGGATTTCAAAGTAGAAGTCGCGCCAGGTACTCTCAGGGTTTTTTCGATGCTGTCTAAAAAGTTGTCGGAAGCGTTCGCTGGGTAGCTTGAACCGCTTCAGAAGGACATCCTTCACGTGGGAATACTCCTGAACCTTCCTCTTCAGGCATCCTTACGATCAACTTAGCTACATCGGCTGGTAGGACACCGATCAAGTAGGCGACCCATTTGGCCTCTGGAATCTTTAGGAGCCTCAACTGTCTCTCAAAGAGGTTTAAGAATAATCCCATATCATCCTGCTTGGGGTTGAAGTAGGGAATCAACTTTTTTATCTCGAACTTGGGTAAGTCAACATCACCTTCGGAAGCATGGGCTCAGGAGCCTGCAGAAATGTTCTGAGCTTCTAACTGTAGTCTCAACTTTTCCAATTCGAAGCGTTGATCTTGTTCTCTTTCGTTTTCTTTTCAGCCCGGCCAAGGGCTGCTTGTCGTTCCCTTTCGGCTTCTTCAGCTTTTCTATCCTCAATGATAGTAGCCAATCTTTCTTTAGCAAAGTCTTCATCATACTGATCAGATTTGACGATGAGATTCTTCAATTCGATGACCGTCATGTCAGAAGCGACATCGACGCCAAAATCTTGAGCCTGGTTCCTGAGATCTTCCTTCTTTCTACGCGCGAGGAAAGCCATTGTTGTCTCAGGGGGGGGATTGGGGAGAAGGAGAGTTCCAACGAAATTTAGTGGACGAAAAAATACTGTCCTAACAGTGTGGCACTGAGAAATCTATGGCAGCTCTTATGGTATAGAGTCCTGACAAAATTAAGTCCTAATTGGGTGTAAAAGTCCTAAACAATATCTTATTAAACTGCTGTATAAATTGTGTAAACTGAAATAAAATATTAGTAATACAAGATCGATAGAACATAAACAGAACATAGGGAGTGAGTACAAAACAATATGCCTACTTTCTCTTTTAAACAAAACAAAATCAAAAGTTACTAAATATTCTTAAAATTTAAAAATTTTCTTTTAAATTATTCAACAATGAAAGGTCTACACAATTAAATCAGTTAAGTTTTGAACACAGTACCATGCCAATCCTGTAACAATAGAATTCTTACAAAATCGAAACAATAATAGCGCTGAATCAACTAAAATTCTAAATGAATTTCAAAACCAGAATTTTAAACAAAATACCTAACAAAATTCAATTCAACAGTTTGTAATTAAGAATTAAAATAAATTTCTAAAGCAAAATAAAAATCAAAATTCAAATCCAAAACAAAGTTTACAATTAAGAATTTCAAATCAAGCTTAAATTTAAACAAAAGGAAAATTTAAACCAAAGTTAAATTTAAAACCAGAACCAAGTTAGAATTAAAGAATTCAAACAAAAAACCAAATTAGAATTAAAGAATTCTAAACCAAAATCAATTTTAAATTTAAGTATTTAAAACAAAACAGAATTTACATTAAGATAGACTCAACCAAAAATCAAAATCAAAATAAAATTTTAAAAAAAATCCAGCCCCTATTACTTGGAAACATGGGTTTAAACAAGAACATACAACAATAATCAAAATTTTTTAAATAAACAAAATTCTATATTACACAGTCAGAATTTAATGTAAAAACGCTGTCGGTTCTCATATAGCAAGGACTGCTTTACTATCGGTTTCAAATACCAGCTAGGGCACCCTTAGAACACCGATTTCAATGATTATACATATATACTACAAAATACACAAACAAAATACAAAAGATACTTATTTCTGACCAAACGAGCTGTTGTCGCGACGAACCAGACGATAAGTGCAGACATTCGCTTCACAAGGTTGAGTAGAAGCTAAAAAAAATACCGAGCCGATCCAATGTATTCAAAACAAAATAAAATAGTTGGGTGCTATTTTTAGCGACCGACAACTAATAAAAAACTTCCTGTTAAAACAGGACTTACCTGTCGACAGGTCTCGCAGGACTTACCTGTTAAAACAGGATGTCCCGCGTGTAGGGCGCCATTTATGTGGCCATTCGCGGGAACAGTCACATAATAGCCGAGACATGTTGACTTTAGGGAGAAAGTAAACTTGATCCCGACAGTAAAAAAATGAAACCCTAGGTGACATTTTAACTACTTTAACGAAAACATAACAATTACTTACAGAATTACACAATTTTAACAAGTATATAGGCACTCACGAAAATATTCTGCTACCAGCTAGGAAAGCATTGGATAGACTGCCAAACACCCTTTCTCAGCAAGCAGAGTTCAGAGGGTGTTGGCACGTCGGCACGAACGCTAGTAGTTGTTTCCGTCTACGGAGTCAGGGAGAGTTTTAGGGATTGCTTCTTACGATCCCGGCGGCTGTTTGCAAGGCCGCTTTACGCTGTTAGGGCATCATGAGAGTTTTTGGGAATCAGTTAGTGATGGTACACAGTTTGTGGGGCTACACATATGAGAGTTTTTACGTAATGATGCCCTGTTTAAACCAGTTGGTTACACTTCTTTTTTTTAAATGACTGATAAAAGTTCATTTTGTCCGTTACATCCTTTTTTTCGCCGTAAGGCTTTTTAAAGACTGATCACATCACATCCGATAGCATTAAATGTACTAGCAATGAAAAAATGTTCACCCCATGCAATATTCAACCTAACTAGACACAAAGTTCTTTAGCTCTGTTATTAGTTAAAAAATGATCGATGCGAGAAACGTGGTGTCCCTAAGTCGTAGATCGTGACGACGCATCTTATACTGCCAATAAATTATTTCGCTTCAGTAAGGAATGTTTATTAACCTTTTAGGGGATAAGGGACCTTAAATCTCGTTTTTTTGTTTTGTTTTACAAAATTTTACTCTAAAATGAAAAAAAAAATTAATATTCTTTTTACTTCAATGCAGACACTCGGAATTGACAAATAAGTATTTTGTGAAAGAATTAGACCTGTTTATCAAATAATTCTTCAAAAATTCTAGACTTTTTCAAAATGTTCGATGCGCATTCATTTTCTTCTGATTTCTTACAAATTTCTCAGGATTTTTATCTGAAGGGTTTGTCACAGATATGTGCATAGTTCTTTGAAACAAAAATTATTTTTCAAATTTATAGACCATAAAATGAAGTAAAAATATACAAGGACATAAAAAATAAATAACAGATGGAAGAAAAAATTATTTATGGCTTTATATTTCATACTAAAAAAAATTCAGTGAGCAATTATGTTTATACACTGCTGGCCACTGTAAATGCAACACCCTGAAGGAAACATGCAAATAAAATGAAATTTACAACATGCATTAGCGGAGGTGAGATATGCAAATGATTAGAATTTCAGCGCAGACGCACATCACGCGCACCTGTGGCGCCACTTCAAAGCGCTATTTAAGGCTTGGAGATTTCGACGATTTCAAGTTCGGCAATTGTGTTTTTCTTGTGGTTTTTTCAAAAAAACGATCAATTATGCCTCGTCGAAAACAGCGATCATCTTTTGATCAAGTATCCGAGTTCGACAGAGGAAGGATAGTGGCCTACCGAGATTGTGGATTATCTTTCAGGGAAATCGGTAGTCGTGTTGGACGAAACCAAACAACTGTAATGCGGATACGTGATAGTTGGATGCAGGAGGGTACGACGGACCGGCGTGTTCGATCGCATCCACCTCAGCGCACCACTTCACGTGATGACAGGCAAATTGTGCGCATGGCAGTGACGGATAGCTCAGTCACATCATGAACCATAGCACAGCGCATGCAGTCTGTAACGCATCATCCAGTGTCTGCGCGTACCATTCGACGCCGTTTACACCATAGAGGTCTGTCCGCAAGACGTCCATTGCTTTGTCTACCCTTGACGCAGAACCACAGACGTCTCCGCCGCCAATGGTGCGATGACTGAAGGATGTGGACGGCAGAATGGAATGAAATTGTCTTTACTGATGAGTCACGATTCTATCTGCAACACCACGATGGTCGCATTCGAGTCTGGAGACACCGTGAAGAGAGGATGCTGAACAGCTGCGTTATGCACCGCCACACTGGTCCTGCACCGGGTATTATGGTATGGGGCGGTATTGGATATCACTCTCGCACACCTCTAGTACGCATTGCCGATACTTTAAACAGCCAGCGCTACATCTCCGAGGTGTTGGAGCCAGTTGTCCTTCCTTACCTTCAGGGCTTGCCCACAGCCATATTTCAACAGGATAATGCGCGACCACACGTGGCACGCATTGTCCAACGGTTCTTCGTCAATCGCCAGATTGAATTGCTTCCCTGGTCGCCTCGTTCTCCGGATCTTTCGCCGATAGAAAACATGTGGTCCATGGTTGCTCTACGATTGACCCAGATTCCATCCCCAGCTGCCACAGCAGATCTACTTCGGCAACGTGTGGAAGCTGCTTGGTCTGCTGTACCCCAAGAACTCATCCAAAGTCTCTTTGAATCAATGCTGAGGCGTGTGGCAGCGGTGATCTCCAACAATGGCGGCTACTCTGGCTACTGATTTTGGCAGGAACCACACTTCACAGAAGTCTATAAATTTAATCATTTGATACTTGGTCAACATGTTATCTACAAAATAAATTTTGTTGTGATATCTCTTGTCTATCTTGGTGTTGCAATTTGGGTGGCCAGCAGTTTATATTTATGGTAAACTTATATTAAAAAAATTAAGGTTTTTAAACTACATGGAACATGTACGGAACATTTTGAAAAATCCTAGCATTTTTGAATTTTTTTTTCAAAATAGGCTTTATTCTGCCAAAAAATCCATATTTTGAATTTTAAAGGTCTTAAGTGTAGAAAAAAGAAAAAAAAATTTCTTATTCTGTATATAAAGTTAAAAATTGAAAACTGAAAAAAGTCAAGGTTGAAGGTCCTTTTTCCCCTTAAGAGAACATTTATTACACTTTTTTCAACAAATTTAAAATAGAATACGGAGCATTTAAATTCAAACAATCATAAACTTTTGAATTTGTCTCGGCGTATTGTACCGTTGTTACTACTAATATGTGGCCATCTTCCTTCACTTGAATCGGGGCGTATCCCATAGGTGAGGTGGAAGAATTCAAAGAGGCGCCAAAATGAAACAGAGTAACAATACGAAATTTTTAACGAATAACGAAAAATCAGTAATAGTTTAATCTGATATATTACGAAATTTGTAAAAAATACACAAATATGAGTGAATATTTAGGCTATTTTTAATAATATGGTAAATACGATCATGAGAAATAAATTTTGAATACCTATTTCCAAACTTTTCTGTTGCTCTAAGAATTCTTCTAGCACCACCTGAAATTGTAGCAACAGCTGAGCACGGTCTTCCTCGACTGAAAATTTTCGAGAATTATCTACGAACAATATCCCATGAGCGATTGAAAAATCTAGCAATAATTACTCTAGAAATGACGGTATCTAAAATAATTAATTATAGGGATGCCATCGAGAAAGTTGGTGTCATAAAGCTTCGAAGAATGATTGATTCATTATTTTTGTTACATAACAAATTATATTCAAATTTATGGGCCGTGGTGGCCTTGTGGTACAGCGCGCTGGTTTTCGGTGTTGAGGGTGCTCGGATCGAATCCTGACGAAGCGCCACTAAAATGCCTCCGTTTGTGTCGTCCCTTCATAGGGGGCAATGTTGGCCCGCCTATATGGCGCCCCCATAATAAAGTGGCCAGCAAAACGGCGGGGAATTACAGGCGAATGTCTTCGCGACAAGTGCCTCTGCATTTAATAAAAAAAAAATTCAAATTTATTTACTTTTTTTTTTTTAAAGTTCTGTCATTTTTAAAATTTTATGTGTTAATAAATATAACTTTTTAATGAATACATATTTTTTTCAAAAATGATCGTTATTTTAAAACTAGACTACATCTAACAGAGAAACATTCATTACTTAGGTCCAAAACATTACTCATCCAAAAATTTGAAAAGGCGCCGTTTTAAAAACTTGCCTCAAGCGTGACGACGTGTCTGCCCGGCTAAAACTTAAATCGCTATCAGTTCTTGCTAAGATCCCCTTCATTGTAAGTGTGTGAGAGTCATAACACTGTAGCTTCTTTTTCTGTCTCTTAGATCTTCAGAGTAAATTTTCTGCTCAATAACTTCTATGATCAACATATTCTAAACGCTATTTAGAAAGTTTAGGTGGCCAAAACAACAAGAGAGATCATAGGTTTGATTTTATTTGGTTTCGAGCGATACGGTCAATTTTTGCTACACGAGAACTAATTAGACCGGGACCTACAGTTTAAAGCCGATTCCGAACAGCTACAAACATCCATGCCAGTCGTGGGACTCGAACCCAGACTCCAGTACCGAATGCCAGCGCCCTAGCCGTTCGGCCATCGTCCGACCAGATAGATTATAACTGTACAGTTACAAACTTATTGCTACCCTGTTTCAATGTAGAGAATCTCATTAAGTACAGTTATCTGAAGACGAATGCAGAACTCAAAGTGAAAAATGTTTGGGAGTTTCAGAGGAGTTATGGTCCAGAGGTATTTTGTACTGTCAAAAATGTTTTAAATAAATTTAATGTTAGACGGATTAAAAAAACAACGTTTAGTACCCGAAAATGTGTTATTAATTACAGTAGATATATATTATAATAGATAAAAGTATTTTCTAATGATAAATTTTAATTTAGTTTATATCTATTGCATTGTTTTTTAATATTAAAAAACACAAAATATGACAGTTCCGACACATAAAAATAGCACATATACGACATTAAATTAAGTATCTGACATTATTATCTGACTAACAACCCCTCTGAAAATATCAATACTTTTAAATTATCCCTTTCATGTAGTTCAATGACTTACGGCGGCTTTTCTAATTAGGCAAGCATTTTTTTTGACGTTTTATTGAGTTTTTCTAAAATAAAAAAATTTAATATAAAGTTTCAAATTTCCTAATTAATAAGAACTGGAGTTAATAAGTGATTTTAATAAGTGATTTTAATAAGTGATTCTGGCATATGAAAGCATAAAATAAAAGAGAGCTCTCGTGGCTTCTTCTTTAATTACATCATCGTTTTTCTGTTAGAAGACGAATTCTTTTTGTATTAAGAGACTAGAAATCTTTCAGAATTAATATTCCTTCTTTTGAAGATGCTTTAAAAGGATCAGCGAAATCTTGAAAAAAATTCGTTTTTGTGTTTACACAAGTGTGAATAAATTCGTGCTGATTATACATAGCATTTTAAACAGAGTATCAAGGTTAAAATATGAATTTTACCAGACAATGTTTAAGGTAGTTGCCTGACATTTCAATTTTTACCAATCGCTGAATGTAAATGAGAATTTTGTTAGAACGCGTTCTCCCAGCTATGATCTAAAATCATGTCATGAATTCTGTCTGTGGTTTAATCAATCTAATATGCTAATAGACAAATTTTAGAAGCTCTCGTATCATTTTAGAATTATCCTCGGCTTTGCATGCAGGAGATCGTGTAGATCTCACTCAAATTGTATTCTTAAGAAGCTCATTGTTTGTAAATCCAAGAAGTGTGCAGAGCATGCAGTTGTCTAAACAGCTTATCTTCCAAACTGATGATTATCGGACAATTGCCGAGTCACTTTTTCTAGATGCCAATGATTCACGCAGCTTTTGTTGGGCATTTCCCTTAACCCTGCTGCCTGATTTGCATAGAAAGTGTAGATATAAATCAATTCGTCTTGAGATAATCTATAATTTGATCTATAAACATGTTTGGATCGGTAAATAATAGGGTTGCTTTTCAATGAGGGGCCATTAATTTCATCATTAAGTTGCAGTGGAAAAATAGTTTTTAAGATTTTTACTATAAATAATTTTAGAAATTTTTATATAGTATCGGGTTTTTGTCAGAGAAAAATATTTATAGGAATATTTACATTTCTCTTTGAAGTTTTGACTCTCTCATGAAATTGAACATAAGTATAGAAAATCACTTTGTAAGACTATACATGTAAAGAATACGTGTTGTAAAGCATAAAGATCATCGTTTTGATTTCAATTTTTTAATAAAATAAGAATGTTTCTCATTAAAAAGTTTAAAGTGGGTTTTGTGTGGTTTTGTGGTAATTCAACACTTTTAGCTTATTTATATCTAGTTATAATGATTTCTTATCTCTATTATTATACTCGATTATGATTAAAACAGATTTATTTTTGTACAGAATCATCACTTTTCTTCCGACGTATGAGAAAAAATGACAGAAACTTTCACATTCGCGCACAGAAATTTTACTCATTCTTCTTAATTATTATCATTGGTTAAAATCCGAAATATTTTCCTCATGTGAATGTCTGGATAGCTTTTGATTTCAAGCAATTGAATATCTGGTACTGAGCCAAGTCTTGATTATTTGGACTTTACCCTAGACAGTGTTGTCATTTTCTTATTATACTGTTAGCAAAGTTATTTATTAAGACTCATAATAGTCAAAGTTTGAAAATATACTTACAGTATACGAATCTTATACACAGCTGTAAATCTTTTTATACGACATGAAAGGTCAACGGTTTATCATAGATAAGATAATGAATCAAACAGAAGTCACAGCACGAAAAGGTCACGATCAGTAAACTAAAACAAAATATTTTTGTTTTGACGCCTTTTGATAAATAACTCCAGTTTCAGCTAGGAATGAGTTCTTTCATCCTTAACGCTAATCGAATGCAATTTTTGTCTATGCGCATATCATAAATTTTCTCTTTATTTTTGGTATTAAATATTTTATATTTTTAAGCATTGCAATAGCTTTTTGGATTATTCAGCAACCCTATTTCATAATATTTATAGCTTACTTTGCAACTGTCATATACGTATTAGAAAAAAATATTACAGGTCACTAAAAGTTGAAGAAATAGGAAACGAAAACGCAAAAAAAATTCAATTATGGATTTTTCAACGGTTTTCGAAAATGACTCCATTTAGAGGATTTGATGGAATCTACGTATTCTGTTACATATTTCCCATCAAAATAAGTTTTTTTTCAAAGTTAAAAAATAAATTTCAAAGTAAAAAACTCTTTTTTTAAAAAATAAGTTGTTTAACAGATGCAGAAGGTAGAATTAAAAATTGTATGTAATGTAATTAAAAAGATAGGTTGTACAGTTTTAATTATAAAAACGTTACAGTACTGTTCTCGCTCTATGAAATTTTCTACGATTTTTAAAAAGTAAGTGTTAAAGTTAATATATTATTTCCTACGTTATCAAGTAAATGAAAATTTCTTTTCCTCGTGAATACGATTAAGTATCTATTCCCACCTTGAAAAGGCCCTCGAAATTCTAACTCAACAGAATATATGATTTGGGCGTTATTAAAATTTTAGAAAGTTATAATCATAATGATAATATGTTGAAATGATAGTTGTCGTTATACCGATAATTATCAATGAAAAAATACAGCGACTTGCCATGAGATCGTCTCTAACATTGGTTTTGAACTTCTGGGTAAAAGAAGAGTATAAACGGATCGGCCAAACTTCAAAGAGAAAGGTTGAAGAGTTCCATTCTGTATTATACGATGTTGTATTTATTCTTAGAATATGCAAATATATCAACCTGAATGAGCTCAAACACTGTTTATGCAAGCGATTAATATTTCTCCAACAAAGGCGTGTTTTCTGAGAGTAAGGACATTGTACTAAAGTTCCGTCAGCGTAGCAACTTCGCGTGCCAAGCCGCCGGACCGTTAAACAATAGCTGTGTGCCGAAATTTTACCAGAGGCCACGCTTAGTCTCAGCTAGAATGTCTTAATGGGGAAAAATGACACTTTAGCCTCAGCTAGCTTGAATATTTGTGGCCGAGTTTTGTATTATCAGCCTATGAAGACCTCTAATACCAGGTCTTGGTAGTAAACAAGTCATCTACAAGTAGGAATTAGAGTAGCTTTACTCGTATTCCCAGTTTGTTGCTAACACGGATGCGTGAAAGATTTGTTTAGTTTAGAATGTGGACCAAGATGTTTTTCGTTGAAGGTTAAGAGTTGCTCACTCATGTCAGTGTTAAGGAAAGCTGCAATGTGGTTCACGTTGTACCAATGACCCCGAACTATGTTTACCGGCAGTGAGTTGAAGCAATGGCAAAACTTGTATAGGCTACCCAAAACTCAAAAGATTTGTAACTTGCAAATATCTCTCGTTATTGGAGTTATAGAACAATTTACAGGTTTTTTCAGTGATCTTAATTGCCTTCATTATTGACAGCATAATTTTCAATAGTTTCGAATATTTTTGAAAGCTTAAACCTTCGTTTAAACAGAAATGTTTTACGACAACACGCAACATAAAATATTCATCAGTCCAGAAAATTTATTAATACACACATATTTTATTTATGCAATTAAATTCATACTGTTAACAATACAGCTGAAGACAGAAGTTTACTATAATTCCCTTTTATATATAATTTTGTAATATATTATTCTCCATTATTTACTATTAAAAATTTTCTGTAATAATTAAAATATTAAACTCGAGCATTGTGTTTTTAAATGGCTCTCAGGAGAATTGCCCTTTTTAATTAATTCTATTTAATTGAAACATTCCTCCACAGTGTATAATTTAAAACACAAGAAAAAATCTAATAATGCCGTCTAAATGTCACGAGACTCAATTAGGAAAGAATGCAAGGAGTGTCTTTAGAAGCAACGCTAGTCAACGATTTCTCTTTTAAAACGTTAGGATAAATCTGAATTTTTGAAGTCAAACTGGTAGAAATTATTCACGAAAAAAATTTCATTCAAGCTTTGCGGAATTTCGAAACGCCTGAAAAATATATCAGTATTAGCGAAATGTATTTTTTCTATTCTTTTTCAGATAAAGAAGAAATTCCCCATCTTTTGATGTTGTTTAACAATAAACCAGAAACTTTTAATTGCGATCGTATTTATCAATTAGCAATACATTCATTTTGAGTTTGATCTTTGTCTCGAACTAGGCTATTTCGATATAATTATTCTAATTACATAATCCCAGTGGGCGTAACTGTGAAACTCCCCCGTTCAATGGCATTTAATAAATGAAGATATCCTTTGCAAAAGCTTTTAAAAAGTAAAAATTTCCAAACATTATTCGATCTTAATCGTATATATCTGTGTGTATACCAAAATTTAAGCTTTAAAACTTGAATCATCTAATGCTTGAATTTATGGTTAAAATGTTTTTATCAACTTATCTAAACACCATCAAATAATTACAAAATCCGTGAACCATTTATTAGCAGGTCAAGCTAGCGCCCTCCCGCCGCCACCATTTTTTTCGTAATAGACGTTGAAGTCGTTTTTTATTTATAGTTAAGGGTATTATACGCAAGTTTGGCGCCCCTTTGGACATGTGCCCAGGGGCAAATGCTCCCCGCATTTGCCCCGCAAGTCCTCTACCGATGAAACGCAATAGTTTTAGGCTAAAAAAATAACAGAACTCAATGAAAATCTGTCACAGAGTCGTTGTCCCTATAGACTTGGTCCTCTTAAGTAGATAAAGTTTCAACAATTTTGAAATTTAAAAAAAATACCATGAGGGTATACATATCAAAATCGTAATATCAGTGAATATATTTTATGAACTTAAACAGTCAATGAAATATATTAACAGTTCAAGTTCACTCAGTAATAAATAGAAAGAAGATAGATGAAAGAAATCATAAAAGAGAAAGATTTTTTTATCCTTTTCTACGTAAACACATACAATAGAAAGTTAATACAACCATGAAAAAAATTATTCACTCTCAAAAAAAAAAAATCATTTCCAAAATTAAAATTAATTTTATAGTTGTTACATGTAAATGGGGACAAAACACTTTATGTTTAGATGGATATTTCTTAAACGAGATTTGTGATGTTATATTAACTAAGAAATGAATCTTAGTTTGTTTTATTAAACTTGCGTATAAAAGTATAACACAATAGCTATAGAAGATTTTACGTATTTCAACATTTAATGGAGTTAAGGAAAAACTTTTCAAGTTGTGTTTTAAGATTTTTCTAATAGTTTTCTAACAAACATTCTAATGATCAAACTTACACAATTTATTTTTCCAATTATGTGTGCTTTATTTAGTTAGATAGATATTATGAGCATTTTACTTCAAGCACAAAATTTGTTATTATCTTGTTAACTGCAATCAAATTTCTTTTTTATCGAAATACCTGAGATCAATGCGACTATAAATTTGTAGACAATCGAACGTAGGACTTCAGGTTATCAATAAAGTATTTCGTGGATTATGGATAACTAAATTATACTACTTCGCCGCAATGAAATAATTCGTTACATAACGTATAGTACGAAAAAACATGAGCAAATTAAATTGATTACATACAAACAAATTTTCCTGACAAAAACGAAAAAAGAATCTCTTATTTCTTTTGCTGCTCTTGCATTTATTCTACTTAATACTTCCTTTTATTCCCCCATAAAGGCTAAATTTCTATAATCATTCAAATATAAGGTAAGGATGGTATTTTTTTCAACTGTGGGAACAAATTTTCACTTTCATTGCTTTAAACACCCGCATCTGTTTCGAGTTTCAAAAATAAAAATTATTCTTTCGAAAACAAAAGGAACGATCAGTTACAATGAGTCAAAACATTCACTTTTTGTGCTGTTATTTTACTCCTGATGATAAATTATCTTTTTCTCTCAAGCATGGTTTACAGCAGCACAAAGGTCTTTCATTTGTTTGTTCTTCCTAATTTTTTACTACTTCTTGTTTGTGTTAAAATGTATTTCCGTTCTCTTCCCCTGCTTAGTTAACCGCTTCTTCTGAAATAAGAATTCTTTTGGCTAATGAGGATTTTTTGCATTTCACTTCTTGAATAAAAAAGAACTTTGAAATTTAGAACTAAAAATTCTGCTAAAACCTTGAAACCGTGAAACGTTAAAAATTGGTATTTAACCTTTTTCCAATAATTTATGCCGCATTTTCTCTTGTTTCTACGAACTTTGAAAAACAAATAACCTGCTTGGATGTCGAACTTCCTGTTTTCTAAACAGTCGCAATTACAAATTAAACCCTGGCTGTTTCTGAAATCCTGTTTCTAACGAACCTCTCATGAATTACTGTTGGAAAGACAATAACAAATCCTTCAGACATTTTTAAATAGTTACAAAATGAAAAACGTTTCATAATTGAAGTAATTTTATGCGAATTGTTCAAGAAGTTTACAAATCCTAACTTAGGAAAATATCCTAATTTCTTAATTTGAATAGATTTCAAGTGTTTTAAGGGAAGAATAAAAATCATGCATTTGCCAGAAACCTAACTTAGGAACAAACGACGTCATTTTTCCTGTTTTACGACGCCAAAATTTTTCTTACAATCAACCAGATTGTAGTAACTAGTATTACTAGATGTACAGGTCATATTATAGGAGAAAACATGCTCCAAACCAGGGGTCTCCAACCCTTTTGTACCTAAGAGCACATTCTAGAACACCGATCGGACGGTGGGCACCATTTAGTTTTTCAAGACGAATTTATAGTTGGACATAGTTTATAATACATACACATAATGTACAAAAAATATTTAATTCCAAAACTATAATTTAACATATAAAAATTATTGTTAATATTCTTGTGTAAAATAAATGATTACTAAATAATGTATACAAACTCTGCAAACTATAAAAATTCTTTATAAAAAACATAAATCTCAAAGTCAATGTGATTTTTACCATTTCATTTCATTGGCCATTGGCTTCTTAATTAGGAGAGTATGATATTCCTGCTCGCGCGCGCGTAAGCAATCGTCTAGATGTTCATCTGTAAGTCGTGATCTGTACTTTAATTTTCTCATATTCATTGTCGAAAACAATGTTTCACACAAGTATGTGGAACCGAAAATCGATTTTATTTTATATGCTGCTCTTTTCAAGAATGGAAATTTGTTTGTGTCAACTATATTCCAGAAATTCGCATCTGATACAATGGATTTTAGGACAATGTCGATCTGAAGATCCAAAATTTCTATCTCCAGTTCTTCTGTCCTTACTTGAACAAGCTCTGAAATGTATGTAGCTAGTTCGGTTACATTTACTTGGTAAGTAAAAGGATAAACAAAAAAGGTGACCATTGGCTCGACGATATTAAACTGTTGAAAGCACTTTTCAAACTGGTCTTGAAGTAATTAAAGGTTGATAACAAATGTTGATAAGTCAATTTTCCCGTCGTGTATAATTTTTTTCATATTTGGAAAATGCACAAGGGACTTCATATTCAAATGTGATGTCCACAAAGCCAGTTTAGCTTTAAACGAGTTTATAGACCCTATCATTTTAGCTATATGTTTGTTCTTTCCCTGCATCTCTAAGTTTAAATAATTCAGTTTTTCAATTATATCTATTACAAAAAGCCAAATCCCCTAGCCAACGAGGGTCTGTTAGTTAAAAATTTTTTTATTTTTGGCACTGAGATAATTTTTTATTTCTTCAATTAAATCTACAAATCTAGCAAGAACTTTGCCTTTACTGAGCCAACGTACTTCAGTATGCAGAATGAGATCAGGATCTTCAGGATTTTCTAATAGGGCCTTAAAAAGGCTGTGTTGCAAAGGAGTTGAGCAAATTAAGTTGACTATTTTTGTAATTATTTTCATGACGTGTCCGAAGGGTAGTATTCTACCACATAAAACCTCCTGGTGGTTAATACAGTGATACGACATAAAGTTTGGAAATGATTCATCTTTTATGCCGAGGGCAATAAATCCATTGACATTACTAACCATTGCTGGTGCCCCAGCAGTGGTTATCGCACACAGCTTCTGGAGAGGCATATCTATTGACTTTGCATATGTTATAAATATTTTATAGATATCCTCACCTGTTGTTCGTCCTTTCATGGGTATTATTTTTAGTAGATCTTCTTTTACAGTAAAGTCACTAAATACCATTCTCACCATAACTGCTAACTGTGCTGTGTCTGGTATGTCTGTAGACTCGTCAAATTGTAGTGAGATCCACTCACATATTTCCAAGTCACTCTTTAACTGAATTTGCATGTCCTTTGAAATGGCTTGTATTCTTCTTGTAACGATGTTATCTGACAACTATAAATCTTGTATTGCTGACATAATATCACGTTTGTTGGAAAATCCCTCAAATAAGCAATCGGTGCCGGTAAGAAATGTTTCTTTTAACAACACACCATCCTAGAAAGGCTTTTTCTACTTTGCGAGTATGTGAGAAATTTTTATAGAAGCAATAGTGGCATATTTAGATCTTAACGGAGGCCTAGTGATAACTGACTGTTGAGCGGACAGATTCGATTTTAGCTGATCTATTTTCTTCTTTCTTATTTCAGATTAAGTGGATTTAAGTTCGTATTAAAAGTAGCATGAATTGTCAGGAAATGATGTTCAACATTATGTTTTCTTGGCACCTCGACGCTATTTCCACACAACAGACAAATACATTTGTCTTTTAAATTGACGAAGCAATATGAATCCTCCAATTCAGTATTAAAATTATAGGTCCGTTTACTTGATCCACTCATTTTGGGGGTAAAAATAAGGATGTATTTAAAAACAACGAAGGAGGAAACACAGTATACAAAAAATCTGAGCATATATTTATGAATATACAATGAAGTAGATACGTCGAATGAAACGTTTATCTCACAGCAAAAACCACACTACTGGCTCTCACGAGATAAGCTCCAGACAAATGTCTATGTTGTGACGACAACCATAAAAACGGACCGGTTCATTTCATTTTAGGTATGGGAAATTAGGTTGGCGAAGATCTGGAGCGAGAGGGAGAAGAGATCGGTCGCATTACGCTTTGTTCTTTTATCTGTGTTTGGACTCCCTTTCTGCTTTTGTATGGTTAATCATTAAAAATGAGAAAACTTTTACATAGCATTTTATTGAAAACTAAAATAGTTTTATCATGGTCGCACAGCGGCGGACACACGTAAAACGATCGGCGGGCGCCATGGTGCCCGCGGGCATAGGGTTGGGGACCCCTGTTCTAAACTGTACTAACCCTGTGTAGAAAATTTTAATGCGCACTTTGACTCGATCTCCGACTAGATTAGGTACTTTCATCTCGATCACTTCTATTTAACTCGTGCTCTCTCTGCTTTTTTCTATGGCTGACGTCAGTTCTTTCCAAATCTTGGTCCTGAAGATCTGGGCTATACTCCATAAATTTTCTATTTGGGACTAAAAGCTTTTGGTTTCAAGAGCAAAAATTTATATTTTAAATATATGTCGTAATATCCTGTTCCCTTCCCAAACCCAGAATGTTACTATGAACTCCTAGCAAATCCATAATTAAATTAACACTGCATTTTGAACTTTGTCAGAACTCGCGTTCGAGGTACACAGGCAGTCGTACCTTACTTTTCCAACGATTGCAATAACAGCGGGATTCGACGAAGTCTTGCGAACATCTCAATTCCTTTGAAACCAAACAATTACCGATAACAGTTCGTTTCCACTCAGAATTAATTAGCTCTTTCTCCACCTTCTCTTTATACCATTATCAGCTTCATTTTCATTTTGCTTTCATTATGGCACATTTTGGCGATAGTGGGAACAAACGAACAGGAACAAGAAAAGAATAATGAAAGAATAGAATAAATGTACTAAGACGGAAAAAACGGAAGCGTGATCCGCCCACCAAAATGTGCGTAATGTTTTTCAAACACAGGGATTTATGTTTAAAACTCCATCTACCATCAATAGTTTTGGCTTTGAGTTTTCATGCGGAATGAGAAGGATTTTTCATGAGCCTAATATATATTTATGGCTTCTATGAAAATTGCGGAGAGGAATTTCAAATAGCTGAAAAAATTTATTGAAAATGTTCAGTATACTTGATGCACGAGAAGCCAGTACGACTAACAAAAACGTAGAATTTTCACGTAGAAAATGTCATTTGTATCCATTTACAAGTCAGTAAGACTTATCTTAATCATTAACCTTTTCTTTAAGGGGTGGGATAGCATGTATTCTAAGATTACGGGCCCAAGAATATATATATATATATATATATATATATATATATATATATATATATATATATATATATTTATATATATATATATATATATATATATATTTATATATATATATATATATATATATATATATATATATATATATATATATATATATATATATATTATAGGCTAAGTATGCCTAATATGAGACCCCAGCTTACAGGACGTATAAAGTGCTGCCGCCTTTCGACTGGAGAGTAAAACAGTAGTCTATTGCATCATTCGTAATCGGTGAGTCAGTGAAGTGTTTGCAAGCGCACACAAAGGTGCAGTATTTTATTCCCTGAATGCGTGATCGTCGACTTCTTTGCATCATCAGTTTCATTGGCTGTTTTCACCTTCAAGGTAAGACTCTTATTAAAACTGTTAGTATTGGATAGGTAGTTATAAATGTGGAGTGTAAAAACGCTTTTTTGTTTATAAGCTAACGTCAATCCTAACCTAAAAAATTCGTTGGCGTGTTCAACTACATGGTCGTGCCCAATATGAGACCCCAAAGCATGCCAAATATGAGATAGGGTCTCATATTAGGCATTTTAGTTTTCACTCTCACAGCCTTGCTTCCTCTGAAGTTGCAGATGCAATGACATCCAGGCGAAATCCACAACCATGTAGCAGTAGTGACAATGTGGAAGGTATTGATCAAACAACAAATTCAAACCAGTTCTTAGTGACTCCTGAAGAAATAAATCCCTTACCTACATTACCTGAGAAAAACACCTCGAAAAGAAGTAGGGCCCATAAAGCCGATATTGTCACATCATCGCCCTATAAAAATAAATTCATTGATAGCATTAATAAAAGAACTGCAGCATATTCGAAAAAAACTTTGTTTCCTACAAGGAAAAAAAGGAATAGACCTAAAATATATGAAATCAAAGTATAAACAAGGAAAAGGAGATTAAGAAAATAAGAAAAGGATAAGGAAACAACAAAGGGAAAAGGAAATGGCAAAGGGGTCCTTACAGGAAGGGGGAAATTAAGGATGGATGAAAATGCAAAAATAGTTAAAAGACAGAAAACGAATAAGCCTATATATAGCTATGATGATCTCAGCTCATTTGAAGATGATGAAAAACTTTCTCTCCATGACAGCAGTGATGATAGCATTGGTGAAAATGACGCTGAATGCCTTTTTTGTGGTTGTTTATTTTCAGAAGACAAACGGGGAGAGCAGTGGCGTCAATGTAAAAGGTGTTTCAGGTGGTCCCATGAAGATTGTGGAGCTGACGAACTTTTCATTTGTAAACAATGTGAAAAGTTTGAATCTAAAAACAAATAGTAAACAAAATCTGTAGAGTAAGCCAACTAATTTGTTTAAAATGTCACTTTTCTTTTTCACCTATTAGTGTATAAAGGTAACTGTTATCTAATTATTGTGTACAGTTTTGTTTTTAAGAACTTTTCATTAATTCTAATTCATATTTAAAGTTGTAGAATGGGGGTCTCTTGATAGGACTACTTTTTTCAGACCACAAAAATGGAACACTTGTGTTTATAATTTCATACAAGAAAATTGTAAGGTTATTTTCATTTTCTGTCATTGTTATATGTAGTAAAAATATATATATTAAAAGGATATCAAGTTGGTACTATAATCCGTCACTTACTTTCCTAGTTATATATGAAAATAAAAAGGGGTCTCATATTTGGCATACTTACCCTATATATATATATATATATACACACACACACACATTTACATATATACATATACATACATACAGTGCTCGATTTCTAGAAATAGAGGTGCCGGAACTATAACCTTCTGGGGTGTGTGTGGGGTATTTCAAATTATATATATATACATACATACACATATACATATATATATATATATATATATATATATATGTGTGTGTGTGTGTGTGTGTGTGTGTGTGTGTGTGTGTGTGTAATTAATATATATATAACAGGCCAGGCCCACTTGCTAACAACAGACTAATTATGTGATTAAATAAATGTATTTTAACTGTAGTAATTTTTTCCCTAAAAAGAGGCACGTTCCGCTTCAAATCAAGCCCAGCATACGTACACACACACACACACACACACACACACACACACACACACATATATATATATATATATATATATATATATATATATATATGTCGAGGGACGGTGTCTTTCTCTTTCAGACGGTCCCCGTGTTTAAATTGGTTCGAATTGAATACGATTTGGTTGGTAATTTTCCTGGTATATTGAACACGCACACACACATATGACAATTATGTATAGGGCTCAAGTATGAGAAAGAACATTAAAATACTGTATTAAGAGCAATGCGAGATACAGAAAGGCCGGTCTCCTGTGAGCACCGCCTACACTCTCCGAGCCAAGCTCGTTCTCCCCCACCATGACCCGGGGGTTCTCCTTCCCACACACAAAAAAAAAAATTACTAGAGGGCGCCTGGCCCTTCAATATAAATATAAATATATATACAGTGGCTCCCAAAAGTGCTCGTACACTTACGAATTTCAATGAAATAGGGGTCTATCCATTAATTAAAATGAATATTTCAGAACGGGTATTTAATAATAAGATCTATAATCTATTCTTAACAAAACTACATGAAATTTTTTCAAAACACAGTAAAACTTTAATTTTTAAGAAACCAGTAATCAAAAAGTAACAAAAACTTTATCTCACAAAAGTCATCGTACGCTGAAATATTTTCGGATAAATTTATAATTAAAATTATCGTCTGGCGCTTTATTTATATTTTTGAATTTTGGTGGCATTTAAAATATTGTTTGGCTTTAATTTTTGATTGCCTACTCCGTAATATTCTATTTATTATTTAAAAATTGCTCGTAGTCGTAAAGAAACAACAAACAGCATTCGAGAACTGATTATTTTCCATCATGGTAGAGGTAAATCAGTTCGGAATATTGCTAAATTACTTAATTTATCCCATTCTACTGTGCAGTATGTGATAAAACGCTTTAAAGAAGAAAATCGGATCGAAAAGAAGGTAAGAAAAGGCCTTCCGGCAAAGTTAACAAAACGTGATCAGAGATTTATAATTAGAAAATTTGTGAAAAATCCACGTTAGAGTGCTGTAAAAATTTTTCTACAGAATTCAATGAAAAATTTTCTACTTCAATTCCACCTGAAACTGTTTGACGAGTTCTCAGAGCAGCTGGATTACATGGGCGTTCTGCCCGAAGAAAATTTTTTGTGAGTGAGAAATACAGAAAGCTTGGGCTTTCCTTCGCACTATCAATTATAAATAAGCCCCAAACGTATTGGAATAATGCCTTATTTGCTGATGAAAGCCAGTTTAATATTTTTGGTTCCGATGGGCGTATAATTGTATGGAGAAGAAAAAATGAGGAACTTAATGCCAAGAACTTAGTAGGAACAGTTACGCATGGAGGCGGAGGTGTCCTTGTGTGGGGGTGTATGTCAGCATCAGGACTAGGTAATTTGGTATTTATTGATGGCATAATGAATCATGCTGTTTATATAAATATTTTAAGAGACAATTAATATTATCAGCCCAAAATTTGGGTATTGGAAACAACTTTGTTTTTTTATCAAGATAACGATCCTAAGCACACGGCTCTCAACGTTCGCCTCTGCTGTCTCTGTAATTGTCCACAAGTTTTGAAAACACCACCTCAATCGCCAGATTTAAACCCAATAGAACATATTTGGAGAGAACTGGAGGTTCGAGTACGAAAACACGACATTCACACGAAAAGCGAACTAAAAGCAATTATAATGGAAGAATGGATGAACATTGATGCAGAAATTACAAAAGAACTTGTTCAATCTATTCCCAGACGTTTAAAAACTGTTGTGGATGCTAAAGGATATCCTACTAAATATTAATTTAACGAAAGATTAAAATATTTACTAATATGTAGAGATTTTTTACAAGTGAACAATGACTTTTGTGAGATAAATTTTTTGTTACATTTTGATTGTTGGTTTCTTAAAAATGAAGTTTTACTATGTTTTCAAAATATATCATGTAGTTTTGTTAAGAATAGATTACAGATCTTATTATTAAATACCCATTCGGAAATATTCATTTTAATTAATGGATAGACCCCTATTTCATTGAAAATCGTAAGTGTACGAACACTTTTGGGAGCCTCTGTTTATATATATATATATATATATATATATATTGTGGCGTCACGACAAGGCTGATAAACTCTCTGAGGCGTTGATAAAAATTACTACCATGGGATCCCT
Organism: Dolomedes plantarius; assembly: GCA_907164885.2. Classification (NCBI taxonomy): domain Eukaryota; kingdom Metazoa; phylum Arthropoda; class Arachnida; order Araneae; family Dolomedidae; genus Dolomedes; species Dolomedes plantarius. Next base: position 169,783,640 of record OU015494.1, read on the forward strand.
AACAAAGAAAGACAGAGTCCTAATTAAAAAGCGAAGGCCAATTTTCTAAAACAAAAACTTAAAGAGGAAATTTATTTACAAAAAGAATTAACATTTAAACAGTGCAACATATTCAATTAAAATCACGCGTAGATTTACAACGTACAGAGCCGAAAACACACAAGTCCACACAGGGCGCGTTCTACCCAGCGACTCTCTCCCAGACAGGGAGTCGGCAAACGTTGGTGACAGTTCCTTCGTAACTTTATTGCATTCCAAAATCGTTAGAATGACAGCTTTACTGGCTGCATCTGTGGGAAAACGTTTTTTAATCACCCCACGTGTTCCGAACTGGTGGAAATGAGCTACACTTTCCTTGAAAAACACGCAGCTGTGTTCCAAGCACTTGTTTGGGCTTGGGAAAATAAGACCATATTTCCAGTACGCTACAGCTCCTCCACGCTCCAGGAAACTTTTTCTTCTGCGAAGAAAAAGTTGGTCCGTCGTACACACGTGAATCACAAGTGGCACAGTTTGTGCACCGCATACAGAAGAGTTGACGCATGATCACATAGACAGCACCACTCTTAACACCCAAGTTGTAAACAAAATTAAACAAAGCACATAACCAAAAATTTTGAAAATTAATAACCTATTACATTCGCGTTCAGTGCATTTATTTTCTACGGGATGTCATTCTCAATAAAAACACTTAAATTCCATAAATCAATATTCATTGACTGATAAGACACAAAAATAATACTAATAAACACTTAAATGCGCATACCAAAATACAACAATCATATACCTTTCCATTGCATGAAAAAAAATCCATTTAATAACACATACAAGCAATATATGGTAAATCAACCTCCGGTGTATTTAATCTGGATTTTCAACATGGGCTATGCACTTACTAATACTTAAAAAATACAAAAACATGATGCCCATGTGAACCACAGGTGGATGCATTGTGCAACTCATTCCAGGCTTACAACCCGAAACGAAATACAAATCAATCAAATTCTCTACCGACCGATCTACCTCCGAAATCAACTCTTTGCACTTCCTCATCACCTCTCCCGACACAAGATGTTTACTTCCTAACCCGAAAGAAAAACCGGAACTCTCAGGATTGGATAGTTTGGTCCTTGCAGGTAACTTTGATCTCTTCCAGCTTCTGAACGTTAAATTCCAGCTTCTGAAACGACCACTGAATTCGCCATCTCTATCTCTATCGCTATCTCCTCTCCCAAATTCCTTTCTTAACTTAACACCCTTTTACTCTCACATTCTCCATCTTATCTCATATCCTTTAGTCCCTTTTTAATTCCGAAATTTTCTAATTCTCCCTGGATCACTATCAATTCTCCTAAGTCTTCGTTTTTATCTTTCAATCGTGAGTCGGTTTCATCGGGTTCATCGACCTCCTTCCTTAACAGTAAATTTTCCTTCCTTTCCCCGCAACTCTGCTGGCCTTTCTCAGATACCCCCCGAAAGTTTTCAGAATACAGCAAGGTTACTCCCTCATTTTCCTCAATCGTACTTTTTCTCGACTCAACTAGACTTTCCTGTTTCGCCTCTACACAAATTCGGGGAGCAGGGTCCGTTCCCCGACTGTTTTCACAGCAAAAATCTACCTCATTCTTCTCGAACTGAGAACCTATTTTTCTCCGGGACGGCTTTTCCGCGTGCAGAATATCTGCAGAGTTTACTTGACTCTTGTTACCCTCTTGCTCAGAATCATAATTCACTGTTTCCCTTACCGTATTCTGGGGATATTCTGGGGTCACCAAACGGGCTTGAGCTATAATTCGCAATTTTTCCAACTGGAAAACCCTATCTCTTCGCTCTTTTTCAATAGCAAAAATCTATATATTTCCGCTTTCTCCATAGCAAAAATCCTATCTCTTTCCGCCTTCTCCCTTTCCCTAGTAGCTTTTTCCTGCTGTAATCTATCTTGCATAATGGTCTCAAGAAGACCCCTAACAAATTTCTCCTCATAATTTGGATTACTCTCTATTAATTCTTTTAGATGGATTATTAAAGCATCTGGGGCGGGCTGTCGACCCAACCTAATTGCCAAAATTCTCAAATTCGGCTTTTCTCCCCCTGCTTAGGTAAGCCATTTTTACACACTATATCAGTCACAAATTTAGAAGCACAAATCAGGAAAATAAAACAAAACTCAAAACAACTAAAACACCTTCAATTAAATTTTCTTCGTGAAACCATGTATTTTACAATGGAATCATACACATAAACAAACAAAATACTAAAATTTTCATATATAACACTTAGCTTAACTTTTCAAAAATGCAATAATAACTTTTCCAAAATCAAAACATTAGTTTAACCTTTTTAACATTCCATAACACACAAAAAATACTTCTACATAGCAAGTCGTTAATTTATCGTTTATCCCGCTACTATAATTGAGATATACAGCTTGTATATTTTCCACAGAGGCACTAGTTTAGTCAACCTTTTTTTTAAAACTCAATTAATAACCAAGTAGCAAACGTTAATCAACACTTATACCGCTACAAGCATTAACCGGAATATACAGTTTGTATGTCCAACACACAAAGGCACTAGTTTAGTTGACCTTTGGAAACAATTAGAACCTTCTAATTAACAACGTTAGTTAACGTACAAAAAATCTCAATACATGCTTTGAAAAAATGATCGAGAGAAAAAAATATCACTGTATCTATTTTTTATAACCAAACAGTTTGCAACAGGTAGCTTACCCACAAATATAAAAAAAATCTCAATAAGAACTGTTTCAAAAAATTATCGAGAAAAATAAATACGATTGTATCTATTTTTTTAAAACATTTTAAACAATACAACCAGGGTAGTTTTTACCCTCCATAAGAAATACTACCACTTCATAACGTATTCTCGCTAGTTTAACGATTTACACTTTACATATAACAAAATACACAACACTCCATTTTTGTCCCCACAGAACAATTGCACTGATATGTATTTTTCAAGCAATTCATCACAGCTTAAAACTATTTCCGAAAAATACCTATCCAAAAAAATGCAACTTTGAGTATCTAAAGCAGTACTCACCCCTTTTTTGCAGGCCAACTGCGCAAGGATCATATCCAAACACAGCTCCAACTGTTGACACATTCACTTCCAGAAGATCTTGACCACAACACAAAACACGCAGAAAACGAAACTCTGCATCAGACGGCGAAACACTCTCAATTTCACTGCGCCAGGGAAAACACGGGGGTCAGAGACCTCTGAAAATCACCCTCTTCTTGACCGCACCATGAAAAACACAGGAGCATCGGGGTACTATCACGATTCCCCTACTGTGAAGCTGGGTCGACGACCTCTTAAGTTTAGCGGAGCACTGCTATTCTTCAAACATCACTCCTTCGAAAAAGGGGGTTTTTCCTCTGAACACTCCCCGGGAAACAAGAAAGAGTTGCAAATTGGCATAAAGAACTCTGCTTTCAAAACGGATAACGTATCCCACCGCTGCCACCAATTAAAGGTAAGCTGTGGCGTCACGACAAGGCTGATAAACTCTCTGAGGCGTTGCTAAAAATTACTACCATGGGATCCATAACAAAGAAAGACAGAGTCATAATTAAAAAGCGAAGGCCAATTTTCTAAAATAAAAACTTAACGAGGAAATTTATTTACAAAAAGAACTAACATTTAAACAGTGCAACATATTCAATTAAAATCCCGTGTAGGTTTACAACGTACAGAGCCGAAATCACACACGTCCACACAGGGCGCGTTCTATCCAGCGACTCTTTCCCAGACAGGGGTCGGCAAACGTTGGTGACAGTTCCTTCGTAACTTTATTGCATTCCAGAATCGTTAGAATGACAGCTTTACTGGCTGCATCTGTGGAAAAACGTTTTTTAATCCCCCCATGTGTTCCGAACTGGTGGAAAGGAGTAACACTTTCCTTGAAAAACACGCAGCTGTGTTTCAAGCACTTGTGGGGGCTTGGGAAAATAAGACCATATTTCCGGTACGCTACAATATACAGAAGATCGTTCTAACTTTATGAAAACGATTTTGAAATTTGTTTTTAGCGTTTGCATTTTGAGATAAAAATTTGGCAACTTCAGAATAATCGTCTGCTATTGTTTTGCTTTGATTGGAATGTAAAATAAAAGATTTATTTTGAAAATGGCTCCTAAAATTGATAGATGGCTCGAAGGTTACGTAACTGCACATTCCGGGGAGAAATATTCGTATCTACAAATTATAAAGTGGTGTAAAAATTGCGGTTATGGCATTTCAAAAATAGGTATTTATAATATATTAAATTTGAAAGGGAAAAAACGTCCAACTGAAAGTAAAAATGAAATCATGACCACTAAATCTCATCCTAAAACTGTTCGAACGCAGATAAATATCAAGAAAGGGAAGTCTCTGATCCTAAAATAAAATCTGCCGACTCAAAGATCCATTGCATCGAAGCTAGGAATGTCTTCTGGCACTGTAAGTAAAATCATTCATAAAGTAAAAAAGGTGTTTAAACCTAAAGTTCATCTGCTTTTGCCAAAGCATATTGCTGAAAGGAAAACAAAAAGTAGAAAATTATATGAAAAACACCTAGCTGTTGAAAATTGAAAATTTGTGGTAACACTTGATGGGGCATGGGTGTATTTAAGTGACTGTAATAAAAAAAAGATCAAATTTCTATTGCCCAACGGACGGGAATGACAGTATGAAATGGCTACTTCAGTGTACAGAAAATTTCTCAAAGGAGTTCCGGATAGTAGCAGGATTTTGTTACAATGGTAAATTAAAAATAAAAAAAGTCTCAAGTAAAGCCAAAATTAATTCACTCTACTATCAGCAGAATATTTTCGAACCAATTTCTGAAGAAGAAACTCCATCCTTATATGGAAAGGACATTGATAAAGTTGATCTTCTTATGGACAAAGCCTCTAGTCACACGTCTAAATCAATTGCCGTTTACTTAGCAAAGAAAGAATCAGAAACAGGAATAAAATGTATCCCATTTAACGAAATACCTGTAAAATTACCTGATTCTTCTCCAATGGACTTTTCCGATTTCGGTTTTTTAATACGAGCCGTGGGAAAATGGCATCTAAGATAAGGTGACCAGACGTCCCGCTTTTTAACAATTTGTCCCGCGTCCCGCGGCGTTTTAAAAAAGTCCCGATTTTTGGAAAGAATGCACGACAAGCTAAGGAACGGGAAGGGAATCTACGGTTTTCGGTGGCCATGTGGCTATTTTAGCCAGGATATGAGTTTTATATTATTTTGCTAATTTTATAATGTTAAATTTTAATAATTACAAACAATTTTTGAGAACTGACTATCGAGAACTGCTTATCAAAGTTCGCATTGTTGATCAGTTGTTAGAATTCGAATTTTGAAACAAACCATGTTCCATGCACTAAAAATTGTGGAATAAGCGCTGTCCTTACCAGGAACCAATGCTACGACTGGAAGCGTTTTTTCTACGGTAAATAAAGAGTGGACATTAGAAAAATCACAATTAAGTGTTCAGACTTTGAAAGCCATTTTATGTGTGAAATATAATTTAACAAATTCTTGTGATAAATTTTATGGCCTTATAAACAACGACAGCAATCTACTAAAATAAAATCACGCAAATGAGAAATATGCCAAAGAATAAAATAATACTATACATATTTTTTTTTATTTATTATATTTGTAAATTGTACTTATGTTCAAATTTAAAAATAGATATATTACAAATACTATTTTTGCGTTCTATGAAAATTTTTGTTGCTCCATATAGCCCAAATTTTTAATCAAGAACCCTCCCTCCCCCCCCCCCCCACCGGTCAATGGTGTCCTGCTTTACCAATGTTAAAATCTGGTCACCTTAATATTAAAACACTGAACGTACTTTGGAAAACTGTCTAAGAGGAATGAGGTAAAACTGACATAACAGTACTAAGCAAAAATTTACTTTCATGGAAGATTCGATCTAGAGCTATTGTGAAGAACTATGGCTATCAGATAGAATCAAATCTCCACATAAAATACGGCATTTATACCTAAAACTTAACTGTCAAAATCGTTTCCATAAAGTGCGAACAACCTTCTGTATATATATATATATATATATATATAACCCCCTTAAGGGCCGTACCTACATACGGGGTTTGAAATTTCCCGTTCAAAAGTGGGAATCGGAAAAATGGGCCCCGTAACAAAAGGTTTGTTCCCTCTACGATGTGTAACACGGTGAACGGTAAAAAATTTCAGTAGAACTGTATTCTTCACATGTATTTAAGTGTTCATATTTGTTTCCACAAGAGGATTTTATGAACCTCTGTAATAGAGCACAAATTTTTTTACTCTGGGTATCAAGTGTCACTTTTTTCCTTTTTTCCCATACTTTCCGCCTCTGACTGATTAGTTTTACAAATTTAATGAAAAGGGGGGAAAATAAACCTATTCCATCGAGTTCGTAGTCATTTTAAAGCCGATTTTTCTTTCAAATTTTAGAGTATACAACAAGCTGATTAATTTTGTGAACAGCTATTTTAAGAATAACTACTGGTGCCTGAAAAAAAGGCTTCTGGAATAAACTTTTCTTGTAAAGTTACAGTAATATTAAGCCATTGAGTTTTTTAAAAAAGGGTTCTGATATGAGAGTATAAAAATATTTTTTAAGGTTACCCATTTTCTTAGGAAATATTTAGAAATCTAATAAGTTCTATTTAATGTAACATAACATTTAACATGCTCACAATCTCGAGATAAATATTTGAAAGCGGTCCAAAGAAGGACATAAAAACTTCACTTATGAACAATGAATACTTTGAAATGTCACGGTGGTAATTAGCCGTCCGAAATAGACGAACTTTTAATTCTAAAATACTAAAGACGTCAAACTGAAATCAGCGGCACGAAAGACATAAAAGTTAATGCGTCTGACCCTGTCACTCTTTTTTTCTCAGAATTGTTTTCTATTTTTTTCTCTTTAAATTAATGGAGGGGGAAGTATTACATTAAACATGTATAGGAATGACTCGCAATACAGCTTTATTTTATGATAAACAAAATCTGAGGCTTTGTTCAGTTTCCTTGCATCCAAGATGTACTTTTAAACCAAAAAAATAAATGAATGCACATTATTTACTTTCCAATAACGTCTAAGTACACAAATCTCTTTCCTAAAAATTACTGTAAACACCAGTTTTACTTTAATTCCTTCTTAGTACAAGACGCTTGATTTTGCGCATTGTTTTAATTACCATGCACTTAAAGCAAATATTGTAGAATTTATTTTGTTTTCGTTTGGGAGAATAGTGCTTTAGTTTAAAAAAAATCTTGCAAAAAAATACTATATGTGAACTCAAAAAGCTGACATTTCATTTACTCCAAGTAGAAAATTTTCTCTCTCCAAGTCACATAAAATTTTGTATAAATAGTCTTATGTTTTTGACTGCTTCAGTCTTCAGCTAAATAAAAAAAAAACACGTAAAATGAAACGAAGAATATTTCAGCATGAAACAAATAAAAATAAGGGAAAGGAAAACAATTAACTGTTTTATAAAGTAGATATTACTATAACAGGAATATTAAAAAGATAAACAGATTTAAGCTCGACACAAGAGTTTGGCACTAGAGAAGCATCATAGCATTCCCATTCTTGCATTTTTTTCATATTTTTTTATTAATGTTTCCTTTAGCTTCATAAAAATATTACTGTCAAAATATTATGGCAATTCCACGTAGCATCCTATTATGGTATTCCCACGTAGCAACTATTTAATTTCATTGGAGTATCACTGTAACTCGCCATACATTCCTCTTGTATAAATTTACCAAAATGCTCTGATTAAAAAAGAAACCACGTTCTAATCAGTATTAAAGAAATAGAAATATCATTTAATCGCACAAACTATTTTTTAAATAGTATTATGATTTATTTATAACTAAAGTACTGCGGCAATATCAGGCTCATTGCTGAAGTTTTTTTAATTTTAAAATTTTACACATTCATCAATTTTAGTCTTGAATTTCTATTTTGCTGCATGAGCGAGTTCAGGTTGTAAGGACTTTGCCTAAAACTAAGACTGACAGCCTTTAATATTTACAAAATGCTTTATTTGCATCCCGATTAAATATAGGCTTTATACAATAATTACAAAAAAAAGATAAGCACTATCTGAGGCTATTTCGCGGGGTTCAGGACATCATGAGAGGGATACAGTAGGCTCTCCGTCTCTGGCACACGTCCGACGATGGAGGTTGTTCACACCTGTAAAAAAAAGGTCATCTGCTCCCATTTACATCAAGGTGGCGAATATATATCCTCGCCCCTCTTTGGGTGGTTCCTTTTAAGTTACCGCTTGCCGCTTTGTTCCTTCAAGCGTCTGACCAGCCGACACTAGCCTTTCATCTGGACTCCATTGTCAACTAGGGAATCGTTTCAAAGGAGGTTCCTTTCTTGAAGTGTATCGAAGAGTCACTACGACACGGCTTTGTGTAACTAAACGGAAGGTCACCTTTCGGCACTGATAAAACACCTTAGATGACAAAGACGGGGGTCCCTTGGAATTTACCCGTAGGGACCGTCAAGTCATTACAGTCTAAATTCCTCCCCTCCCCAGATGTTTTTCTGCAGAGAGTTTCACCTGCAAAAAACAGAACAAAAACATGGTCCTTCTCAGGACAATTTCAATTATAAAAACTTTTCCCGAAGGCAAATGCACACCCAATTGACATTACGAGTAGACCGTTAATTTTGATCAAACTCTGGCTTTACCTTCATGAAAGAAAATTTTTTAACTGTACTTCAAAGTATCATTTTAAAAGCACATCAAAAGGAATTTATAATTAAAATTTACGCACTTTAAAATCTCTAATAAGAGAACATGCCGTAGCAAAGAAATTATAAAATTACACAATAATATAACAAGTCATGGCAAAAATTTTAAATAAAATCGTATACTAATACATGTCAATCAAAAAAATTAAATTCATAGAACACTAGTACATACACATGACACTACATAAAAAACATTATAACTAGTAAATCACTCAACTGGGATCCCATAATTTACCTTAATTGTGATCACATGACACAAATAAATTCTCAAATTGATATTAAACACAGTTACCATGAAACAACTTTACACGAATAAAATTAAACACAAATCCAAAATGGACACTTAAACTTCATACAGAACATATCATCACGGTTACTAATACACATGAAAACTTTAAATTTCTTACTTATCTTTTAATACATTTAACACTTATCGTCATAAAAACAATTTAATACTCGGCATTCCGTAGATCCTGGATCAGGGAACTTAATTCGTTCACGATTACCTGTGATCCAAACTTTTCCATTTAAGTGGACAGTCATCAGTGACCTAAATTTAAATATTCATTTTATCCTACTATAGGATTCACAATCGATTTAGGGTCTAATTTTTCAGTACTGACTGACATAAAATTATAACAAAATAGCTCATTGGCTCATTCCTTATCAAAAAAACTCACAAACTTCACATTCCTGTTAATCACTTTGTTTCTTTGACAACACTTACATTCATCTGTTGTCGTAACAACCCTTCAGACAAAACTTATCGATTTCACAATAAATCATTCAATTGCGGTATTCAAACACCGTACGGAGTGTATTTTGACTCCAATTACTACCTTCTTAGGTATACACAAAACATACACATTTGCATTTAAAAGTTAGCCCATACCTTTCTGAGGCATTCTACTGGCTTATGTAACAAACAAAACAGAACATAAAATGTTACAATTGAACATTAATTTAAAACCTATCTGAGGCATTCTAACACGGCATACATAAAACCGTCATATGGCGTTTGCCACTACAAAACCGTTATATTATGATAACGTCAAAGGAATTTCACCTGAATTTTCCTTTAAAGCAAAACTCAACTTCTATGGTCGAGTCGCTCAAATTTACAAACAATTACATGTTACACTTCATAAAAAAACATTACTCAAACGAATACACATTAATTTCTGGTCACATTTTTACACTGAAACTACAATTAATCAACATACTTATAATATACATTTAAACTTTTACGACTAAACTTCGGCTTAGCCTGGTGTTCGGCGGGAATTAACAGTGTTAAGACGTTTCTTATTATTCTTAACATTAGGGCATTTCCCATTTTGACATTTGTCACAAGCCGACACGTAATCATTTATATCTAAGTGACAATATGGCCAGTAAAAATACTGAGTTAATGATTCTTTCATCTTAGCAACGCCTAAATGAACATTAGTATGTTCGTGGCAGAGTCTTTTTAATTTCTCTCGATACTTTCGAGGCACAATAAGCAGGTTTCTAGTGGTTCCATCGTTATTTTTTTTCTGGTAAAATAACATCTCGTTTACCACCACGTACTTATTTTCTTCGGGCGTCTTCTTTTTCGCCCTATCAAAAATTACTTTTAATTCTTCGTCCTCACTTTGTGCAACTCTAAATTCTTCGGGTGAAGTCTTTAATAAGTCGGGAGTAATTATTTGTTTCTCCTGGAGAGGCAAGATAGTCGCGCTCTCTTCCGAAGTGATTTCTTCTACCGCTTCTGATCCGGGAATCACTTGCTCTATTCTCGTTATTTCATCTCCCGTGCCTCGTCTTTCTCTATCAAATTTTAGTTTTTCGGCCCGAGTTTGCACAGTATTTTTCACCGGAACTTCAACATTCCTGTTGATCTTCTCAAGCAAGGCTGCCGTTTTATTTCCTAACAAGTAGTGTTTCTGCTCGAATTCCGTATTGCTGACAGCTGCTCTAGTTCTGGTGTGGCCCCATTCACATTTTAAATCGACCTCTGCTATAGGTAAGCAAACGGATGAATCTAACACAGGTGCACTGACATAAACGTGCTCTCCTGTGTACATATGGGGTTGTACCAAATTTTTAGAAATCAGATCAATGCTCGCTCCTGTGTCTCTCAGAATAGACGTAGATTTTCCATTAACGACTCCCTGACTGATATATGGAGTCATCACGCCACTCGAGTCTCCTCCACTAGTTTCTGTTGCCGCGATAATTTCCGTCTCTTTAAGTTTAGGACACTGTGGTCGCAGATGGTCATAAGAACCACATTCGTAGCAACGGAGCTGTTTTCTTTTCTCAAAAATTCTTTCCTTGTTTTGTCCACTAGAAGCTTCTTTTTCCACATCTTTTTTTTCTTTCTTCTCTTCCTTAAATTTATGATTATTTTTAAATGGCTTATTACTTTTATCTGTGGACTTCTGATCCTTTGGGAATTCTCTTGTTCGGAAACTGTCTTGCAAGCTTTCATACTTATCTATTTTTTCCGCTAATTCTAAAGGAGTATTAATCTGCATCCACTGCTCCAAAAAATGATCTTTTATATCGGCAGGTACCCGTCTCTTCATCTGTTCCGTTATGTGTAGGTCTCTCAGTTTCTTAAATGTAGTGATTTCTAAATCTGCTATCCATTCATCATAATAGCCACTAAGCTCATGGGCATAATTCCTCCATGACTTATCTGCGAGTTTAGGATGGCGATAAAACAGTTGTTTTAATTTTTCTGTATTCATCCTAAATCTCTGGAGAATCATCTCTTTTACGTAGTCATAATCTTTTGCCTGTTCTGGCGATTCTCTGGCCATCATGTTGGAAATTTCTGGGGTTAGTACCCCTAACAAATATGGCACCCAATCTTGTTTAGGGACTCCCGCCATCTCTGCTCTTCTCTCAAAATTAATTAGATACAGGCCCATTTCGTCCCGTTTCTCGTCAAATTTCTGCATGGTTTTAAGGAGCTGAATGTTCTGAGTTGCGTCTGCATCTCTGTCCCTCCCATTTCGGGCTCTATTGTCTCCATTAATTCCTAACTCCAGTCTCCTTATTTCGAGAGTAAGTTGGTCTTGACGAATTTTGTCTTCTCTTTCTCTCTCTCTCTCTTCTCGTTTCGCTTCTCTTTCTCTCTCTCTCTCTTCTCGTTTCGCTTCTTCTTGGCGAAGTCTCTCTTCTCGTTTCGCTTCTTCTTGGCGAAGTCTCTCTTCACGTTCCTTTCTATCTTCAATAATACGCTCTAGTGCGAGTCTAGCGTCTTCTTCGACGTAATTTTCGTTTTCTGTAATGATCTTCTTAATTTCGAAAATCTTAAGCGTATCGTCAGCTAGTCCTCCTAACTCTTCTAAAAGTTCTAAAAGGTCCCCTTTCTTACCCTTATTTAAAAAGGACATTTTTCTAACTTTAGGGTAACTAACTGTATGATAACCAATAAAGTTTTCCTCAGCTACTAGCAATACCTTCCTACGGTATGTGTCCTAACCGGAACTAACAAGTTCAAAACTGATCAATTTTAGACCGAACTATAATTTTAGCCCTTATGAACACCAAACTAGCACCGCACAATATAAACATTCACAATTTACTCAATACCTATCAAATCAAAATACCGAACTCTTATACAGAATACACATAAACAGAATTCTCAAATTAATCCACGCTCTATATAGATTTCCAACACAGTAATACACAAATACTAAATTATCACTGTTAATATCAAAGCATAAGAAACTTAAATATATCTGTTACTATTAAAAGAAAAAATTACTAAATAAACACTGTTATTATCAAAAGCAAAAAAAAAAAAATTCACTTTCTTTAAAAATAGAGAAAACATACAGTATTTGCAATTAACAAAACACAGAAATTGGCTAAACTTATTGCAATTCCTAACAAACAAAAATTGGTTCTTTACTTGAACACTAACTGGTTACTCATTCATATACCATAAAAACACACAGAAATTGGTTTTACTTATCACAATTCCTAAAACAATAGTTCCTACTTAGAACTTCAAATGGTTAACTCATACACCATTAAAACACAGAAATTGATTTAAATCATCCAAATTTCTAATATAAAATATCAGTTCTTAATACGAACTCTAAATGGCTATTTATACATATACCATCTAAAAAACACAGAAATTGATTTAATTCATCAAAATTTCTAAAATATCAGTTCTTAATACGAACACTAAATGGCTAACTTGTACATATACCATTTAAAAAAACACAGAAATTGATTTAATTCATCAAAATTTCTAAAATATTAGTTCTTAATGCGAACTCTAAATGGCTAACTTGTACATATACCATTTAAAAAAACACAGAAATTGATTTAATTCATCAAAATTTCTAAAATATTAGTTCTTAATGCGAACTCTAAATGGCTACTTATAAATATACCATTTAAAAAAAACAATAAAATAATTTTTACTTATTGCATTTATACAAAACCATTATTTAGTTTTTAAATCAAAGCCAGAATCTGATAAAAAGAATCGGCCTACCTGTAATCCTTTCGTTCATCACTGATATCCTATGACTCTTCTGACACCAGTTAATAACAGTCTGTAAGGACTTTGCCTAAAACTAAGACTGACAGCCTTTAATATTTACAAAATGCTTTATTTGCATCCCGATTAAATATAGGCTTTATACAATAATTACAAAAAAAAGATAAGCACTATCTGAGGCTATTTCGCGGGGTTCAGGACATCATGAGAGGGATACAGTAGGCTCTCCGTCTCTGGCACACGTCCGACGATGGAGGTTGTTCACACCTGTAAAAAAAAGGTCATCTGCTCCCATTTACATCAAGGTGGCGAATATATATCCTCGCCCCTCTTTGGGTGGTTCCTTTTAAGTTACCGCTTGCCGCTTTGTTCCTTCAAGCGTCTGACCAGCCGACACTAGCCTTTCATCTGGACTCCATTGTCAACTAGGGAATCGTTTCAAAGGAGGTTCCTTTCTTGAAGTGTATCGAAGAGTCACTACGACACGGCTTTGTGTAACTAAACGGAAGGTCACCTTTCGGCACTGATAAAACACCTTAGATGACAAAGACGGGGGTCCCTTGGAATTTACCCGTAGGGACCGTCAAGTCATTACAAGGTCTTACAGATAGCAATTTATCTCACATCCTTCGTGTTTCGTCATCTGAAATCGACGTTGGTTTGACTGCCCTTACTTCATCATTTGCCAATCCGCAAGCATCGCATTCAATTTTTTTCTACTTTTTGATTACTAAGAAAAACCGATTTTATGTTTTGTTTTGCAATATAAGGATGTTTTTGCGAATGAAACTTGATTTCATTTAGTAAAGAAAACTGATTTTGTTTAGTCTTTGGAAATAAATATTTTATTTTCCAAAAATCAAATATATTTTTTTGTATGGAGATATTAAAAAAATGCTTTTCAAAACTGCTTCACTGAAGTTATTAGTAGCAAAAATTTTTGAGTTTACAAAGTTGCATTTCGAAATTTTTACATTTTTTGGAAAACATACTCATTTTAATATCGCCTAAATTTATTTTTCACTAAGCAAACATTTTTATCAAAATTTCTGAAAAGTTAATAACACAATTTTTCCTGTATACTTAATACGGTCTTTTTTGAGGCCCCTATATTTGTTTATATGTATTTTAAATAATTTAAATTTAAATATTTAAAATTATATTAAAGTTAAAAATCTGATATTTGATAAAAGGCAATTTCGCCTTCAGCACAGGACACATCAAAATTCGTTCCGAAATTACAGTTCGCCTGCTCATTGTCTTTTATATTTTTCTAAAGTGGCACCCGGACAGTTTGTGAGTTGACCACCTTTGCTCTAGGTAATGCCTAGTGCCCTTGCCTCTAGGCAATGTCCTAACTGGTCTTTTGTTCGGTTCTGCCCGATAATTCTGCCATTATGGTAATTTCTCCATTCCATCCTTAATTTTTGCACCCGTCTTGTTGTTTACTGATAGACGAGAGAAGCAGTAATGCCTAGAATAATTTCATATATCTGGCATACTGAATTTTATTTACATTATTCTGATTACATACTCACACACACACAGTATTAGAATATTAGTGTCCCTCAAGTTGTAGAAGATTGGAATAGAAGCAAATTCCATCCATGACTGCTGCATGTGCAGCTGCTTTGAGCATATCCAAGCCAGTTGCGATTGGATGACACCCTAGGCATGATTTATTTAGTTTTTAGGATCTTCTTGTTTTACGTATTGTATCACAACGTTTGGAATTTAAATTGCTCTCAGCTATGAGGTACAAAAATAAAAAATTTATTTAAAAATTGAAAATATAACAGTTCAGAATCTCATACTTCAGAAGAAAAATTTATTGAAAGACAACTTTCAAGGGAAACAAATAAGCATTTATGAGAAATATTGTATGTAAATGCACTTTAAAGGTTTAAATTTCCCTTTTAGTCCATCACTTCACTCCAATCCTGTTTAAATTTTACATCCCCCACAGGACAAGTGTAAAAAGTTACAATGTTATTTTCTCGTAATCGATGTTAGATATTATAACGTATTTGGCTTGTGAAACAGAGTCAAGTTGACTTTCAAAGTAGTGCCTGTCACAGGCACGTAAAATGAAAACAACCAGCCAGACAATAAAATTAAGAAAATAAAATAGATGTACTTTATTAGGTGCTCTCGATTAAGATATGAACGATTAGTCGCAGTTACAGAGTTAATTTACAGCTTGTTAGAGATGGATTAGTGTCACACTCTGTTCAGTCTAGGTCACTCGGGACGGATCGGCGTCGCTCAGGATAGCAGGCAGTTTGTCACAACACTCAGCTGAAGTTACTCTCTCTGGTCGCTGATGGCCAGGTCATAGATAATTTACGCCGGGAACAGGAGCCGACACCGTTCAGGAAAACTTCAGGTCACTTCACTGGCCTATCGCCTAAGATGGGGTTCTGTACCCCACAATAAATATCTGTAAACTAGAGCGATTAGCTCTCGAGTCTAAGGGCAATTTCTGCTACTTAGAACTCCTATCAAAAGACTACTAGATAGTCTCGCACTTTCTGCCGGGTTATCCAAGTTCAACCCGCGGAGACCAATAAGGAGATAGGCGACTCGCCACTTTTCTCGTCCACTCCTAGGACTCTCAGACCTAAAAAAACCTCTTCACTCAAAAAAAAAAAAACTTCTAAGAGTCCTTCATCAGACCTCCGAATCCCTTTTTTTTATCAACTCTCGTCCTAGTGGCGAAAACTAAATTCTCGTGCTTCTCAAAAGCGTCTTCCCATTGGTTTTTCTCAGGTAACGTCTGCTACTGTCGTCATCGATTTTATCGATACAACACCGAAACAGGTCCTATATCGAATTCGTCAAGAGGCGGTATTGTTATTGTTAACTTCTGTCTGGACTCCCCGCCATCGCGTCGCCCCCTGTATTGTGCTCTGTGGTGGTACCTGGTGTTGAAACAGCTGACGGCCATTGTGAGTCCCCTCTTGCTCTCCAGCGTGAAATACCTCGTCTGCCGTTCTTGTTTTCTCGCTCGGTGCCTCGATGGAACTTTCTGAGACTTGGGGTTTTGGGAAATTTCACAATATCATTTAGAGTAGAGTTTCCTAAACTATGTTACACGGAAAGTTAATAGGTGTTCCGCAAAAATCTGGAATTGTTTTATATCTTACAACAGCTACAAGAAATTCCAACATGTTTGACGGAATAATGCTCTAAAATATCTAAAAATTTAAGAATTCATTCTATCTGATCTAGCCGATAGGCTAGACCAGATCCATGAGACCAAAAACATTTAAAAAATCCAAGACAAGGAGGGAACTCTGTGTCAAATCCTTCTTGTCAAGCCCCCCAAAAGGAAGAAGATGGTCAGTGGTGGAATGATTGAAGTTACATTTTCCACAAATGGGGAAAATATGATTGCCTTGATCAAATTTAAGGCACTTTAAGTGACTACTTTGGAGTTTTGACAAAGCAGTCTGCTGAACACGATTGCCCACAAAAGCCATAGCTCCTCCCGGCTGTCTGCCACAATACCAGTCATCTGCTGGAGAAGATCACCATGAAAGGACGATGGCAGATTTAACTCTTGAGCAGATCTCCAAAAAAGTTAAAGTGTTAGAGGTCAAATCCATTGTAGTTCCCTCCTTAGCCAGGGCATCAGTTGCTTCGTTGCCAGTGAGACCAATATGCGGTGGGATCCACAGCAAATGGATATCATGGTATACTGAGAGCTCTTACTGCAAAGTCAGAACAGAGATTGAAGTTCTATCACCAATATGAGGCCAGTTCTGAAGGTGTTGGATAGAACTGCGGCTATCAGTGAAAATCCAAATATTTTTATAGACAGTGCAGGAAGCTGTAGCCTTGAGACCCTTTTCGATTGCAATTAGTTTCGATCGAAAAACAGAGCAGTGATCTGGATTTCTCATTTTGATAGTAAAGCTACTCGAAGGAGATTTCACCAATATACCGCTACCGCAATTTTTATGCTCATTTTTACTGCCGTCTGTATATATTTGAAGGGCATCAGAGGGAATACTGTTAAGTGTTTCCAGAGCAATCTGCCGAAGATATTCTGGCAAATCTGCATTTTTGTTTCTCTTTCCATGCATAATTACTAAATACTGAATAAATAATTAATGCTTTTTTTCTCATTTTTAAATTTTTTTGATTAAGTGTTATTACATAACCTACAAAATAAACAAGGTGTTCCGTTAAAATTTCAGGATTTATGAAGAGTTCCCGCTCCATCGGAGGAAAAGTTTCGGAAACAGTGATTTAGAAAATGAAATTCACTTGCAGAAATAGGTAAGTACTCCCCCCCCCCTTTCCGGTCGATAAAGTCCTCGGCCGAAGGCAATCAGTCATTTTTATCATAAGTAGTACAATTGCAAGCGATGCTTTACTTATCCTAAGTACATCTTGAGATTGGAGAACCGGCTTTCAGTTTACAAGTTTTTCCAGAACCAGGTACTCGAGTATTAACTTGGGTTCGAATAAGGTATTAACCACAAAACACCCTCCATAAATATTAATGAAAAACTATATTTATTTATAATGTAAACTATAATGTAAATAAAGTATTTTAGTTTATTGCGTAAGTTAAAAATACATTTCTTTTTAATTTATATTATTTAAGTTTTTTTTTGGAAGAACGCGAGCAAAAAACCTAAGCACCTATCAGTGCTTTTGTCACATAGGCGTGAACGTATTTTTTACATACACTCATGGACAAAAAAATTAGCGCACCAAGAGGGAGTAGTCAAAATGAAACGAAATTTTACATACGTAATGACTACTTTGATATAAGTAAATGATAAGAAAATCAAAGAAAAAGGATAATTTATTTCAGAGAAAAAGGCAAAAGAACGGAGGAGTTAATACTCCGTTGGACCCCCTCTAGCGCGAATGCACGATGCGATACGATCAGGAATTGAGTCATACAAGTTCTGTATGATGTCTTGAGACATTTCGTTCCATATTTGCTGTAACCTTGTCTCTAGTTCGTTCAAACTCGTGGGATGCCCAACTCGTCGTCCCAAATGATCCCAGATATGCTCGATTGGAGACAAATCTGGGGATCGGGCAGGCCAAGGAAGGGTAGTAACAGTGCGGAGACAGTCTTGTGACACCCTTGCCGTATGAGGCCGAGCATTGTCTTGTTGAAAAATGGCTCCTGGGAGCCGTTGTATGAGTGGCAACACATGTGGTCGCAGGATTTCATGAACATACCGCTGGGCTGTCATGGTGCCACGGAACAATACTAGGGGTGACCGTGTATTGTAGGCAATGGCACCCCATACCATCACACCAGCTGTGGGAGCGATGTGTCGCTCTACAGCAAAGGCAGGATTGAAGCGTTCACCACGGGCTCTCCACAAACGAACACGATTGTCATCACTGCCGAGATTGAATCTGGATTCGTCGCTAAAGACGACCTGGTTCCATTCCGCTGCAGTCCAGTTTCCTCGTGCGCGGCAAAACTCCAAACGGAGGCGTCGATGGGTGGGCGTCAAGGGCAGCACACGTAATGGGCGACGCGATACCAACTGTCCTTCAGCCAGGCGCCTTCGTATGGTTCGAGAAGACACAGAGGCCCCTAGTGAAGGTGCTACCTGTGCCTGGATGGCGGCCGATGAAGCAGTTGGCTGTACGCGTGCATTTCTTACGATGTGGCGGTCTTCTCGACGACTTGTCTGTCGAGGGCGTCCTGAGCCTGGTATTCGTGTACATGACATCTCTCGGGTCCACTGGTCCCAACACTTCCTCACAACACAATCAGAGCGGCCTAATTGACGAGCTACTCGCCTAGCTGACCACCCAGCTTCCATCATCCCGACGATTCTCCCCCTCTCAAACTGCGACAACTGCTTATATTGTCTTCGAACACGGCGTAATGGCATGTCTATCTCAGCTCTTCCTTTGTAAATGATTCAGCACACTCAAACAAGCTTTGGTTACCTGTTTTATACTCCACAGAGTACGATGTTCAACGCCCTCTACCGGCTATACGTAATGCGCAATCATTCTGCATTTCTAATCATTTGCATATCTTCCCGACATGTACCTTCATTGCAAGTTTCGTTCCGATCCCGCAATTATTTCTTGGTGCGCTAATTTTTTTGTCCATGAGTGCATTTAGTGTGATGCTAATAAGGTTCTTTCTGACGTCATACTTGTGTATATGTGGGGGGGGGGGTAAGAATGTACTTACATTCACTATAACATGTGCAACACTGCATTTCGTTGATAAGCACCATTTCCTACTTCCTTCCAAACTGTTTTAACAACTATAACAGTACCAGAGGGGATGAGACAAAGCGGCTATTTCCCCACTGGTACTGTTATAGTGAGTTAGGGGTAAGTCAGGAGGTTGGACAATTTCTTCAACCTACGAACCGGATTTTTAACTTGGTTCGGATCGAGTTTGTAAACACGTAAAAGAGTCTAATGACATATTTTCCATCGCAACTTAGAGGAAATGGGTTCTAAACTCCGAAATTACCGAATTGTGGCTGAAAATTTTTTTTCCAAGGTGAAGGTTTTATGTTTTTATTTTCAATTTGCCACTAAATTAGAAGATCGTTGAAGACTAGATTGCATGATTTTAAATAGTATAAAATATAACAAATTTTTGCCGTTTATAACTGCAATAAATAAAATTTAACTTGAAAATTTTACAGGAAATAAATCAGTAAAAGCAAATGACACTCGTTAGTATATCTTATGACAGCAGGAGAGAATAACTATCTTCGGGATGGTTGAGAAGGATCTAGTAGATAGTACTATGGTATGCTTAAGACAAAGGATTCCAAAGGTTAAGATTAATTGCAAAGCATTGGTAAAATGGTTTATCCTCATTAAAATGTTGTTTTTTAAACCTTAGATTTACTACTTTCGTATATCCGATTCTACAACCATTGAAATCGGGGTTTCGGTTCTAATAATTTCCCCGAAAAGCCGGTCTGCAATCATAAGTACAGCTGCAAGAGCTGCTTCAATTTACCCCGAAAATCTTGATATTATATAGCTACCTATTTTGAAGAATAAAAGGGTAAACGTCCAAATTCTTCCAACTCTGTGTACATTCTTACCCAAATTGCTAATGAATACGTCTAGCCTTTAATCCATTAAAGATTCATGCACACTACATAATAAATATGACCTATTGCATTATTTTCTTATTTTTCCATATTATTTAAGACAAGCAACTTACAATGAGCGCATGTTATCCCAGGCGTGCAGATTGTTAGAATCGGAGAGAAAATACAACGTTATATAGAAAATATACAAAACTCTGCGGATTGCTTTAGATGGTTTTTGATTAAAGGCAACATCTACTTTAGTTCCATTGATTCCCTTTATAACTCAGGAAAAGAAAAGTTTTAGGGTACGTGTATATTGCGATCGAATGCTTGGCGCCTTAATTGTAAGTTTGAAAATGTCATAGCTTTGACGTCAGCTACATAGGAAACAGATTAACTTAAAATGATTCCATGTCTTGCATCAGCTCACAGAACTGTTGAGTAAATATAACATACTTAAAGAAGCTTTGCGTTGATAGGTAATGAAGACTTTAAGCCCTTAAAATAAATTTTGTTGCTTTTAGATTTGTTTTAATATTCTCGTGAATTTTAATCCTGAGAAATAATGCATACTCTTATAGAAAAAGTAAATTAGTACTGATTGGCACAGGAAAGTACTTAGAAATATTAAAACAGAGAGTAGATATAGCTAGCTTTATGTAAACTTTCCTCTCGCCAAACACGTTTTTATTATCTGCTTGAGTATTTCAATGCAATATCAAAGTTTCAATTTCCTTAATGGACAGTTTATAGTCTAGAGTAAAAGTTATTTCCAGTCTCTTAAAGCAAATTTCATACATGTAATTATTTCCTAGTATGGGTACAATCAAAGTTCCCCTACGTCTACCACCAAAGCGAATTTGACGTCAATTTCTCAGACTAATTACGGAAATATACGAGAAAGCTTCTAACGATCAATAGAGTTTAGCCCTTTCTAACGAATCATTACCCCACTAATAGAGTAAAGAATTTCACCTGCCTCCTGGAGATTTTGGGTCGTTGGAACGTCAATCTCTGTCTCGTCTTATGAAAAAAAAGAGAAAGTTATCTGAATAAAACGAAGAGATAAAGTTGCATGACGATTGTGTAACACCACTGAAATACAGATTACTTCACGTAAAATTGTAATAAATTAAAATTCAAAGACATCTTTAGACAACATTTAAAAGGGCAATTTATTTCTTTTTACTGCCTTATTGTTTTTTTATTCCTCATGAACAACAAAACATTAGGTGCAAGTCATAAGGAATGGTATTCAGAAAATTAATGTCCTTATTCACTAGGATGGTCTAGTAATTAGGACGTTTGCATCCACGTTCAAAAGCGCAAGGTTCAATTCCTGTTCTTAGAATACAGTCATTACAAGGTATTGAGCACTCCTAGGAAATCAGTATTTAGGGATTTGACCATGGTTTAATTGGAGGTATTCGATTTAAAACTATTGTTTCAAGTTAAAAGAGCATAAGATTTGTTCTATTTTCGAGGTTTGTACAGAAATAATAAAAATATTAAGGTAAATTATTCACTTTTCTAACTACTACTCTCTTGGCGTATTTTGATTAATGCATGCATTCAAATTTTAGCATAAAAAACAATCCTACTTTCATATAAAATGAGTAAAAAGCTCATAAGTAAAAAGTGTAGAATAATATCAAATGTTTTACATCTCAAAGCTATGAGAAAAACTCCACTAACCATAAGAACTGACAAAAACACAGATGCATGGTAAAATGCGCACTTTTGCCCTGCATTATCTCAAAAAAAAAAGGTCTTTGCGAGTAACTATCCCGTTTAAATCCTTCTTTTACATTTTGATTTGGTTGCGATCATATCCTTGTACATCACCGTACTGCATCAAAATCATGTCAACACATTGTGGTACCTTGGACATAAATGAAACAGATTTCTTTGATACGCATTGGCTGTTTTATGTTGTTTTTTAACTTGCTCTTTACTTCTACAGTTTGATGAATTTCATTCAAAAAATTCATCAAATTTACATAAATTATAAAGCTTGATGAAACTGAAAATGAACCTATATTGATGACGGGAAGCCATGTAGAACGACACACACTTTGATCTACATTATTTTATAAGTTTTCATAAATATCAATTAACAAAATGTCCTCTATAAGAAAAATATTGACGCACCAAGAAAGAGTTGTCCGTTTGTAATGAAATTTCGTATGCAAAGATTTTCAACCGAACATTCAAATGATTAAAATTTGGTGTCCAATGAATATGGGGAGTTCCAGCGCATCAGAACTGCATATCCAGCGGTCGACCTAGGACCACAACAGAACGGAAAGACAGACCGATTGTCAGATCAGCTGTCACAGTACCAGATTCGTCGTTATCAACCGTCCGACGTGACCCCCACACAATTGTCCAACATGACCAATGGCAGACGACTGAGAGAGCGGAACCTACGCTCGCTCTGACCGTTACTCCTCACGCCTATACACCAGCAAGTCCGACTACAGTGGTGCTTAACTCGATCAACTTGGAACTGCGCTGACTGGAAACGTACTTTAGTGACGAGTCTCGTTTCCAACTGTGTCCTGACGATCACCGAGGACGTGTCTGGAGACGTCCAGGGCAGCGTGAGGATCCCGCTCTTACTATCGCAAGGCATACAGACCCACAACAGGGTGTTATGGTCTAGAGTGTAATTTCCTTTGATTGCCGGACGTAGTATAAAATAGCTGGCGGTACGTAGAAGACATTCTAATCCCCGTTTTTGTTGCCATTCCTTTTGCGCCACCCCGGACTTACTTTTCAACAAGATAATGCCTGGCCGCATACCACGCGTGTTGCTATGAATTGTCTTAGCTTGCCGAACACTTCCTTGGCCACCTATGTCGACTGATCTCTCCCCCGTAAAGCACATTTGGGACGTGATGGGAAGGCGATTGCAGCTATCTTGGAATGGTGACGATTTAGCCAGACTGTTAGAGACAATTTGGCAAGAAATCCCGCAGAACACCATACGGGAACTTTATCAGTCTATGCCACGCCGGGTGACAGCTTGCATCCAGGCCAGGGGTGGGACAACGCATATTGACTTCTCCACTTTGTAACGATCAAACTCTGGGAAAAATCATTCAATTGTTCTGAAATTTTAATCTTTTTTCTGTGCATCTTCTTCACATTCACCGATATTTGTCGCAGTTGAACTTCTTATTCTTGGTGCGTCGATTTTTTTTGTTATAGGGTGCATTTTTTGTAGATATACGGCAAATCATTTTTTAACGAAATTATTTAGTTCTCGTCAAAAAATGACTTAGTGTTAGAAAACTATGTGTTTAAAAGGAAATTTTTTGTAATTCAAAATATATTATTCTTCGGATATTTAAGCACTTTATATTGTGAATGGAGGAAATACTCATTTAGTGTAATAGTACAAGGAAAATTATTTAACGCATTAGAAATTGCGTTAATTAGTGAAAGCGGATAAATTTGTTCTGTTTCAATTCCTTTTAGGTTACATTTTTCTTGTATTAATTGTTTTCTTTTTAAGAATACTACTTGTCCGTAGCACTTCGATCAAAACTGCATTAAAGTCATTTTACGAGAAATAACTTAATTTTAAGTTAAGAAAGAAAATTTAAGAAAAGCTCTAAGTAACATCAATTACAAGTCTTGAATATGAAGGGAAGCGAATAAGTAATTTAAAAGAAAACAAATCACACGTATTGCAAGAAAATCAAATTACTGTCGGAATCCATTTATTTCAGATTTACTGCAGCGAATCTACAATTTAATTTCTATACTTACATTTATTAAAATCATTAAATATTTTTGCAGTGGAAAGGCTATTGAAAGTTTTAGCATTAGATTTGTTTTCCATTGTTCAAATTTATTATTTTGATTCTAATTAATGTTTTTAACACCGAAACTAAAAAGGAACTTAAGAACATTTAAAACAGAGTAAACAGATTCTTCAATGCAGTGATATTCACCTAAGTATATTTTCTTTAGTCTAGCTATAAACACTCTTGCAGAATAATTGAATCGAATTTTCTCGTATTAATTTTTGGTAATATTCCATTTTGTATGAATATAAATGGTCTGTAATTCAATATCATTTCTTCTAAAATGAAAGGGAATCCGGAGCGCATGAATTAGTAGTAAACATTTAAGTATTTGAGTCCCAACAAAAGAAAATCTATGATGTTAACTTAGAATTATTTCAACACATAAAATGGCACATTCATTCTCAACATTTTACCTTAAATTCTTCACTTGTAGAACTTCCTCTTAGAGATTCTTCGCATGATTCAACACCATGACAAAATAAATAAGAGACTTTATCGCAACCTTAGTGTTAAGGATATGTTTCCCTAATTGGTGCTGCAAAACTTCCATTAAGTCCTGACTTAGCCCTAGAGCATCGTCTAGATATCCTAGAATTATGACATGATTACATAATCACGTTACTATAGACACTTTTCTTTCATTGGAAATACTAGTACGCTGTCTTTTGCACAAATAGTCAGTGACCAAAATTCTTTACTCTTTAATTTATTGTAATCACAAAAGGATTCATAAATTACACTACCAGTACCTTAAAACTTTTAAACAAATGCATTAACTTTGAACAATTCGATCAACTATGCCCACAGTCCGAAAGCAAAATTTGTAATCAATCAGACCTAGACTTGATTTACCGCAATTAAAACTGAATTTGCTCTTATGACTTCCCTCTTAAAATGACAATGTTTTCATATGTAATTAACACAGTGTTCGATTGTTTCTGGTGATATAATTTTCAGAATGTTGGAGGTATAGGTGTTCAAAAAGTATATGCAGACATTTCAGCTAATAATTGCTTTGGTAACTGTACTTAGTAATGCAATTAATTTTTATGAAAGTAAGTAAAGCTCAGTGTGGTTGTTCGACAGAGAGTTAAGCAGTGCTAGAACTCTTGCCAATTGTTTTTATCTCTCTGAAGCTCGAAAAAAAATTGCTTCAATGATACGTTTTTTCCCAATGAACTGCTCTTGAACTCTTTTGTTGAACACACAATCTTATTTCAGACTGAGTGTACTATCAAGGCTCTTTCAGTCGAATCATGCCCCAGAGATCTAGGACTGCCAAGGATTGAAGCTTTCTTTTCCAAACCAACGAGATCAGGAAAAAAAATCTTTTAAACGAATTGACATCTGAACAGCTGCCTCTGTGTTTGGCGTTTCTCAATAAGGGAAAACACATAAATTATATTTAAGTTCAGCTAACCAAAGACTTCACTGTACTTAGCAATATAGCGTCTTGAAAATCACGTCGATTTCTTGGTTTACGGGACTACTGATACGCTTGCTTAATTGAACTTGAAGTATGAAGATAATAAATTGCCACTTGTTTTAAGGTGTTCTAAGTCTGTGTATGGTCTGTTTAAAGCCTTCCAATCATTCGGCCTTACAACAAACGGTCAACACAGCATGTTAAGTTCATCATCACCAATGATTCTTCTTTTCATGAAGAATGCAGTAAAATGGAATAAATAGCATCTTTTATATGAAAACCAAAATGTAATCTTCAAAGATATTTAGTGTTGAGTTAATTGTATTTGCTGTGCCGTGAGTGTGAAACCATATGATTACATTTAAAAGAGAGAAGAGGTTGCATTATCTGCGCAACCTAATCCACAAACACATTCCTGCTGTCTTGTTAGTTTTAACTTTCTCCTTTGTAGGATTCAACAACCCTGCTTAAGTTTTAGACACGGGTGTATTTAAATATTTAAAGCGGGAAAACTGTAATATACTGAAATAAAAAATAACTCAATCCTTTAGACGTCTTAAAACACGTCATTTTTTAGGAGTATGTAAAGATAATTTTGACTAGGTATTACACCACTCAACGAGAAAAGTTAAGTTAGAATATCGGGTTGAATAAACTTTAGATACTTCGAATGGGAACAGCATTGAGCATTATCTTTTTACTCATATTTTGGGCTTATAAGAAGATAAATGATTTTCAGGAAGTAAAATGGCCGTTTTTAAAAGCGAGGAAATTAATGTCTTTCTTCAATAAAAATAGATCAATAACGGGGTTAACAATGAGGGCGAAGGGAACGGATAGAAAATTTTCAGTATTATGTTTTATTATTGCAACATTTTTTGGCCTTTTTATGATGTATAACACCATTCTGTAACTTATCGTTAATGTTAGTAATGGGTTTTCAAAAGCATCCATATGAACAGCTTTACTCAAATTTGATTTAAGAGTAAAATGATATTTTAAGATAAATTTAAGCATACTTCAAGTTATTTCTAGCGTATATCAGTAAAGTTTTGAATAAAATTAGATATTACGATGTTAATAATTAATTTTAAAGCTGAAAAATCATTAGTTAAATCACGTGTTAAAATATTTTCTGCATAGGAAGAAAAAAGTGAGTAGCTCTATCTTTGTGTACTTCAGAAATTATCGTCCATTTCCTATAAACATGAATGACCCTAGCAAATAAAAATCCCTAGATAAAATATGTTTATAATTTCTGCATTTGAATATTAATTTAATAAAACTATTTGACTAATATTTCATACGTAGCTTATACTGCTTTGTAAATAAGGTAAAAGTCTTATTTTCCCTCATCGTAATTCAGAGATAATGTGATGTCGAATCAGTAACATCTGGTTCCATACCTTATAATAATTTCAAGAGATTTTTCTGTGTTAATTAATTAATTAACGGATGTTAGCCAGGGAATTCTATGTTTAATAACAAAATTCATTTGTGGATGTTATACCACAACTTAACTCTAGTAAAATTATTTTTTGAATAGTCGCTGTTATTTTGGATAGATGGCATGTCAACAATGATTGATATAAAGTATAATAACATGTATACACATACGATATACACATGCATTTCTATGCTTGTGTTTGCGTGCGCGTATGACATAACTTGGCGTTTTTTACAAATACAAATGTCTGCTTTTATCTGACATTTAACAAAAAAAGGGTTAATAAAGAAATCACACAAGCTTAACATATTAAAATACAAAACGGATAATAAAGACATTGTCAAAATTATGTTAGCAAAATTTTAACCATATATATATATATGCACACTGAAAAGCCAAAAAAACTGGTACAGGCGTGCGTATGCAAATAACGGTAGGGCTCGTGGGGGTCCTACACGATATTAGG
Organism: Dolomedes plantarius; assembly: GCA_907164885.2. Taxonomy (NCBI): domain Eukaryota; kingdom Metazoa; phylum Arthropoda; class Arachnida; order Araneae; family Dolomedidae; genus Dolomedes; species Dolomedes plantarius. The sequence continues at coordinate 169,811,183 of OU015494.1, forward strand.
CAGGTGTACCAGTTTTTTTTGGCCCTTCAGTGTATATATATATATATATATATATATATATATATATATATATATATATATAAAGTGGTGCCTTGCCATACGAGTTTAATTCGTTCCGTGACGGAGCTCATAACTCTAATTACTCGTCAAATTAATTTTCTCCGTTGAAATGAATGGAAATGCCATTAATCCGTTCCGTCTAAATTCATGTGGCTAAAGAAGTGTCTAAAGTCAGATGGGTGATCCTGGAGCCCCTTGGTAGCAACTCTCGACGTGTGGGGTGTCGGATTGTCCTGCTGGAATTATCCAGGTCCGTCGGAATGCACAATGGACATGAATGGGTGTAGATGATCGAACAGGATGCTTATGTACCCGTGACAGAGTCGACTCTAGACGTATCAGGGGTCCCATATCACGCCAACTGCACACGCACCATACCATCACAGATGCTCCACCAGCTTAAACAGTCCCTTGTTGATACGTGTGGTTCATGGATTCATGACGTTGTCTCCATACCCGTACACGTCCATCCGCCCGATACAATTGGAAACGAGACTAGTCGTGTTTCCAGCCATCAACAGTCCAATATAATGAGACATTAATGATAAGACGTAACTTTATTTTTCTACATAAGTACCAAGTACGTTGAGACATTTGTCATACCACTTTATAAGCTTCAAAAAGCCCTCCAGGAAAAAATAAGGACTCTGCATACGGAAGAAGCGTTTAACTGCTTGTATGACTTCAGCATTGCTTCCAAAGCGCCTTCCGCCGAGATTCTTCTTCAAAGCCGGAAACAGATGGAAGTCACTGGTTGCGAGATCAGGACTGTATGGCGGTTGGTCAAGGCGCTCCCAACCAAGAGTTGCAATATGGTTTTGCGTTGCTGTCGCCGAGTGGGGTCTCGCATTGTCATCGAATAATATAACGCCAGATGTGTGAAGGCCAGTCTGCTTTTTCCGAATAGTCTCCTTCAATTTCTTCAGGGTGTGACAGTACCACGTAGCATTGATTGTTCCAACCTCCAAAAAGTCCAGCAACAACCCGTTAAAACTTCCCAGCACCGAAATTCGCAGAGGTCAGAAAATATTCTATAACAATTAACACCTTTCAGACATATGGTTGGTTAAAAAGGCGGTTGCTGGGTCGTTGCTATCGAGGAACTATGTCCCCCCAATGACCGAGAGGGTGGCAAGTAATTCTGCCTTCTTATGCAAATGACCTTATGTACTATCCGTACTGTTACAGGTCACACTTAATTGCACACATGGAGCACATTCCCTTCTTCCAGGAAACCCGGTACGAAAAGCCACTGGAATGATTTTCAGCACATAGACAATTTAAGATTTTACAAAATAAAATAAATACACTTATAAATGTGCATGGAACCGAATTAATTTTGTTTCGAAACTATGAAATAAGAAAATAGTATTTTTTCTTTAGAGTTAAAACAGTATAATAATCAAAATAATTACAAAAGTCGAGTCCCATGTCACACCCTCGTATATATATATATATATATATATATATATATATATATATATATATATATATATATATATATATATATATATATATATATATTAACTTTCACTTTGTCCGGCGCCGAGTTTGGTGTTCTATGATAAAGCCACTGTTTATTCACTTCTTTTGTTTCTTATGGATTGTACGGTGTCTAAATATGTTTATTGCTCATATCATACTTATTAGAAACAATCCATTGGTTTTTAGACAGTATCGGCACCTCTGAAGACAAGATGCTGTCTAAAACCTATTTTTCACTTATCTTTTCATGTTTTTAGTTCCTGGCTCTTGTGTTTCTGAGCATATACTGGTTTTTCACTTTCAACTGTGTCTTTTATAAATATATATATATATATATATATATATATATATATATATATATATATATATATGTGTACACCGGGTGACCACAATTCAAACACCCCTACTCTGACCTCCTTGTATATCGAACAACTCAGTGTGAAGGCTTCAAATTTTGTACAATATTCAAGACATGGGAAAACTGATTTCGCGAAAAAAAATTAGTTCCAAAAACACTGATACGTGATGCTACACCGATACAACAGAAAATATGAAAAAAGGACTAAAATAATAATAGGAAAAAAAAAACACGCGAAATAAATTTTTTCCTCTTTAATTTCTATTACCCTTATGGAAAAAGAGAAAATAAAAAAAAGTAAAGGAGCTTAAACTGCCATTCTAACTGTAATTTCGCACTGTAGGCTCAAAAATTTGTTTAAACCCATGGTTTGCAGCGTTCTTTGGGTATAAAAGAGAATAAAAACTGGGGAATGTCATTCTTATCAGTGATGGTTGTCCCACTGCCAGAACGCGCTTTGCTTGGGAAGCTCTTTTATGAAAACAAAGGAAATGCTGCAGCTGCACTTCAAGAGTTTCATCGACTTAAGAATTGGCACAAAGGATAATTTCTTCCCTATGGTGTCAAGAGAATGATGGCTCGATTCAAGAAAATTGGACATCTTGGAATTCAACCGGATCGAGGACGAAAACCGGTTCGTTCAGATGTCGTTGAAGATGTTTCCACCGCTATTGTTGAACAGGCAGTGGATAATGTTGTAGGCTGTAGTAGTGCACGTGCAGTGTCACGAAACTTGAGTGTTCCCAAAACACAGTGGGGATTCACAGTGGGGAACGTACAGTTAAAAATGATGCATTTTCCCTGTACAAAATCAGTCATAATCAACAGTTGCTGGACATCGACAGGGAGAAGAGACTGACTTTGCATTGACATTTCTTGCTAGAGTTGAAGTGGATACATCATGGCCATGGCAGATTCTGTGAAGTGACGAGGCCCATTTCCACTTCAGTGGAATAGTGAACACCCATAACTGTCGTATTTGGGGCATAGAAAATCCCCGTACCTTCCAAGAGATTCCGCTCCACTCACCGAAAGTTGCAGTCTGCTGTGGATTCACAGCCACATTCATTCTTGGACCTTTCTTTTTCGAAGAGTCGACTCGCAGTGGCCCTGTAACATGCACCGTGACGGCCAACTGGAACAAAAGGATGCTTTAAACTTTTGTTGTACCCCATTTGCAACAGCGGAAATGGTTTGATTCAGTTACTTTTATGGAAGATGAAGCGCCTCCTCCATTGGACTCTGTGTACAGCAGTTTCTTCGGCAACGTTTCACTAATGACAGTATAATCCGTCGTGCGTGTCCGACAACCTGGCTATCTCGTTCTCTGGATCTTAATCCGTGTGATTTTGACACTTAAAATATCTTGTTCATCGAGGACGTCTAGTAACCTTGGCAGACTTGAAAGAAGGTATCACTCTGCATGTGAGAAGCATTTCAGTCGGCCAGCTACGATCCGCAGTTGAACAAGCTGTCCACAGACTGCAGATTTTACATCTACAAGAAGGGAACCATATTGAACAGCTTTCCCTGCGTCGGTAAAGTGTTTGTCACGTGGATCTTTGATACGTTCAAATAAAATGTGTTTTTGTTTATTTTCAGCATATTTATGGTCAGTTGTGCAGCGCCCTCTATCGGTGATTTCAGGAACTATGTATTTTTTGCGTAATCCGTCTCCCCATGCCTTGAATAGTATGTGTTCAAAATTTAAAGCCTTTACACTGAGTAGTTCGATTTACAGGGAGGTCAGAGTAGGGGTGTTTTAATCCTGGTCACCCAGTATATATATTTATATAGATGGGGGCAAAATAATAGAAACAGCTGTAAAATAAGAGAAAGCTTTATTAACAAGGGGTTGGACCACCCTTTGACATAAGTACACATTGTATGCGATGTGGGAGGCATACATAGAGATCATGCACAATATTTAATGGAATATGAAGCCATTCCTCCTGGATAACAGTCTCTAATTCCGAAAGTGTGGCCGAAGGTGGAAATCGAGCACAATGTTTGGACTCCAAATATTCAATGATGTTCAAGGCAGGAGATTGAGGGGACCAGGCGAGGTGTCCTACTTCTTCGACATGCTCTTTAAACTATGCTTGAACACACTTAGCAGTGTGTATAGAAGCGTTGTCTTGATAAAGCGTACTCTCTCCAGGGAATATAGTGTGGACGACATAATAGACATGATCCCCCTGAATGCTAAGATAGTGAGTAGCTTTGATCTTCCCATGAAGAGTAAAAATTGGTCCAAGACCGCGCCAAGGTATCGCTCCCCCTACCATAAGGGAGCCACATCCATGTTTCACAGTCGTCAAGAGGCAGTCAGGAGTAAACGCTTATCTAGGCGTTCTCTACACGTAAACGCGCCCAGTGGTCTGAAATAAGGTGAATGTTCATTCATCAATAAGATGACTTGTTGCCACTCTTGTGGGGCCCAGCTTTTGTGACCTTTACACCGTTGGCGTCGATGGAAAGCATGGCGGGATTTCGCCAACTTTTTACGAATTGCCACTCTGCCATAAATGTTCGCAGCATGAAGTTCCCTTTTGACAATTTTGGCTGAAACGGGATCCTGCAGATCACTGCTCATGTCAGATGTTACCTCGGATAAGGATTGGTTGAGATCTCGGGCCTCTATGCACTTCAAGACCCGTCTATCCTTCTCAGTCAGCTTTCTCTTTCATAGACTGTTATGCTTGGCAAACGCCATCTTACCGTCTTTCGTGTAAGCTATCATAACGACTGATATCGTGATCTTTGCACACCCCAAAAGGTTTGCTGTTTCTCTCACCAAAGCTCTAGCTAAACGCGCTCCGACGTTCATGCCTCTTTCGAACTCTGCCAGATCAGTCATTGCGGCGTCTCTCAGAGAGTAGGATGGACGCATACAACACCTATGACTGATTTTGAGCGACTGATACCTTCCCCTTCACGGCCACTAAGTGGCAGAATTGTGTCCCAGGTCGCTCGTTTGTACTACAGGTGTGAAATGAGGCATACTTTTTTATAGATGATCATATTCGCCCCCATCTGTGTGTATATATATATATATATATATATATATATATATATATATATATGTGTGTGTGTGTGTGGGATGCTTCCTTCAGATCGGGCTAAACTAGTCGTCTAATAACCAATCTAGCACCCCACATTTAATACAACACTCCGGAGGACTCATAAATAGTCTCTCACTAACAATAACAATAGACATTTATTTACTTGACACCACACTTCACACATAACATTTAACATATAATCGTTGACCTTTCAGTAATGACAATATTGCCAAGAACTGTAACACTTAGACTTCTGAAGTTACTCAGACTCCCTCAACTAGATTTGCCAAGCACTCAATCGGCCTGGTCTTCCCGAAGTCACTCAGACTTCTACAGCACGGGAGCTAACTATCGCTTCCCTGCGTCCTGTAGCTACCAGCTAGGCCCAATCTCCGGGGTCTCTTTCCCCGTTCTCTCTTAGGAGCTTCGTCCTTTAACACTCGCGCATGAGAGCCTCTGCCCTGCGTCGCCTCCAAAGCTTATCTTCCCCCGAACACTTTCTCCCAGTTCATCTCTAGGAATCCTGGAAGCGATGCAGTCGCACAACGTACACGGCGGCATACTGCTTATAGCCGGAGCCCTGGGATAATACAATCCCCATATATATATATATATATATATATATATATATAGATATTTAAAATTAAGATAATTAAAAGGGCAGATGTGACCATTTAATACACCTCTAACCTGAAATAAGATTGACATATATAAATAGGCAAAAAACGGAATCGGAGGTGGTATAGTTGATGACTGGGGGGGGTTGTGACCCCCCAACCCCGGTTAAACATGTTTTAAGCCAGGCAACACTCCCGGAGGTCGGCTATAACACCAAGACAGTAATAAAAAATTATGAAGAGGAAAAATATTTTAGGTGAAATAGATAAGTTAAACCAGATAGTTTTCTAATGTAGTCAACTAAAACATAATTACAAGATGAATAGAATGAAAAAATCTTAATACTAAGTTACAGAAATAGAATAATACTAATTAACTAAATAAGTATTCACTAACATATACACTATATATATATACAAAATACTTAGCTCCCACCAAGCAAAGGGACACGAAACCCTTGCACACTCACATTTTATAGATATAGTAGGGATAAATATCGCCGTATTAGGGAATTTTTTTTTTTTTTTTTTTTTTTTTTTTTTTTTTTTTTTTTTAGTGTTGCCAACTTATTTTAAAACGATTCATACAATCTTTATTGTCTAGATTAAAAAACTGGGTTAGAATAGAAACGAGGAAATTGACGGGAAAACCCTGGTCAATAGCTATAGTTAAGAATTTTATTATACTGACGTCCATAGTTTTTTTGTTTGAATGTAATCGTTGACAACGTATTAACTGGTTTGTAACTATATTGCGTTTAATATTTAAATGTAGAGCATTATTCCAATTCATAATCCTAACAGTTTTAAAGTTGTAAACAGTGGAAATTTCATTATTTAAGTGATTTTAAAATTGCTTATCTGAGAACTAAACCAAAAAATCTTCATGTAAATTTGAATACCTTAAAACCGGCTATAACTGCTTTACAAGATCATTTTGCTATAACTTATGTTGATAAAGTTTCTGCTAACTATGCATTTATATGCAAAAACTTTTATTGTGAAAAACTATTACAGTGCTATAATGATAATACTGTTTATAAAAAACTAGATTCTACGTCTTGTACTATACAAAATCGTATCAAAGCGTTATATCGTCGTGCAGGTTACGATATTAAAAATCTTAGGTTTCCTTATTTAGTCTTAATCCCTAAATTTCATAAATTGCCTGTTAAATTTAGAACTGTTACTGTGGGCTGCAATACATACTTAACGCTTGCTAATAATAAACTTTTAAACATACTTAAAAAAGTTTATAAAAAAATAAGTAAAGAGGGTGGCTATTTCATCAATAATAGCTTAGAAATAGTTAAACAGATAAAAGGTAAAGGTGATATAACAAACGTTAAAAGCTACGATTTTACGGATCTTTTCAACTCTATCGACCTAAAAGATCTATATAGTATTATTCATGGATTATACGATCAATATGATTTAAAGACGTATATAGCTGAAAATAAATATCGTGCGTTATTAGATCTTGAACTTTATGAAACAGTTTTATATAATGGTAGTAACTTCTTCAAACAAATACAAGGAATACCAATGGGTGGAGGATGCTCATCTGCTTTAGCAGATATATACCTTCACTTTTATGAAAGAGGTGTAATGATTCTAAATGAACTTATGTTTTTCCGATATGTAGATGATATACTCATATGTTTTAATGAAAACTTAAAAGAAATAGATATTAATTTTTACCCTAAAAATCTTAAACTAGTGGAGACTGATAAAGATAACTATGGAAATTTGGTATTTTTAGACTTGAGTTTAAATGTTAATCAAAATCTAATATCATACTGTCTATATGATAAACGCGAGTTTTACAACTTTAAAACTGTTAGGATTATGAATTGGAATAATGCTCTACATTTAAATATTAAACACAATATAGTTACAAACCAGTTAATACGTTGTCAACGATTACATTCAAACAAAAAAACTATGGACGTCAGTATAATAAAATTCTTAACTATAGCTATTGACCAGGGTTTTCCCGTCAATTTCCTCGTTTCTATTCTAACCCAGTTTTTTAATCTAGACAATAAAGATTGTATGAATCGTTTTAAAATAAGTTGGCAACACAAAAAAAAAAAAAAAAAAAAAAAAAAAAAATTCCCTAATACGGCGATATTTATCCCTACTATATCTATAAAATGTGAGTGTGCAAGGGTTTCGTGTCCCTTTGCTTGGTGGGAGCTAAGTATTTTGTATATATATATAGTGTATATGTTAGTGAATACTTATTTAGTTAATTAGTATTATTCTATTTCTGTAACTTAGTATTAAGATTTTTTCATTCTATTCATCTTGTAATTATGTTTTAGTTGACTACATTAGAAAACTATCTGGTTTAACTTATCTATTTCACCTAAAATATTTTTCCTCTTCATAATTTTTTATTACTGTCTTGGTGTTATAGCCGACCTCCGGGAGTGTTGCCTGGCTTAAAACATGTTTAACCGGGGTTGGGGGGTCACAACTCCCCCCAGTCATCAACTATACCACCTCCGATTCCGTTTTTTGCCTATTTATATATGTCAATCTTATTTCAGGTTAGAGGTGTATTAAATGGTCACATCTGCCCTTTTAATTATCTTAATTTTAAATATCTATATATCGTAAATATTTTTGTGAGCAGCTTAGCGCCTAAAATTTATTTACTCTTTTTTGTTTCATATTAAGTAATTTACATTTGTAAACTATATATATATATATATATATATATATATATATACACACACACATATATATATATATATATATATATATATATATATATATATATATATATATATACACACACATATATATATATATATATATATATATATATATATATATATATATATACACACACATATATATATATATATATATATATATATATATATATATATACACACACATATATATATATATATATATATATATATATATATACACAGTTGGCTCTCTATTTAACGACTTTCAAGGGACCGTGAAAAATCGTCCTTAAGTAGGGATCGTCCTTAAACAGAATTTGTGATAAAATAACATTTCCCTTAACACTTTACAGGCTTAGGACTGTCAATATATTTCTTAATATATTGGCGTGTTTAAAAATGTTATTTTTATTATCATCATTATTTTATTCACAAAAAGTTATTTTAAATTACATTGAAAAAAAGCGTACAAACAATACAATAAATTACGTTTTAAAAAATTCAAAAAGTGTTGATTGCTTCATTCGCCTTGTTTTCGTTATTCTCTTTTCAAGATTTTCTAAAATGTTAAATAAGTCACCTTCCATTTTCGATGTAATATTGCCTCGGAGAACATCTAGAGCAGAAATTGCATCTGTGTAAGACGGTGGCAGTGTCTCGTTTTCCGTGTCTTCAACTTCATCTTCTTCGTCTGACACTGTGTTTTCGTTTACAATATCTTCATAAATTTGTTCTACATTTCTGTAATCTGTTGTTAAAACAGATTCATCACAATTGTAGAAATCTTGAATTGAAACATCCTCATCTTCAACAAGACTTCTCCATTCTTCAGGGGTAATGTCATCTTCGTTGATTTCTACATCCGTACTTTGCAGTTCCACTACAAGTTCTTTGTGAATTCCAGCAACGCGAAAGCAGTTTTTTATTGTGGATAAAGAAACTTATTTCCATGCTGATGTTATCATGTGCATTGCTTCCAAGATAGTAAATTTTCTAATTTTTATACTGTCAGCCGAATTGTTTATTAATTTCCTAATTAATGACTTTCTGTAGTATGCTTTCACACTGCGAATGATACCCAGGTCTAATGGCTGCAACTTGCTAGTGCAATTATCTGGTAAGAAATGGATAGTAAAATTCGGTACTCACAAGGTTTCCTGGTGATATTCTTAAAACACCTTGGTTGCTTTGATTTGCCTATAACTAGTGGTGGAAATTTCTCAGATCCATCCGAATTAGTGCACAGTAAAACAGTCAATCATTCCTTACTGTGTTTTCCACCAAAGCACTTTTCGCCCATATACGTTAAGGTTTTATTAGGCACCATATTGTAGAATAGGCCCGTCTCATCTGCATTGAATATGTTCTTCTTATCATATCCATCTAATATCCCCTTCAGCACTATTTTCCATTCTTCCACTATTTTTTCATCTACGGAGCCACTTTCGCCAGATATGCTTTTAAATTCAAGGCCGTATCTTTCTTTGAACTTTGCTAGCCAACCAGCCGAAGCCTGAAAATTTTGTATTCCAAACTTTTCTGCCAGAATAATAGCATTTTTTTTAAATATCACTCTGGAAATTGGAATGTTAGATGCTCTTGCTTGATGAAACCATTGCAGGACTGCCTTATAAAACTCTTCTGATCGGCCACATTGAATTTTCTGCCGTTTGGATTTGGATCCCAAACCAAATTTTTGTGCTGCTTGAAGAATTTTCTCTTACAAAATGCCTTGCTAAAATGCCTTTGAGAGTAGACTTGGGTAGCTGAAATTGTCTTGCGAATCGGACTTTTGTTATTCCAACACTTTCTTCTCAATTTTCAATAATTTTCACTTTTTCGTGTAGCGTAAGATGCTTTCGCTTTGATGCCATTTTGCTCTGCTCACCTCGTATTCGTACTGGAATGAGCTCCTACACACAACCATAAATTCTCTAAACATGAACACGTGCTTCCCAGAAGAAGTGAGAGAGGGGTGCTTAAAAAAAATCGTCGTTAAACAGAAACAACGTCGTCTTTAAATATAATTTTTTTACGTCGAAGGGGCCGGGACCGGAAAATATCGTCTTTAAATAGAGATCGTCGTTAAGTAGAGCGCCGTTAAACAGAGAGTCAACTGTATATATGTGTGTGTGTGTGTTTGTTTGTTTGTGTGTGTGCGCGTGCTCGTGTGCGTTTTTGTGAATATTTTTAAATAAATAAATATATATATATAGAGAGAAAGGAGATAGATATTCATTCAGTATAGATAGGTTTCTTTCCTCGAAAAATATACTAAAGTAGCAACCACTGAGGTTCATATACTCTGCTGGCTATTTAAAAAAACTTCCTTCGAAACTCTTTGATAGAAGTTTCAACTGAATACTCGAAGCAATTTAAGATTAAAAGTCATGAATTAAAATGACATATGATTTTCTGCGGTTAATGATATTAATATTACACATATGAAGTATAATAAATTTGTAAATAAGAGAGAGGATTGATCAAAATAAACGGAATTGTTGGTGGTCATCCACTACAAATAAAACAAGCTGTATGCAAATCTCTGGAATCATTTTATCGATAGTGTATTGTCTTTTTATGTCTATGATAACGTATCCCATATGGGTTATATGTGAGGTAATACTGAATAATACTGCAAATTTTTGGGAACATTAAAAGATGCATAAAACAGACAAATAAGAAACGGCGCAGCTAGTGTGGGACTAGTAACTTCGGAAGCTAAAGTTGTTGGAAAATATTGATATTCAGGGTCGTAGAAAGTTAACAAACGCTCATGGGTACTCGTTATTTGTCTCTAACTTTCGCTATTTCTATTCTAGAAAGCCTAGACTTTTAAGCTTTGTGATGGTATCAAATATTATAGTCATGTAACAAAAAGAACACAACATTCCTTTAAACTTTCAAACAGCGTAATAAAATCAGTGTTATATTTCAGATTACAGTCAAACTAATCCTGTTTCATACCTAACAGTTCGGAGTACTAAATAATTCATATATTTCAGTTCACAAACGTGTGGTTATAATCAGATATTTTACCATACATATCCTTTTGAGAAATGCTCACAAAAATTACATTGCTAAATATTCAAAAATCTTTTTGATATAATGAAATCAAAGAATTCTCTTTTTTGTCCTTGGCAAGATCTACATCCTGTGAAACCTGCAGAAGTAAAACCTTCTTATTCCAACGGTTGGCAAAGGCATACCTTTATGCTATGGGTTGTCAGCATCAAGGTATTGTCATTCTGTCACTGTGTAGAGAGTTGACATCTTTTGGCACAGATTAGTAGTGAAATAGAAGAGTTATTTCGCTATTCATACCTTAATATCATAAGAAATTATAGGAATGTCTGAACCAAAAAATAAGATCCGGCTTTTCTCTTGGAAAGTAGCTAATCATAGGATTTTCTTTGGACGCTAAAGACCTGCGTAAATTAATTCTTTAGGAATAACGACAGTGAATGGAAAAAACTCCTTCGACTTGGAAGTAAGGCGAGCCATTGGGAGAGAAACCATGATTTGGGGAAGATATTGTAATAATTTGACACTCAGTGACTGACCGATGAGTAATTTATCTATTTAAATTCATAATTACTAATGTATGCATGAATATGTATGTATGTATGTATGTATATATATATATATATATATATATATATATATATATATATATATGTGTGTGTGTGTGTGTGTGTTATGCATATATTATATTACATATGTACGCATGTATGTATAAATAAACGCATACACAATACTTATAAATACATACGCACAAACGAAATAATTATTGCCCTCTAAGCCGTACAGCATTGATGAACTTATTAGGAAAAATGGTTCATTCATTCGTATATCACGATGACTAATTATAACAAAAATGCAGTCCTCAAGTGAGGCCCTTTTTTAGCTTTTTAACCCTCATGAGTAGTCAAATTGATCGAAGAGCTTTTTGAACAATACGTATGCACGATTTAAGTACTATTCAATTAACTACAGTAAAGATTCATTGTCTATTAAGGAGTCTGTTCCTTCATATTTTCTAAAGCGCATTAGGCAGCCTATAAGGTCATTACTTATATAATATCTCTTCAACAATACTCTGTAAGCTTTTGTGTCATTTACGTGTATAGGGACTGTTGATGACCATTACCACACATGCCAACATCAGGGCTTGAGTCCACAGAGTCTGTTCCCAAAGGTAAGCTCTCGAGCTAATAGGCCACTGTCAGGTCCATTTGTATTGAGGCGACAAAACTTCTCGATCAGCTCAAAACTGGAGCGAAAAATTTGATTTTGTGTATTTTTGGCTTTATTCGAATTGTTCTATTCTCTGATTATATGTGTATGTGTATCTGTATGTATACATATAAAATGATGTATAATTCACTTATTTTTAAATCTCGCAATGTGCTTCTTTCGATTTCAGATATTAAATAACAGTGAGTTTTTCTTACAGAAATATATTTTTTTATAAGTCTATTTGTACTAGCAGATATTTGAATGGAAGTTATTCGTTTTCTTGAAAGAGGGAGATAAAAAAACAAAAGAATGTTTGTCCTGTGAAATTACGAATTTCTTTCGGTCTGAAACAAAATTCGTAACCAAAAACAACTGTTTACCTATGCGAATAGACTCATTTACACATTTATGAACAGACAAGCAAGGGCTCAAAAATATCTGCTTTGCATATCTTGCTACCCTTGTTTGAGAACACATTTTCTCATTTTTTTTCTAGAAGATTTCAAAAAGGGCTATTTTCTTATGCGATATTTTATTGCAACAGCTTCCTTTGCTGAAAATTCTTTCCTGAAACAACAGACATGAATACCTCTTTGCAAAGTTCTATTGATTTTTCAAAATGTAATTTCAAGTAGGAAAAAACACAAAAACTCTGATAGATTTCCATTACTTTTTTCCTTAATGTGAAAGACCTTCTTTTCGTAGACAAGAAATCAATGATGTTCCTGGAAAAGAGACATTGCTACATTAATTTTTAATTTCACAATTTTGGGAGTGCGCATTTATTATCTACTAAATCCTAGCATTTGAAATTAGATATTTCAAGGCAATGTCAAGCATTTTTTTCCTTTCAGTATAAAATGCAGTATAATATCATATGTTGTGCTGTATGAGCATGCATATGTATGATAAGTTAAAATGCGCTATCCCACATGAGAGCCAATTTTAAATATATGTACACGTGTGCGAGTGTCATGTAGTTTATGTGTGAATGTTTGAAAAGTTGGTGTGTGTCAAAAAAAAAATAATAATATAAATTAAGACCTTACATATTGTTCCTTTTTCCTGGGTTCGTTATGATTGAATAAAATCTCTTCAGAAACTGCACACAAAATAAAATTTATTATTCTGTAAATTGTTCAGGCTCATACATAAATTCAAACAGAAAACACGTAACAACTGTCTTCTATACAGAAGAAGACTCTAAAAACACAAGTCAGGATACAGAGTCTTCAATACAATACACGCCTAACGCAGTTGCAACACATTCAATTTTCAGTAGAAAAGAACTCTCTGAGTTCGAATGCCAATGTCAGGTACATTTTTAGACTTCCAAAGCGCCCTCTATTGGTCAACCACCTAGATATCACTAGAAAGGTCTAGACGACAAGTTGGCGATAGAGGAAAGTGGAAATACCGATCAATTATAACTAAAATTAACGTGTTCTTGAATACCTTCCATCGAACCGGATGGGACCCGACATAGCAACGATAGCCTTCCGGGTTCAGACCCCCAACGGTGGGATTACACCATAGCAACCCCTCCCCCCCCCCGCACTAATCCTTCCAAGCATCCGGGACACCTGAATACCTTGAAATTCCTCTTATTCCAAACTATTATTATGGAGCTACTGCAAATTGCACGACAAAGCAGTACATGAGAGAAGCAGGAGCCATTAACGCCTCATTTTCATTTATGACCGGAGCGGAATGTCAGAAATCAAAATTTCAACTGATCCAAGAGCTCAACACAATGACGTTGACACAAGTTCAATGCTGACGGATGGCACAAAGACGTCAAACCAATCACAGGGCATGTCAACAATATCGGAGGAACGCTACGCTCTAGGAGCAATGTGAACAAAGCCTTATATTTACCAAAGGTAGGAACTAATTTTCAATTTAGATATATAATTTGAATATTTTAATTTTGTTTACTGATTCATATGCTCAATTTTCCGATGTTTTCTCTTAAACCATTAAAATGTATATGAAAGAAAGGAGTCTAATGCTACTGCTTAGTATTGAAATAACTCTGTAAAAGAAAAAAAAGCTTGTATTGCCATAGTTTATGAATACAAATGGCATATATAATTGTAGAATATTAGAGACGAGTTGGGCAAAATTTTTACATTATGTTTTTTTGTCTTCTTCATTGGTTCAAAAATTGGTTATAAATAAAGATTAAGGAGGCGAATGTCTCCCGACAAAGTGCCTTAGCATTATAAAAAAATAAATAAAGAATAAGACAAATGCTAGTTGTTAAAAAAATGTAAGTAGATTTGCATTACAGGCTATTTCAAAAACAAATTATAAAAATATTAATATCGCATTTCTTATCTTTATTTGTTTTAAATATCACTTCAGTTTATTATTTTAAAGAAATGTAACGCTATTATCAAAATGTTACTACATATGTGAGGGAATTTTAAGATTTGATTTAATCACCCCCTTACACAGCTATTGGAATTCCGTGGCATCGCCACACCTAAAAGAATTCAGATTTGAAATTAATATGGAATGATCAAATAGGTCGTAAAAAAGTGGAGAATCTAAAATTATGAAAGCCAAAGGGCTTTAACAGCATAAGTTTTAAATTGGCAGTTTGAAATTATGGTTTGCTAAGTTTTAATAGGCAGTTTATAGAGAGACAACTTGACATAGAAATATCAATATATGAAAGAAAATTACGATTTTATATGGAATAGTGCAATATATAACATCCTCATGTTTATCAGGACTTTGATTCCCAAAAATGCGAATTGTCGTCGTCATAATGTTAAAAATCATGCCTTTAGACCAGCTGTTCTCAACATTTTTAGCCCCAAGACCCCCCCCCTCCCCCCAAAAACATTAGAAAAATAAAATGAACACTTCGCGGCTCCTTGACCAGTGGTTCCCAACCTGTAGAAGTCTGTGGACTACTAAGTCAGAAGTTGAACAATGCGCCCCCCTCACACCGACTTGAGGGGGGGGGGGGAACCTTCCGGGGGTATGGGGGTATAGAATATCCCTCGGGCAAAAGAGATGCAGCATTAACTAACTCACATTCTAACGTACACTGCTGGCCACTGTAAATGCAACACCCTGAAGGAAACATTCAAATAATATGAAATTTACAACATACATTAGCGGAGGTGAGATACGTAAATGATTAGAATTTCAGCGCAGACGCACATCACGCGCGCCACTGGCGCCACTTCAAAGCGCTATTTAAGGCTTGGCGATTTCGACGATTTCAAGTTCGGAAATTGTGTTTTTCTTGTGGTTTTTTCAAAAAAACGATCAATTATACCTCGTCGAAAACAGCGATCATCTTTTGATGAAATATCCGAGTTCGACAGAGAAAGGATAGTGGCCTACCGAGATTGTGGATTATCTTTCAGGGAAATCGGTAGTCGTGTTGGACGAAACCAAACAACTCTAATGCGGATATGTGATCGTTGGATGCAGGAGGGTACGACGGACCGGCGTGTTCGATCGCATCCACCTCAGCGCACCACTTCACGTGATGACAGGCAAATTGTGCGCATGGCAGTGACGGATCACTCAGTCACATCACGAACCATAGCACAGCACATGCAGTCTGTAACGCATCATCCAGTGTCTGCGCGTACCATTCGACGCTGTTTACAGCAGAGTGGTCTGTCCGCAAGACGTCCATTGCTTTGTCTACCCTTGACGCAGAACCACAGACGTCTCCGCCGCCAATGGTGCGATGACAGAAGGATGTGGACGGCAGAATGGAATGAAATTGTCTTTACTGACGAGTCACGCTTCTGTCTGCAACACCACGATGGTCGCATTCGAGTCTGGAGACACCGTGAAGAGAGGATGCTGAACAGCTGCGTTATGCACCGCCACACTGGTCCTGCACCGGGTATTATGGTATGGAGCGGTATTGGATATCACTCTCGCACACCTCTAGTACGCATTGCCGGTACTTTAAACAGCCACCGCTACATCTCCGAGGTGTTGGAGCCAGTTGTCCTTCCTTACCTTCCGGGCTTGCCCACAGCCATATTTCAACAGGATAATGCGCGACCACAAGTGGCACGCATTGTCCAACGGTTCTTCGTCAATCGCCAGATTGAATTGCTTCCTTGGCCGCCTCGCTCTCCGGATCTTTCGCCGATAGAAAACATGTGGTCCATGGTTGCTCTACGATTGACCCAGATTCCATCCCCAGCTGTCACAGCAGATCAACTTTGGCAACGTGTGGAAGCTGCTTGGTCTGCTGTACCCCAAGAACTCATCCAAAGTCTGTTTGAATCAATGCCGAGGCGTGTGGCAGCGGTGATCTCCAACAATGGCGGCTACTCTGGCTACTGATTTTGGCAGGAACCACACTTCACAGAAGTCTATAAATTTAAACATTTGATACTTGGTCAACATGTTATCTACAAAATAAATTTTGTTGTGATACCTCGTTTCTTTCTTGGTGTTGCAATTTGGGTGGCCAGCAGTGTATATAATTATGTTAAACTTTTAAGAAATTTTAGTTCAATACCTGATAGTCATCGGATATATTCCGCTCATCTAGTTCAATGAACATTCCTTTCAAAATCCCCGTTTATTTAACAACTTTTTTATATGTGATGCCGGACCACAAGTTGGGAACCACTGCCCTAGATCAAAACTTAAAAAGAGTAATAATAAATAACTGCACGGGCGACTAGTTCAAACTATTAAGCTGCCTTGATAGCGGCTCCCAGGTTGAGAAACGCTGCTTTCGACTGTTTAGTTTCGTGCTAATTACGTATATTTATAAGCTCTGCTTTTTGACAAAATATATGGAACTTGTATATAATCTTCGAATCCTCCTCGAATTTTGCTCGCAAGGAATCTCACTCATAAGTCGAATGTTCGATTGCGAGGTCAGAGAGTTCCTGAAAAACTGCTGTCTTTTAAAGAGTTGGGGGAAAGAAAATATTTTGAATCTGGTGTTTTAAAAATCTTCTCTCTATAAAACTGCAAAAAGAAATAAGAAGCTGAATTTTACGGAGCTATATGTAGTAAAGCGCTTTTAAATAAAAAGCTGGCTTTATTACATGTTTGCGATAAAAGTCGGAATCAAATTTAACGCCGACAGATAATTATAGAGTCGAGTGGAGTTATTTAGGACGTAGCCTGTTGCAAGACAGTTTTATGAGCTTTGAAGATGGGAAGGTCTGAGATGGAGACACAGATAAGGTGATGGAACCAAAAGATGACGTTATGTTACAAAAGCCCTTTATGTTAGATTTATGGCAGTACGGTTTGGAAAGTGGCCATTTTGAAATCCTTGGGTGGTCGCAAGGGCAGGCAGTGAGGGCGTAATGTTTTTGAGTTAGGAAGCCAATGAGAATGTGTGAAAGGAGTACAGCAAATGAAAAGTTTACGGTGTCCGGATTGGCTGATCGAAGTTTATGAGAAGGTGGAGTCATAAGTGTGAAAGGGGATTAAAATAATATATATAAAGAAGGAGTTTGAAAAAATATAGAGAGAGAGTCTGGATTGGGGAGGCTGTAGGTTCCCATCTCCAGCACGACTTAAATAGATATACTTTAAGTGGACTTGAGGGTTCCACATAAACCTGTTTCGGCCACTGCGAGACTGCGTTGACTAAGTGAAATAGAGACGTCCGCACTCAGATTGCAGCCGAGACCAAGAGACTCGGCTCCCGTGCCACAGCCGAGAAGTTACACGACGAGGAGATCCCAGCGTCCCGTTTTCATGACGTGAAGAGATACCCATCGCCAGTGCAAATATAGTGAAGGTACGCGCCAAGGAAAGCCCGGCTACAATTATCGACTGAGTGAAAGTGGTTATTCACCGTGAAAGGAATAAAGTTAGCCCCCTGTCCGGTGTAGCAGCGTGACCCCTGACCCTAGGCGAGGCGAGAAGGCCAAGATAACAACGAGAGTTGATGTAAAGCAATTTGGGTGAGTGTTAAATCTCAGATTTGATTTGTTCAGTTCCACTTCAGGCTAGGTAATTTAGCTTTTCGTGAGGAAGGAGTTTTTTAGTGAAAAGGTGTTTATTGTTGAACTAATAGTAAAGTTTATTTGTCGTTGCGCTCGGTACGCTCCCTAACCTTGGCAAAGTAATTATAAAATATAATTTGTGAAAGATAAAAATATTATTGTGCATTGATTTCGGAAAATGAAAGATTCTTTTTGTTACTTGTAAATATTAAGTGTGTAAATAAACTAAGTTTTCTTTTGTTAAACTCTTTAGTTTGTCTAAATTGAAAGTTGTTGATGTTAATTCACATAATCTAAAATTGAGAATAGTGTATTGGTTTTTGTTCGGTTGCTAAGTTCGACATCCAGAGCCTTGGGTTGTATTCAAGAAAATAAATATTAAAACACAACGCACCCAAATAAATCCTAAGAAAAATAAATACATTGTACTAACCAAAATAAATTTACTATACGCGCCCAATTGACTTAAAAACTGGATGTAGCAACACGACACTATACCAGGGGATTATCTACTTGTACACTGCAGTGAATGAACCCTCGGTTTATGTTTCTAAGAACTGAAATCTTCAAATTTATCAGAAATTTAAAGTAGCTTATATGGACATAACTCCCTGCATAAGTTCCAATTTTATCTCGCATTTTGTTACACAAAGATATATTATTTTTGTTGTACTATTTTGTTTTTCTCGAGAACACAGTCAGTTATAAAGTATTTTTACCGCATGTTCCAAACATATTTAGGAATATTTTGGATTATGAATTCTTTTCAGCCTTGACCACCGGAATGAGAGAAATAAAGACTACTGATAAAGCTCAATGCAGAGGATATTTACACATTTTTAGAGTAATTTTGATTTTTTTAAAGAAATAAATTATTTAAAAAGTCTTTTGTAAACTACTACTTCCCGACATCAAATTTTTTTTTCTGCTGTTGTATATTGTCTTGAGATTTAAAATAATGCACATAAAAGGTGTGAATCGAAGATTATCTTTTCGGTCTTTCCGGAAAGAAATATTTCTGTTCTTTAAGTAAAAAAAAAAAGCTATAAGAATGTTGAACTGCAAAATATGTAGTTTTATAACTAAAAGAGCCAAAAATCATAATATGTTGTTTATAACCGAAAGAACCCGAAACTGATATGCGAGAAAAGCCTTCTTAAACGATTATTTTTAGTGTACTTGTCTCCGATTGTACAAAAGAATATTTACTCAAAGAAGTCTTTTTTTTTACATACTTCTACGACATTTGTTAAATAGGTAATCAAAAAATGTTTTTTTTCTGAAATACAGGTAACCAATGAATATACAATGCATGCTAAGTTTTAATACGTTTTAAATTTCTGATCCAAAAACATCTATATCTCTTACGCAGTTCTGCACTTAAATACATGGTGTAATTTTAATGTTTGAATTATTACCAAAAGAATAACAATAATCCCCCAATTCAATTAACTTATATGCACTTGAAGGCTCTTAATATGGTTGTGTAAGTTCAGAATATAATAAAATGTGTTTAAATATAATTTAGAATTCAAAGGGTTTATCCATGAGTAGAAAACATAATGTTACGAATTCCCAGTTCGGGTTCGATGATTGAATGGACTTTGAATAAGACAGAATAAAACAAAGATTTATTTATAGGAAGTCGAAATACTACAGCTTACAGATCGTCAGAAATTGACTACAGTGCTTCTAACACAATCTCTAGTTCACAAAAATACTGAAAAACTCAACACGAAAGACGCCGCACGAAGTCGCACTTATCGCGGCATAAATCTCATCAATTCTCCGATGAAAATCTCACAGCAAATAGCGGCGCTTTTGACAAGCAAAAATAAGAACTGAACTCTAATCGAGGCTGTATTTATAGGTTCTTGAGAGTCTGGGGATTTCCACAATGTTCCAGAAAATTCCAGGCCTGGAAAAGTCGCCAAGTTTGACGCGAAGTCTCCAAATTTGGCACCCAAAAAATTAGCCGCCAAAAACGTTGCCAACAAGCCAATATCTCACCAATTTGGCGAGATAACGTAGAAACCCAATGTTGCAGAAATTTACAGTACTGCAGAACAGTACTGCAGAAATTTAGCTAATATGACTATTTACATGGAACAAACGATAATAATGCATAATTTTAAAAGCAGAATAACAATTTTAACGGCAATTTAAGCTAAAGACATACATTAATTTACAAAATTCGTAACAATAAAAACCATCTTGGCTAAGCTAGTTACAACAATCTCAATGTTGCCAAGCTATCCAAATGCTTGATAACAGCTTTGAGAAAACTGAAAATACTTATTGAAATTTTAATCACATGGGTGAGAAACCTCATGAATTTTATGCAGGCTTTGAATATTTCACTTATTCATAGGGAAATTAACCTGGTTCGAAAGTATAATTTTGTGCTGAAATATCCTTACCTAAATTAAATGAATCAATGAATAAAGAGAGAATAAATCATTTGCAGATGGTCTTTTATAGTAAATCAATAAATGAGTTTTAAGTGATTTCCCCTCTGTTTTACTGGCTTGGGTAAATCTAGAACAAATTGCTTTTGACATCTGCTGTTGTAAATGAATTTCGGCCTTTCGGCAAAAATAGATTATAATAAGGTATTAAAAAGGATTTCGGACTTTCGCTAAGCAGAGAATTATTTTATTTTCTAGTAACACTGGTGTTGTCAAAAGTTATTAAACGCCGAAAGAAGATAAAGAATAAACTTTCAAGTCCTAAGCTTATAGTTTATCTTTAAAGTATTATAGGAATGATGCCTAAGACTCTAGTAAATAATATTCTTAATTTTTTTATTTATCAAATTTTATGCTATTACTACTTATTATTAATTTAAACTTGAAGCCGTCTCGTTAAAGTATTTCTCTCGAATTATCAATGTCATTATTAAATTATAAATCTATTCATTTCTGGCAAGTGCCGCTCAAGTTATGTTTCCATAAGGGAGGAAATTCTCAACATATACAAAGAACTGTACAAAAATAAAAAAGAATAAATAAAGGAAGATAAAAACTGAAAAAAGGTATATGTAACTTGCGTCGAAGATAGTAGCAGCAAACGGATTGCACTGATAAGCTTGACATCGTTATTATTCCCCTTGAGAATCAAATCTCCTTCTCCTTATAGGTTGGACAGAAATTGGAATGCAGAATAATGAGATAACTACAAAAAACAGTATTTTCCAATGTTTCACCAACAAGCACACTGGGCATGTTGCTGAATCACGCGGGGTAGTTGGAGAAAGTAGCAATTATTTTAGTAGAAAATCGGATCAGCAGATGGCAAGGTAAAAATATTATTACGAAAAGTAATAAAGGACAATCTATCGATCAGAAGTTCATGTGAAGAATACAAAATCTTCCTTTATTGAACTTTTTAAAAATTCTCCATAAATGATTTTCCTAGTGTGCCTGGCCGCATGACTAGGGCGCTGGCATTCGGCTCCAGAGTATGTGGGTTCGAGTCGTTCTGTTGGCATGAGCATTTGTAGCGGTTCAGAATCAGCTCTTAGCTGTAGGTCCCGGTGTAATCATCCAGAAGAAAAAGTGCTCTCAACCAGCCAACCAACCAATGTGTCTCATGCGGTATGCTTTAAATCTCGAATTGCAAACTTCATTTCTAATTTTATATAGCGTCTGATACCAAATACCAAACTGAAATGTCAAATTTCCAAAGAGTCATATGTTAGGATTTCCTTAAGGCAAACAGGACACCTTCGCATGAGCAGTTTTTCCCTTAATTAAAGGTTCTTTATGACTATATTGCGTTACATTTCTGTTTCACAGATATGTTTCGTAAAGCTACTTTTCATTTTCAAAAATGCATTTTGTAAAGCATATACCTAATATTAATACTTACTGCGCATGCTTATGATGCATCGCCATTCACTGTCTGCAGCACTATGTACAACATCTGTTATCCAAAGAATTCAAACATTTTCATTGCAGACTCTTCATTTGGCAAGAAGAAACACCTGTGGAGCATTATTCAGAAATGCTGAGGTAGACTGAGGAAAGCTGGTTAAAGTAAACCGATTAATAACAGAGTTTAACTCATTTGAGAGAACCTTATAGAAAAAAAAAAACTCGAGTTTATCGAGATATTAAGAATAGAAGTAAAATGAAACGAGTACAATGAAAATAAGGTATAATAAGAATTGTTGGTTCCATACTGAATGTAAGTAAATATTTATAAACACTTATTACATGCAAAAATCGGATTTAGTTAGTAGGATTTTAATAACCTGTATTTTTTAGGTGAATTTAATTCGTCAATTGATTTCTCGGAAATTTTTTGTTTGCCATCCAAATTTCAGGTATTTCTGAAAATTACAAACTGCTGTGAAAGAGGATAATGATTACCCCGATAGTAAAATTGTAGAATGATTCAAGGTATAAAACTGCATATCTGTCGACCATTGTAACGTGACTTCAGACACAACAAGGAATCTTTTCGATGTAATTCAAACTCAAGTTACTGTGCGACAGAATGAAGCAGGTGATAACTGGTGGAATTTTGAACAGAACCCTTTAGACTATGCGTTAGTGCTGATATGTTCATGCATATTTAGGAAGTTTAATGAAATAGAAACACCGAAGTTTATCATCCTTACTATGACAAACTCTGGGATGACGGCTCCTGAGCTAGATCCTTTAAATACTCGTATATGGAACTTGGTCAGTTGCTTTCATCTCTGTTAATTCCGTAATAGAATTATA
Source organism: Dolomedes plantarius (assembly GCA_907164885.2). Classification (NCBI taxonomy): domain Eukaryota; kingdom Metazoa; phylum Arthropoda; class Arachnida; order Araneae; family Dolomedidae; genus Dolomedes; species Dolomedes plantarius. The sequence continues at coordinate 169,834,408 of OU015494.1, forward strand.
ATGTCCCGTGAACTTATTTCTATAAATTAAAGAACCAAAGAGAAAAATTGTAGAACTGGAATTAATTGGTGTAAAATGGGAGGCAATCTCTATGATACGGTAAGTTGAAGAAATATAAATTTAATTATTAAATTCTGAATGGAAACTAGCTTGTAAGGTACAGTCCATCATATATTTTTCTCTCATTAAAAATGAACAATTTACGAGTTGGGAATGAACCCAGTGCTCTTTGGCATCGTGAGCCAATATTCTAGCACCACTGAAATATCAGAATGTGTCATTAATCCACCTCATAATCCTTTCCACGGGAAGAGAGAATAGGGGAGGGGGACCCCACACCTTGTTCGAAATTCATACTTTATCACATGCAAAATGAAAGATGTCTGTATCAGGACTCAACTCCAGCATCTTAGTCCCTACTATACGAAATTCTAACCACTGAACTGCTGAGATATATCGTTAATGAACCTTAAAACAGGTTAGAAAAAAGTCAACGCAAAATACGTAAATTACCTCAGTATAGATTAAGCTAAATACCGCTTCAGGTTTACAGTGGTGTTTTATTTTATTTACGATTGTATTCTGAAATGTATTCTGAAGTTCATCTGATAACATAGCTATTGATCACCAACGTTCATTTGACTTAGTAAATATTTTTCGAGAAGAGAGGTTAAGATTGTAAAGTTTCTCTACAAGTCAGATTTGCAAAATGGACAATTTGCTCAGTCACTTCGACCTATTACAATATATTTCTGGAAATAATTTTCACAAACTTAGCTCGAAGCTAAGCAGTATTTTCGTCATAATGGATTAATAATTGGAATTTCGTGATCATAGACAAAAAGTGTAAACAGGAATCAGGGCCTTATTCTGCTAACATATTATCCAAGACGCGTGCACGTTTCACAAACATTTGTGCATTCAGTAAATGATATCCCCTTCCCTAAACACCCTAATTACTTTTAAAGGCATCTGTTCCACAAATATCACCAAATGTCGTAATCTCTTTTTCACTAGGTTTAACTGGTTCTGAAGTTCTCGAAAGAAAATTCTTGCAGCAACAGTACAATCTTTGGTCTTGGTTACGTTTCACAAAACACCTGGAAAGTTTCAAAAGCTGTTTCCTGTGGCTTGCAGTTATCTATATATATATAAAACAGTTCCGTAACTGACTCATTCATTCATTCATTCATTCATTCATTCACTGACTGACTGACATACAACGCACAGACCAAACCGCTGGACCTAAAGGGCTGAAATTTTGCATGGCGATTCTTCTAATAGTGTAGGGGTGCACTAAGAAAGATTTTTCTAAAATTCTTCTTAGATTTTTTTAAATTAAATTTTTAAGCTGTTTTTTAAACTTTTTTTACGTTTGCATTTAAAATACATTGCGGATTATAAAATTTATATCACGAGAAAGATCATAAAAATTCCTTCAAAATGAAATCTTTTTCGAACCTTTACCTTGATTTTCTGATTTTTGGTGAATTTTTAAAGATTAATTTCTAGAATTTTATTTATTAAATGTTGATCACGTGATTTCTTTTTCTGGTACTTTAAATAAATTTATCGTCACGTGCATAACAACTAAATAGACAAAAATTCTTTTCTTTCTTTTTCTTTCTAATGCAGCAGACGATTGGATATTATCCAAAAAAAATAAATATCCCTTACGATTTTTTTATAAATATATATATATATATATATATCTTGGCATTAATTGCATACATTGACCGTTGTATTTAATTTGAATGTACTCCGTAGCGAAGCGCGGGTTTTCAGCTAGTGTCAAAAGTGTGATTGCCAAAAAACACTAGCCATCCAGTATTGAACAGAATTCCCCTTCATGAATTCTTTAGAACGGAAACACATCATAACAGAGGTGTAATAGCGAGATTGTGAGGGGGGGGGGCAGGTTATACTTATCATTCCCCCCTATCACACGCACACACATCCGCAGGAGCTCAATAGAGACATTGCAGTATTAAATGTGGTTTACAAAGTTACGTCGTTTTATGTTGAACAGCTATGTTTTTCATAGTCTATTCTTATTAGGGGGCTTGAAAACAGGAAACATTATTATTTTACACATTTTTGGGGTTATGCGTTGGAGATTGCTAAGTTTCAGTATCGCTAGCTAAGGGTATAAGTTGTTTGAAAAAGAGTACCTTAGTTAAGCTTATTAAAAGACCACAATATGTTTTAAAATTATTTTCTTCTTTTTGCATTCTTATCTCTAGTGGTTCGATATGCCCTCAAGCAGATATTTTCATAATGCTGACAGTATACTTGTTTGGAATTCAGTCAGAAACTTTAATCTCTTTACAAGAACTCCGGAATTTTATTATTTTATTTTTTTAACTGTGGGTACAAAAGAGACAGAGAGAACTTATGTTTTTTTCTCTTCATGTCACTCCAAGGCTTCAGCTTTTCGCTCTTTTCTACCACTTTTCATGCGAAAATAAAATAATGCATGTTAGAACAGATACATACAAGATACATGAAAGCCTTTATGCGGATTCAAGGCATAAATAAATTCTTTTGAATTTCTTGACATAAATCGAAAACCGTTGATCTTCGTACATTTTCAACCTCTGGGGGAAAAGGGGCATAAAAAAAATAAAATATTCATAACAAAAAAATCATAGAATTATAATTATATATTGTATGATTATTTTCTATGATATATTCTATGACAGAGAATTATAATTATTTAATAATTATAATATAATCATAGAATTTTTAAGTCTATTTTTGTAGCCATAAAATTTGAAAGTTGTTGTAGCCAAAAAACCAAAACTATGCAAGATTTTATTCCCTGGATATTCAAGTTTTTTCAAGTATTAATTTCAAACTCATACCTCATTGTATCAAAAAACATTTATAAATTCAACTCTTATTTTTTTTATTATAGTAAAATATTGAAAATTGTTTAAGCTGCATTACGTCCGGATTTATAGCTGGATCACTTTTGAGTTCCTATCGGTCAATACAAAGCTCTAAAAATTATTCATGAACTAGAGCAAAAGGTTTCATGAAGGATTCCTGAACTAGAGCATCGGGTATGATAATGATCATACCCGATGGTCCCAAAATGATACCCAAAATGATCATACCCGATAATATAATTTTGTGTTTCTAGCACGTAATGCTCAATATTTGTGTTTTTCAGGAAGAATGCCAGCATCAGGGACCAGTTATTTTCATTACTACATTTTAAAAAGGCATATTTGATTTGATTTGATACAAACACCAGCTGCACAAATTATATCATTTGAAGTTCCTTGATTTGCTCCATTGATTATATTCTAGCTTCACTCAAAAAATTATTGGTATAGTACTGTGATTAACATTTTTAGTATTCTATAAGAAAAATTTGCTTCTTAATTATATATAACATAGTTATTGTTTGCACTTAAATCGTACAAAACTGAACAATGAAAACAAAATAGAAAAATGAATTTGTTTCCTAAGACTATTTTCTTACAGCTCTTTGTCTTATTACCTCAATGCCCTATGAAAAAAAAGCATCTACCTGACTAGTCAATAATGAAAATGCAATTTTGTTTCCCGGCTTATTTTAATATCTTCACTTTTCAATCTTACTCATACATAGCTCAAAAAATGAAAATGATAATAAATTTCTATTTAAATCAGTGAGGTTAACAAGAAACCTTTTGATTGCAGTTTACTTAAAAGAAAAATGTCTCACTCATTTATCTTTCTTTCATTGTCCTTTTGTTTGAAAATAATCGTAATCTCTTCTTTCCATGCTGATTTAGATTGAAATGAAAGGTATAAAAATAGTGACATTAAAAATATGAAATGTCATTACTGAGTAACTAAAGCTGATATATTTTCCCATGATTTCCTATTCCCAGCTGTATACATTAACATAAAGAGCAGTCTGTTTTAAGTACATTTATTGAGAATGATTACCATAATAAGGCGTACTAGACTTAATTTTAGAAACATATGCTAATTCATTCTAATTATGTCTAAAATCATCTATCATCATAAAATAGCTTTTTCTACAAAAATATGTCCTGTTGCTATGATTTTTTACCTTACATTTCATCCATTAATATATCTGAGTAATTATTAAGTTAAATGTTCAGTTTCAGTCTCATATGGGATGAAAACTAAATACAACTTACTACATTCTCTTACAGCATATAATAAACTGAAAGGTCAAAGCTTGAAAAATATAGCAGCTGTGTTAAATGGATGATTCAAGGAAAACTACAATTTTATTATTATATTTAAGTAATTAATTTATTTTTAATATATCATCAGTCCAAATCAAGTCCTTTCATCGCTTAACTATATTGTCTAACAAAGTTATACATATGTTATAAACTGTATACTTATACCTATAAAGATTGTATGGAATTAAAAGTTATCAGTACAGTAAAGAAGCCGCAAAATTATATTAAACCATGCAATTATGATTAAATTATGAAATATATTTAGCTAGTTGGGCATATTTTAAAGTCATTGCTAAGAGTACATGCTTCAAACTTGCTAACCACACATACAAGCCTTCAAAAAGCAGGCTATTTTTAAACGTCATTTTTAGAAAGAAGTTTCCAGTTATGGTGTGGTGATATACTGAAATCCGAGAAGTCAGAAAAGAAATAGGGAGAATGTGTTATCACACTTTCTGTGTACTCAGTTACTCCACACAGATATATGACTCATATCTATTTTTTTCGCTTTCTTAACCATGTATCAGACAACTAAACAGAGAGGATAACAAAGTAGGAACTGTTAAATGAATCAAGAAACGAGCTTTCCATAACCATGGATCTGTGAAATCATTTTGGGTATTAATTAGACGTTATCTGGGTATTACACGTTATCCGTGTATTACAGTCTTTGAAAGAAGTTCTTTGATAACGACTTTTACAACCCACTGCAAGTGTCTGAAAGAAAGGATAAATTAATCGACGTCAACGATTAACCAACATGCTTCCAGATCAGAGATTCACTCTCCCATTTTTTTTTAATTGGGTTGTTTCCTTGAACTCATAGAAAGTGGTCTGTTATAGATGTGAATGAATCATGCTCATCGCAGTGCAGAGCGTACGGGGGCTATTTAAAAGTAATGTCCTGTTAAAAATTTACAACCGAGAAATTTAAAAATTAAAACTACCCTGCCTTTATTTAAATCTCTGCCTTTACATACAAAAAAAAACAGAAATCAAAAATATGAATTTGCTAATCTACATTTCAGCATAGAATAAATTTCTGCTATACAGCATACGAAAATTTTGTTGTCGTTGTTATTGTCTCTAACGCCCCCATATAAGCCAGAGGGCGGAAGGGCATGGCTTCGATTTACAATGGCACCACAAGGATCGGAGTCTGATTTAGCCAGGTGCCACCTCAATTTTGACCAAGCACCCCCCCCCAAGGGGGACATCGGGGGGGGGGGAATCATACCTTCTCCCACCCTGTCTGACCTCATGGAGGGACCTTCCGGTCTACGGATTTAACGCGCCCATATCCGGCCTAGACATGGAGGTAATTTAATGACGCTTTTCGGGATTCGATCCGATCACTCTCAGCAAAAGCCGACGAGCTACCTAGGGCACTAGTAAAATTTTACACTTTGTCATCCCTTGGAAAATCCATTCATTTTTTACACAAGGAAGTCTACACAAATTAAATAAGCTTTGCATCTACTCTTTATGAGGAGGAAATTGAAATAGCTTATGTCAATAAATTTTCTCTGAAATCTTGCCTAGAGAGCTTTATTGTTGGTCATGTTCTTTAATGATATTTCTATGGGACAAGTACTCTGATAGACGGGTTGAAAATTTATTACTCAAGTTTATATGATTTTTGCCTAGACTTAGATTCGTTTGTTCTGGAACTAGTAGGTGAAAAAAAATTCTATTTAACTGTCCTCTAACTGGTTATTCCTTTTTATCTACAGGAAAAAAAACCTTGTCTTCTGTGTAAAATATGTTGATTTTAATATAAAATTACAGTAGATTTTCTTGGAAAGAAAAGCTAACCACAATTTAACCATAAACTGAAGGTTGAAGTTTCGAAAGAAGGATAAGGAATATAATATTTTTAATAGAATTTGACGTTCTTAAGTACAACATCAAAACAATTTTAATAAAAGCGTATCTTGAGCTGACATATTAAGCCATTGGAGATTATTTTTAAACAACTTGCAAAACTTTAAGTATTTCTCGTTTCAAAGCACTTTTTCTCCAAGAAAACTGAAAAATAAATTTTCAATATTTTCCGTGTTATTCTTAACAGTATTTCGTATAATTCAATTTGAGAAAAAGTTTTGAATTAGGAAACAATTTATGGCGAGTTTAATCCTTGAGGCATTAGAAATAAATTTCGAAAATTAGATTTGAAGGAACAAAAGATCTGTGGGGATAAACCGTGTTATTTAAATACGGTACGTTATAGCGATCATTATTCAAACAATTATTTTTTCAAATGCAATTTAATATTCATTTTCAATAGGATAAAGATTCTGGTGTTTCAAACGTACTAGACAAAGAGTAAAATTTAATTTTAATATTTTATTCCATCCTATATTTTGCCATAATTTATTTCTCATATACTTTTAAGAAATTAAATGATTTATTTGAAATGCAGACATCTTGCAACATATTTAGAAAAAAAATAGCTTAACTGAAAATATTTCCTTTTTAACATCTTTTACGATCCAGCAGTTGCTGAAAATATATACAAAATAATTAATATATTTTGAGTGACAAAACATATTTTATTAGAGTCTGGTGAAAGAAGTTCAATAATTTACTGAGTTTTTCAGCAAGAAAATTTTAGACACGAAAGGTTAAACCATCGATAAAAGGTTCCTTGAACAAGGAGTTTCAATTGTATATTCATGCAAACTTCCAATCGTCTCCATTTGACTTGAAAATATCCTCCATGGTAGACATACCTTCCTGTGGCACGAATTAATTTGTGATTTTTTCATTCCGCATGTACTCTACCAACAATTTTCTTTACAGGATGCATTAAAACATGTTAAATAACTTTAAAACTGAAATCTATATAAAATTCCCCCAATTTTTTGCTAAGGCAGCAATAATTCATCAGCAGAATAAAGGCTGCTACAGAGTTATTCTTATGTCCGCTTCCAAATATATAACCAAGGAAAATTTTTACTGTAATTTATTCATTTCATTGAGTATACGGAGCAACGTGTTACAAGATACGTCCTTTTTGGTGACTTTTTATCGACTACAAGATGTACAAAAGTTCTTATGCCAACGTGACGGAATAAAAGTGAAATTTTCTGCCTTCTATCCGAAAATTTAATACGTGTCAGTCAAGCACCACCTGACATTTTGAATTTCTCTCAAGATAATAACATAATGCCTCATTCAAAGGAAATTTTATTCAATGCGCAGATGTTAATAAAGTATTCAATCATCCAATTACAAGCATTTTTGCTTAATCCCATTTTATGTATTTTGGGACGGCATAAAGCTAAATATAACATTTTAAAATTTTAGAGGTGAAGGTTGAATGGATGACTCAAAAGGTCGACGTTTAGCATTTATTTAAACTCGCCATAAATTATAAACAGGGCCTGATTATGAACGCTGGGGGCCCCTGGGCAGATGCTATTTGGGGGCCCCCCCTCATGAACATTTATAAAAATAAGGACTATCTATGAGCTATATATACTATTAGAAGTACTAGGTGCACACACCAAGGGGGTTTGGGGGGCCCCTAGCATCAGGGGGCCCTGGGCAAAGTCCCGATTTGCCCATGCGATAAAAAGGCCCTGATTATAAACAGTTACAAAAACTTAAGAGCGTAGGAATCTATCCTTGCATAACGAACACCTATCCTTGCATAACGATGGCTGGAGTAGAAGCCTCGTAGCAGCCTACCTTGGAAGAAACGGTCAGCTTCTTTTATCCCCGCCGAAGTGATGACGCACGTAACAGTGGTGGGTAAATCTGCATACGCTGTGAAGCTTCCCGGGGAAGCCGTTTCTCTAGAGAGTGAAATCGTTAAGACTTTATGACGTCATAACGCCACAAAAAAAAAATAGTCTTGCTTAAATGAAATAAAACCACTCGTCCGATATTAATTTAAAGTATTTAAAATTCATCAGAATCAATATTTCTAAAATGCCAAGAAAAGATCTACAATATTCTTTGAAAGTAAAATTTTTTAGAATTAATTTTTCCTTCACGATTGTTCAACAGAAAAAAACAGTTTCATGGAGCAGAATTAGGGCCTGTTCACATAGGAGTCCGTGCGTTGCGTTAAGGAAAAGATGACGTTGAGACGAAAATAAACCAATCATAGGCCTCCAAACGATTAGCAATGAAATTTTTAACACCTATGATTGGTTTATTTTCGTCTCAACGTCATCTTTCCCTTAACGCTACGCAACGGACTCCTATGTAAACAGGCCCTTACAATTTATTTGCCCTTAAGGGCCTGTTCACATAGAAGTCCGTTGCGTTGCGTTAAGGAAAAGATGACGTTGAGGCGAAGATAAACCAATCATAGCCCTCCAAACGATTAGCAATGACACTTTTAACGCCTATGATTGGTTTATTTTCGTCTCAACGTCATCTTTTCCTTAACGCAACGCAACGGACTCCTATGTGAACAGGCCCTAAGACCTAAGCTTCTGTGTACTAACCCTATTGGATTCGCTCACTTCAATGTTAACCCATGGAGAAAATGTGTCCAAGGATTGTCGACTTCGATTTAAAGTTTTTTAAAAATTGTACTCAATAATAGAGAAAGAAGTTTTACTCCTTGGGTCATTTTTCGTTTTTAAAAAGTAATGCAAATAATTTCAATTATTCGGGAAAAACAATATGGTATAGTGTGCTTTAAACGCTCATAAATTCCTTTGGTGGACTCAATTTAAAAAATGAATCCTGTTGCAAGGTGCATAAAAGTTCAGGTTATCTTAAAATACCATTTTTATTGGATTGTTAGGATTTATGTAGCTGTAAATAGACAAATATTTTCCATATGTCAACACTGAGGTGAGCAAATCGAATAGGGTTCGTACACAGCAGTCTTAACACCCAGGGAATATTTGCATCAGTCCTTCCCCAGACTGGATTTTAATAAATACAGAAGGTCGTTCGAACTTTATGGAAACGATTTTGATAGTTAAGTTTTATGTATAAATTCCGTATTTTTTGCGGTGATTTGCTTCTGTCTGATAGCCATGGTTCTTGACAATAGCTCTAGCTCGAATTTTCCACGAAAGTCAACTTTGTCTTAGTAGTGTCATGTCAATTTTTCCCCATTCCTATTGGTTTTCCAAAGTCCGTTCAGTGTTCTTGGATGCCGTTTTCCTAAGGCTCGTTTAAATAAACCGAAAGCGTAAAAGTCTATTGGAGAAGTGTCAGGTGATTTTACAGGTGTTTCATTAAATGGGATACACTTTATTTCTGTATTTGATTCCTTCTTTGCTAAATAAGCGGCAGTTGATTTAGACGTGGGACTAGAGGCTTTGTCCATATGAAGCTCAACTTTATGAATATCCTTTCCATATAAGGCTGGAATTTCTTCAAAAATTGGTTCTAAAACATTTTCCTGATAGTAGGGTGAATTAATTTTATCTGAACTTGAGACTTTTTTGATTTTTAATTTGACGTTGTAACAAAATCCCTCAACTACTATCATGAATCCCTTTGGGAACTTTTCTGTACACTGACGAAGTCATTTTGTACGGTCATTCCCATCAGTTGAGCAATAGAAAATTGATCTTTTTTTTATTACAGTCACTTAAATACACCCATGCCTCATGGAGTGTTACCACAAATTTCCATTTTTCAGTAGCTAGTGTTTTTCATATAATTTTCTACAATTTTGTTTTTCTTTCAGCAATATGCTTTGGCAAAAGCAGATGAACTTTAGGTTTAAACATCTTTTTTTACTTTATGAATGCTTTTACTTACAGTGCCAGAAGACATTCCTAGTTTCGATGCAATGGATCTTTGAGTCGGCGGATTTTCTTTTAGGATCAGAGACTTCACTTTCTTGATATTTACCTGCGTTCGAACAGTCTTAGGATGAGATTTTGCTATCAAGTTTTCACTTTTACTTTCAGTTAGACTTTTTTTCTTTCAAATTCAATATATTATAAATACCTTTATTTGAAATGCCCTAACCATGATTTTTACACCGCTTTATAATTTGTTGATACGAATATTTTTCCTCGGAAAGTGCAGTTACGTAACCTTCGAGCGATCTATCAATTTTGGGAGCCATTTTCAAAATAAATCTTTTATTTTACATTCCAATCAAAACAAAACCATAGCAGACGATTATTCTGAAGTTGCCAAATTGTTATCTCAAAATGCAAACAACAAAATAAATTACAAAATTCTCTCCATAAAGTGCGAACGACCTACTGTATGAATTGTCATATAAAATATTACTATTATTTTTTAACTGAGAAGAGGAAACGTTAGTATTTATCATTTACACATACATTCATTGACAAAATGTACCGTATAGTTACGGAAAGATATCATTTGTTGAAAGAGTTGTCCGGAGGAGGTCGAGGCAGGTATCGCAAATAACCTGCCTCATTCTTTCCACGGGAGCACTGACCAGGGGGGGGGGGGGGGGAGGCTGCAATCTGGATGCAATCTCATAGTCACGTTCAGAACAACAAGACTCTTGACCTTGCCAATAGAAAATGCCATTCAGAGTACAAAGGGTTAGGAGCTGTTCACATTTCGTCCTTCATCGTCAACATTACTGTTATTGAAATATATTTAACAAATTACGAACTTCTAAACGAGTAGCCACGAAATTGTTAAGATATGTGATTCGTTTAAAATATGGCACTACGAGTAACGCTGACGATGACGGGCGTAGTGTGAACAGGCCCTTAGACGATAACCGGGGAAAACAAAGAGAGTAATAACAAAAAATTAATTACCCATGCACAACAATTATCAGTAAAATTATCATAATTCTGAAATTAACTGTTAGAGCAGTGGTTCTCAAATTGAAGGGGGGAAGGGGTGCGCTGCCCTCGGGAGGCGTGAATGTTATTCAGGAGGGGATGGTTAGCCAAAAAGAAGGATACGCATAAAAAGGATGAGAATCACCGGTTTAAAAATAACTAGTTTAGAGGTTTTGTCAGTTAAAAAAGAATACCAAAAAATCAAATTACTTCATCAGCTTGGAACATGTCCTTTACGGATAGTTTTGAGCCTTTATGTACATATATATTCGTTTGAATTTAGTTCGGGCACATAATAATTAACATTCTTTTATTAAAGCATATCAACATTTAAAGAAATACTTTCAAACTAGAATCTATTAATCTAATTTTGTGCACTTTGCAAAGACTTGGCAGATGCGTCTTCATTTGTGTCGGTGGAAACCTTCATCCAATTCTCCAATTTATGATGAGCACCGGAATTACACAGAAGATCGCGGATTTCTGTTGACAGAATTTAGATAAGTAGTAACTTCCTTTCTGATAGCTTTCAGAATAATCATTTTTTATTATTATTCGAGACGAATCGAAAGGAAGTTCACTATACGTGTGTTTACATTTGATCCATTTCACTTGTGCTGATAAAATATCATCTAAGAAACGTCAAGAGAATGAAAGAGTTTATATATAATCACAAAAATGTGCAGTTCCGTTGATGAAAAATGACATCAACGGAAACTGAAAAGAGAGGAACGATTTTCCTTCTTTATATCCATAACTAAAAGATTATAAAACTGAAAACAAATGAACAAAAAAAGAAGCAACAATGGCTCCCTTTTCTTGTACTTCTATAACCATTGTTTAATCTTCAGTAGTGCAAACAATGCAAACAGACAAGGATGTGTGTGTATTATTTGTCAGATAACGCCCCTCGCCAGGTGAACCAGGCAATTTCTATGACCCGACGCCATCTAGTCTACGAAATGACATTAAAAGAGAAAGAAGTCACACCCAGGCAACGCCCTTGGCAGACGTTAACTAATGGTTGTCCCAGTCAGCTGTTCGAAGAAACCGCCATCATGTCACCATCGACGAAACCAATCACGGGACAGAACCTTGACGTCACAGCGGTCGTCTGACCAACCGGAGGCTAAGTCCCTCCACGTGGCTGGGAGCGCGAAGTTCAGAGAAGAGGAGAGAAAAAAAATCAAGAGATTTTAGACTTGGGTCACATCTCATCCAGAGAAGTCCATTTCTCAGAGGTCCTGGAGAAGCCGATTACTACACTCTATCCCGGAGGTATTTTATCTTCAAAGCAGAACGCTCTAGAGAATTCGTGCCGACCCTTCTAAGTCCTCGGAATTGTTCATTTATAGGAACCAGGAGAGTTCCTGTAGTTAAAAGATCATCTAGTATCTTTTGAGACTAGCACGGTCTAGTATATTCGCATCCCGCGAAAGAGTTATTCCAACCTTGGAAAATTCTGACGAACTGTCTTTCGTTGCTGACTTCTTGTTAGATAAATTACAGGCTACTGTGAAGGCCAGTTTCCTCTATGTCTAGAGGCTGTTTAACTAAAACTGTAAATATTCTGTACAAAGCATCTAATCAAGAATTTTAAAAAATGTATAATTAATTCAGTAGACTGGACTCGGAAAATCTTCAATTATTCGCTACCCTGTGCCCAACATATTACATTATATACCAATGACGAGTAACAATCTCAAACAATGCTTAATAGACAGAGTTAATAATTACCAAATATTATTATATCAGATCTCATAAGATATACGAGATGCTAAAATCCTTCCTTTTAGGATTAGTTAAGCATCACTGACAGTAATAAACATTCTCCATAAAGACTAGGTTTCTAAATGGCTCATACTTCAAGTTACATTTAGAAATGGCATAGTATCAAATCCGTCTCAGCTCGAAGTTTACTCAACAAAAACCCGGAAATATTCTTTATATTAATACATATTATTTGCATTAATAAGGGGGAAGATAGTACGTATGAAGTGTCCACATCGAGTTATCTGAACTTTCCTGTAACAGAAGACGTCTTATATTTTACGGGTTTCAGGTTGCATCAATGCGATGAACGAAAATCCATTAATGTTCTTCGGTTTATAAATAGTACGTTCTGTTCATAAAAGAATGAAATATACGACGTAAGAATAATCAAATAATTCCCGTTTAATCAAAATTTGGTATGTTAGAGTGGCATATGGAATACGATATTTCCGGGAAATTAGTGAGAAGGTATTAAGCAACTCTGAAATTGTGATACATATCTCTTTCAACCAGTCTTAGATTATTAAAAAATTCAAGAAGGAAAGTCCATACCAATGTTTCTTCGAACAGTGTTCAACGGAACCATCGGATACCATGAAAAAGAATTGAAGGTTCTCTTATAAAGTGTCATTAAATAAAATTCTGTAAAATATTGAAATGGGTAGCTCATGAAATATATCGCACCACGGGAAGAAAAGTGACACAACTCAAAAATGCAGGATTTGAGAAAAATCCGACTACTTTTAAAACATCGATTTTGACGTAAATTCCGAAATTGTTTTTATTTCTTTTTCTTAAAGATTGTAAATTTATGTTTCTAAATCTGCTCTTATTTTTTCGATACGATCATTAGAAATGAAATTAGAGCGATTTAAAGATTAGCAGAGCTATGAATTTCAATACAAGTTGAAAACTTTAATCGTGTTTTCTAAAGAACTTATTTTTCATCAAAAATGTAAACGACTCTTGTGATAATTCAAAATCTAATCATGATATGTCAATGAAATTTTTCATGTAAAATATAAACAATTGTTTTTGTCTATATTCGTATTATTTTTATCTATCTCTGTTGGATTATTTATTTATATGAAATTTTTCATGTCGTTTTTCATACTACTAAGAATGTAATGGACTACAGATTTGTTTCTAGGTATATTATTTGTTGATTTATAGCTGCATTTATAAAAAATCTCATGGAAAATTACTAAAATTTTACATGTAATTCCACATAATGACCTTATTTCTTTTTTAGATTTTAAGATATCGATTAGCTTGTAGGTCATTACACTTAGAAGGTACTTCCGTACATTTCACAACAAAAAGTTACTGTTATATGCATAGAATTGTTTTAGAGCAAGAGCCGTTTCCGTAAAATTTTGCTAAATTTCGACCCAATTATCCCAATTTTAAAAAAATTTGCATGGTTAATGTCTATTTTTTCATAATTTTCGAGTTTGATGTTATATTCCTTCAAAAAATAAGATAGAAATTTTTGCAAGTACAGTTTTTCAAAAAAAGGGCTACTAACGTAGTCGGATACCTTAAGAATACTATACAGCTTGAACTAGCATTACAATAAAACTGATACAACTGCCCTCAGGTGGACAAATTGCGAGATAGAGATGTGTCGCTTTTCATGCACGATGGGGCATTACATACATATTTTTCATGACAACCTCAAAATTGCCATTTTTTGACTTGTGTCACTTTTCTTGCCGGGCTGCGATATGTATATATTCCCCTTACTTCAAATTGTTATAAGTGCTGTGAAAAATTTGGGAACCACTGATCGAAATGTGTGGTGTTATGGGATTTAAGACTGAGTGTGCAAACTGGATTTATCCCTCCACGCATACCCTGTTCATCTGTAACCAAAACATTAAGTGAATTACGAAGTTAGAGTAACCTTGAGGCAAATGAGTTGAGGTAGGGCATGGGCTACCTTAGAGAGATGAAATTGAGTTGACCCCTAAAATTCTTGTCCTTATTAGAATTTTAGGGAGGAACAGTTTCTCTCAAAATGAGGGAAATGTGTGGGCCACTAAACTCGTTAACATTCTTCCAATGAGCATTACCTAAAAGACTCTTGTAGGGAAATTTTGAAGGAACATTAGCATTTCCTGTCTCCACTACGAAACAACTCAAACATCGCGTGTAATGTGTATCAACCCACTGATATAACTGAGCATTGATTCAAGTATTCTACCAAATAAACAGTTCTGGTTGTTTGTGGGACTTTAATTTCTATTTATCCATTCCTCATATAATCGCATTTTTTTTAGGCCAACGGCACAGGATGTGGGCACATGAATTTTTTTTCGTTATCATTCTTTTTTTTTTTTTTTTCGACAAGGCTAGCCTTTCTTCCACCGTGATTTTTTTGGTCATATGTTTGACGAACGATCTAATAATCATTCTTTCGAACGGGTGGAACCTTCTGGAACATAAATAACGCATTGCCTTTATCTTCTGGAAGAGTCTTTTTAAAAATGATAGATTTCAATGAGTAATTAGTAAACGCTAAAATACAGAAGGTCTTTCGCACTTTATGGAAATGATTTTGATAGTTAAGATTTATGTATAAATGCCGTATTTTTTTGCGACGATTTGCTTCTACCTGATAGCCATGGCTCTTTACAATAGCTCTAGCTCGAATTTTCCATGAAAATAAACTTTTTCTTAGTAATGCCATGTCAATTTTACCCCGTTCCCCTTATGAGTTCAAAACCAGTTTCGATAAAGACACAAAACTCCCAAATCAACAGCATAATGAATAATGTGACAGTTTGTAATCGGTATCAGACATCGACAAATATCTAAAATACTGTATATTAGAATATATATTATCTATAAATAAAAAGAATTCTATAAAGGAACTCACGACCTGATAATAAGTCATAAAGTCCATGCGAAAAGAACTGAAAATAGCCCAAGAGAAGGAGGGGATGCACTACAGTGGTTGGAACGGAACTTATTTAAAGAGCATAAGGAAAAAATTAAATTTTCTGAAGGTTAAAGGAGTTGGATAATTTCGTATATTAATATCTGTCAGCAATAGGGTGAGTAATATCGACAACAGGGCCTTAATTTCTGATGGCTCAAATAGTTTTATCACATCAAAAAAATAAAATAAAATAAAATAAAATAAATAATAATAACTGTACCTGAAGTGGCGTAATGAGTGGGGTCATGGTTGATTCTGTAGAGAACAAAGTTCTCCGTGTAATAACTAAAATGAAACCTGCAACAACTAAAAATCCTGCACTGAGGAAATCACCTATTAATGATTTGTATTTCCAAAAATACATTTTTAAGAAAATTTTTCCAAGTCTGATTCAAAGACCCGATGACTTAAATAATCTAACGTAATAAGTTATAGCCCAATGGTTGGGGGTTTGAATTCGGAATTAGTTTGGAGAAATCTGGAAATTGTTTTAATCCCTTCAGTTAAGGTCTGGAATGAACATAGTAAGTTATCCCCCTTCTGCTAGATGAGCTTTCTGATTTAACAGAGAAAAACATCACGCGAAAGCGTCTGGGGATTGTTTGAGAGGGAAATAGAAAACAACAACATTCATTTTAAGCAGTTATTATTTAACATACATTAAAAAAGTTCAAAACATCTTTTTTAGATGTTGAAAGAGTGTCATAATCCTCAATGTCAGTATGTTCACTGTCACTTTCCTCCACTTGCACCGGTTCACACCCCTCCTCCTATAAATCAACTTCTGAAATTACCACCTCCTTCCTGATATCGATTTCGGAGTCTTGGTTAGCTGAGTTTGTAGTGATGTCATCATCTTCCGGAAAGTTGGTACATTCTTGCCCTTTACAGTGGTAGCAAATTGTAGAACAATTGATGCCAGCTTTCCTACAGCTGCAGGCCAAAGTACAATCTTTTGTACATTTGCATGATATCACAGACAGGAGTGCTGGAGGAACTGGTTCCTAATGGGTGGTGACTGGGAACAACCCATGTTTGGTTTTTTCAACCCCAATTCAAGGGCATTTGTCAAATCCACTCAAAAGTTAAACCTATAGGTATGCATGGTGAGATTGTTCGCGTGCAGCGGCTGTAGTGGGAGACAGAGACGCTATATTGAAATTATTTTTTATTAGTGATTTTTGAAAAAGGTGAAATATCAAAGAATCCAATGTTTCTTCACTGCCCTTTCCTCCATATAAGACTATCAAAAATCTTTGTCCTACTTCAACGATTTCATCCGGACATGCATTTTCATCACGGAAAATGTTAACAACTTGTTGCAGTACAATACTGTCCAGAACGTTGATCAATTTCTTGTTCCCTTGTCTAAAAAGAGTGGATGTGGTATCGCAACCACTGAACGCATGAAGAAACAAAATATTGTCCGTTATAAGAAATAATAATTATCCACAATAAAAAGCCTCATCTGCCTTACCTCTCTCAGGCTTCAAGAAGAAATTATTTTCGGAAGTAGCGGATGCTGCCATTATTACCAACAGGTCGATATCTTCACCAACTACTACAACAGATTGTGATCCGTTTTCAATTTCCAAAGCACTTTGATTATTAGACAGTCAGCATCTTCGTCAGCTTACTTCACAACAAAACCTTCTTTTTGAAGCTGCACGTATAACAAACATACTTATAAGCAGTTGTTTGTCTCATAATTTAATAGAAATTTCTCTTCGGATACAGTGGATGACATCGACGCATCAAACATAACATGATCAGATATGTGTTTCTTCGTTAATCTGATACGTTCTGCTGATTTAGTACTTTTTGAAGCAATATCTTCAGTGTAACCTTGAAAAAATATTGTATACCCCTTCATTGAAGGGCCTTTTGGCATATTCAACACTTTTTTGCAGGATGCAAGAAAATAAATCATTTGCCTGCCACACCACATGATGCAACAGAAATCCACCATCATCCCCATGACATGCTAAACTGAAATGTACAACATCAGTCGTAGTAGAAAACAAGTCATAAAATACTGACTTGCGGGTCTTGCGCAGTCCTCCTTCCTCAAAGAGTGATAATGGAAAAGGAACAAACTCAAACTAAAAACATTTTTGTATCTCTGCTTCAGACTTTTTCAGGAAGGAGATTCTTCTGAAATTGTGTCAGGATTTGAAGAAATAAATTCCTCATGAACTTTTACATGAGCAGTTGAAAGCATTTTAACTCGCCGTTTCTCCTCCTTTCGCCGCTTACCCTTCATTATAATTTTTTTCGGAAGAAGCATCAAGGATTCAGGAACTACCTCTGCTACATTATTGAGGAAGCTGTATAGTTTGGGGTAATCATTAATTGAATGTTCCATGGACCTCATGTCTTCCAGTATAATTCCAACAGTTGCTACCACGACACGGAAACGCTCCTATTCCATTTTCCCCGTGATTCAGACCACTTATTTGAAAGAATTATGTACCCCGTATTGCGGAAACAGATTATTGGTTCTCTATTATTTCATACGGCAATGACGGCTTCATAACCTTATTTGTCTTGCAACCTTTTTTTCAATGCCTTTTCACTTGGAATATACCCTTCAAAATCCTCCAAAAGTCATTGAAGGAAAACTGGCATTCGTCTTTATTTTCCATCAAATGTTGGCAAATACACAGTCCAGTCACATTAATGTGACTACCTGTCAAAATACAGAATAACCACCTTTCGCAGAGCGGACCGCTGTGAGACGTTCAGGAAGAGAGTCAATTAGGTTCCTGAAGGTGTTCACTGGGATGTTGAGTCATGCCGACTCCAGTGCCGTGGCCAGCTGAGCTAGATTACGCGGGCGAGGATCCATGGTGCGAACGACCCGATCGAGGTGGTCCCACAGATTCTTGATTGCGTTCAAGTCCGGGGAATTTGCTGGTCAAGGGAGTACGGTAAACTCATCCTGGTGCTCTTCGAACCACGCACGTACATTGCGAGCTTTATGACACGTCGCATTGTCCTGCTGGTAGATGCCATTATTCTTAGGAAAAACAATTCGCATGTAGGGGTGAACATGGTGCTCAAGGATAGATGCATACTTGTGTTGATCCATCGTGCCTTCCACAATGATGAGTGAACCCAGAGAATACCACGAAAACATTCCCCAGACCATAATGCTCCCTCCTCCAGCTTGGACCCTTCCGGCAATTGTTGCAGGGTGTTTGCTTTCAGACGTGTCACGCCGTATACGCCAACGTGTATCTGTCCGATGGAGCATAAAACGTGATTCATCGGAAAAAGCCACCTGTCTTCACTCAGTGGAAGTCCAGTTGCGGTACTGGTGTGCAAATTCCAGCTTTCGTCGCCGATGAACAGCAGTCAGCATAGGTGCATTAACCAGACGTCTGTTGCGGAGGCCCATACGCAGCAACGTTCGCTGAACCGTCGTTGTGGAGACACTGTTGGTAGCCCCTTGGTTCATCTGGATGGTCAGTTGCTCAACGGTAGCACGTCTATTCACCCGAAAACATCTCCGCAGCCGTCATTCACCTCTGCCATTTATGGCCCGTGGTGCACCACATTTGCCCCGTCACTGATTTTGGATACTGCCATTTCGCCATGCACTGTATACTTTTACCACGGCGGCCCGCGAACAGTTTACAAAATTAGCCATTTCGGAAATGCTTCCACCCTTGGCCCGAAAGCCAATGATCATGCCCTTTTAAACGTCGGATAAATCGCTCCGTTTCTGCATGACTGCAAGAACTGAAATGTTTTCCGAATGCCTACAACACACTTTATATATCCACAAAATTTGCTGATTACACATGCCTTCTGCGATTGGTTATTTAACGTTGACTTCAAAAGTAGGCGGTGGTCACATTAATATGACTGGACTGTGTATATTCAAAGGCAGCTGTCCCATGTCGTCTTGAGGACGGTCCCATCCGTT
Organism: Dolomedes plantarius; assembly: GCA_907164885.2. Classification (NCBI taxonomy): domain Eukaryota; kingdom Metazoa; phylum Arthropoda; class Arachnida; order Araneae; family Dolomedidae; genus Dolomedes; species Dolomedes plantarius. The sequence continues at coordinate 169,854,025 of OU015494.1, forward strand.
GAAACTTTCAATAATTTTTTTAAACACGAACTGTGATACCTCCCTTTTACCTTAATTAGTTGATTTAACGGTTTGATTCGAAAACTAACCTGTTCGCTTCATTTATCACCTCTCATCTCAGTAGATTTTAGGACTGGATTCCTAAATTCGGTGGTTTCAATACGATGAACTTTTTCACGTCAGTCAACTGTTTTTTTCATTTCTCTTTGGAAGAATGCTTCTGATACCTCCTCACCACACAGTACACAGTGTACTTTAAAATCCAAATTCTGCACGTCTGATTGTGTTAACCAATCTTTTTCCTTGCCTCTTGCTGCGGGAACAATATTTTAAAAAGCGGTTAAATAGGATATGGCAGCTGGGTTTAGGAGTGTCAACTGGTTGAGCTTGCCTTCCTCTAGTAACAAGAGTCCTGCACCTCCTTCGTTCGCTCCCCCCACCCCACCCCCATCTTCAACCTCCTTCGTTCTCATTTGTACTTTTATTCTCTTTATATAATAATACTACGTCATATTAAAACTACATCATATTTCTAATATAATATCCGAAATAAACAATACTTCCCATTATTTACGAGTCATTTTTGAAGTACTCTTAAAATTATAAAATAAATGCATTTTTCTTTTTGTTATTAATTTGCTCGTAGAGGCTAAAGCTCGCCTAGCAGAAGGGGGAAACTTAGTTTGTTCATTCCAGACCTATACTGAAGGGATTAAAACAATTCCCAGTCTTCCCCTAATTACTTCCGAATTCGGATTTTCTTTTTACTCCCCGACCACTGGATTATTAAGCAACTAAACCATTTTATAATTTTAAAAATATATATTTTTACCTCTGAAACTTCAAGAAATCAAATGCAGTTGTAGAAGTAAAATAAACTATCAAAAAATACCTTTCTCATGTCTATATTAATTTTAAATAGAAATTGGGCTACTTAAGGAAGTTATCCAAATAAACTACCGTTTTCATACTCAAAACGTTAAATGGAGTCTTCGTGTTACGTATTTTTACCGCTGAGTTAAAATAACGAGCTTTGAAGAGAAGGCTAGCTTTATGATGATGACAAAAGTTTTATTTTATTTTGTTTTATTACGTTTGTAGAGTAAAGTGAAGAGGGGAATTAGTGGTTGGAGTGTTATTCAGAGATTAAATAGCAGGATAGGGCAAAAAAGGTGTATGCCTGCAAGTTTATTTTCTATATATGCGTTTTATAAAGACATTACATTGTGTTTTTCAGTATGTTTGATAATGGCTATTCTGAAAGAAATCTTGATTGTGAGCAGCTGTAAATCTATGAAATGAAGAAATATAAAATTGGATTCATCCAAATTATACGTTAATGTTTGTATATTAAATATTAGCTAACTGTTAGTTAATATTTGACTTAAATTGATACCTTTACTAGTAATGCGAGTGGATTAAGGGAAAATTAACTAGAAAGAAATATATACCAGAGTGCAGCTGTTGAGAAAATATTTGTAGCTGTCCCGTGAGAGTTTTAAATTTCTTTAGTAGAAATTCAACGCGTGCATACTTGTACATCATTTGAACATGTATTAAAGATGAAAAAAAAAGTAAGTTGGTAGTAATATAACGTGTACATAACTATCGCGAATCCCTTTAAAGCCCTTCTACCGTATGATAGTTAATCAACATCTTCTGCGAAGGGAACTGCAATAAAGTTACGACGAGAAATGTCATAATTTGCATCATACTGCAGGATATGGAATTAGAGGAACTTAAGTGATGTATCCGTTCCATTTCAACTAACCTTTAAACTACAATTTTAGTTACATTCAAGATATGCTGTAATCTTATTTTCACCTTTCAAAGTGTTCCCTTTTATTTATATTACCATTATCACTCTTATAACTTTCATTATTAAAATTTTAACTTTATATTATTACCATTATTAAAAATTTCCTTTTATTTAAATTATTAATTATTTAATGTTTACTTCTAGTTCAAACTAAGCTTTTCAGAACTTAAATTTCACAGATATTTATTAACTTTAATTAAAAATAAAACGGCTAACATAAATTATTATTAGTTTTAGAGAGCTCAATTTGGATAGTAATTTTCAAAAAATGAAATGGTATTATAAAATCAACATAGGCCTAAAATGCGCCATAAATTACAAACTATGCAGTAAAAATGTTGAAAAAATTCTTTTGTCTATTAGTTTAAATTTCCTCTAAATCACTGGCTTTTATGCAACCCAGAAAAAAGGAAAAATAATCCGTATAATTTTAGTAAAATATGCTTTTAGAACATCGGAAGAAACTCGAAGTATTTTAGTTTTATATAAATAACTAAGGAAACATATATGCAAATATACTTTGTTTGAAATAAGTAAATTTAGAATGATACTTAGATATTTTTAATGTGATATAGGCATGTTGTACTTTTTTGGTTAAATACAGCAATAAAATATGCTATATTTAGTTATATGAACCTTGAAAGGCATAGTTTGAAAAACTACAGTATATCATGAGTCTGTCGTTTCACTATTGACCATAAAATTACAGATCTCAAATAAAATGGTTGTTTTCCCGTAACACGTTGGATCTTATTTCAACTCTACAGAAACCAAAGATTTTTTTTTCCAATGCGGAGGCACTTTGTCGGACAGAAACCAAAGAATTTTTTTTCTCTTTTTTAAAAAATGTGTCGTGTCTGCTGTGTCAACCCCTTTTGCCTTGTCCCTGCTACTTTCCTCTCAAGGAAGCAGGGGGAGTAGGGCGATGACCCCCGTCTCGATATAAGAATTCGAGAGAGTGGGGTGTTCGCAGACGATGCCCCGTGCAGAAGGTGGGGGGACGATGCTGCTGATGGTCCACGCGAGAGAAGGCATGTGGTGTTTGGTCTGCTGTTGTTGGCTCGAGGGAGCGGTGCAGACCAGAGTAAAGTGCGTGGGTGTATTGAGACCCCGAAGACGCACTAGGCCTTTGTTAGATAGCAGTCAGAATGCGATGACTGACGTAGTTAGCTAGTTGTACAAAAAAAACTGTAAAATAAGTTTGTAAATAGATAAGTATTGTGATTGTGTTGTGAAACAAAAAAAAACACTTTTGGATGTTCACTAATGTGGTCCTGAACTGTATGATGTGAAAATTTACTTGTGTACCACCGCAAAAGTCCTGAACAACGGAACGAACCAAAGCGAATCTGTAAAAGTGATAGGTTCGACAAAATGGTATAAAATTCCATCGGTTGTATTGAAATGTGTAAGAGAAATTAATTTAATTTAAATGAATACACATAAAATTAAGAAAAAAAAAGCTACTATGCAAAAACAATTTCAGAACATATAGGGCCATTTCTAAATGTTAAATAATGCAACACATTGTCAAGTATGAAGTTACACCAAATTCAAAAATCAAGAACACCGTTGGAGCCGAGAGCTCTATTTCAAATTTTAAATACATTTTACAGTTCCTATACAGATAAAAAGAAAGAAGTGAGTAGATTATATAAACGGAATAAAAATTTTTTTTTTTGTTTTGATGGCTTTTAACTCTTTATTATTTGAGGTATATCAAAATTTTTTCGCACAGAAATTAAAAGTCACATTCTGCTTATATAAAAGTGAAAATATAACTACTACCTCTAAATAATTAGCATACTAAAAAGATATTTTATTTGAAGAAATTAAATATATTGTTACGAATTCCCAGTTCGGGTTCATCGATTGAATGGACTATGAATAATACAGAATAAAAATAAAGATTTATTTACAGGAAGTCGAAATACTACAGCTTACAGATCGTCAGAAACTGACTAAAGTGCTTCTCTAGTTCACAGAAGTACGGGAAAACTCAACACAAAAGACGCCGCATGAAGTCGCACTTATCGCTGCATAAATCTCAGCAATTCTCTGATGAAAATCTCACAGCTAACAATGGTGCTTTTGACAAGCTCCAAGCACACTCAAAACTGAAATCTGAACCCTACCTCAAATCGAGGCTGTATTTATAACTTCTTGAGAGTCTAACGATTTCCACAATGTTCCAGAAAATTCCAAGCTTAGAAATGTCGCCAAACTTGACGCCAAGTCACGCCAAAAAAAAGTCACCAAAAACTTTGCCAACAAGCCAATATTTTCCAATTTGGCGAGATACCCTAGAAACCCTATACTAAATGCATGGTACTGCAGAAATTTAGCTAATATGACTATGTACATGGAACAAACGATAATAATGCATTATTTTACAAGCAGAATAACAATTTTGACGGTAATTTAAGCTAAAAACATAGATTAATTTACAAAATTCGTAACAATATTTTCTCATTATTTAAACAGACTTCTTTGTAATGTACTATTTAACAATGTTTAACTTCAAGAAAATAATTTTTTTTACTCTAAATATCCATGAGAAAAATAACTCGGCAAATTTAAAAAATGTGAATCAAGCACAGATGCAATACGTTGCATTAGAAAATTTATAGAAAAGCAATTTATTCACATTCAATCTCTCTCTTCACTCTTTCGTTCCGTCTCATCCCTAAGAAAAAATAATTAAAGAAACATTTATTTTAAATGAATAAACATTAAGTTATAAGGGAATTGTAGTTATTAACAAATTGTAATGAAAGAAAAATTAAAAATAACAGATTTCATAATTCTGTAAAAGACGAAAAGGAGTAGTGTGATTTAGAACTACGAGTACTATTTTCATTAATATGGGTAACGAGGTATAGGTCTTTCAGTAAGAAAAATTAACTTTGAAATGAAAGAACTATGAAACATCTTGCATTTTTAACCCTTTGAGGGGTGCCGTTTACTGGTAGGTTACTGGTAGGTTACTGGTAGGTTCGTTGGTTGAATTTTGGTGCACCATGAACTTCTAGTAAAAATACTTATTGTATAAAAATGTAAAAAAGAAAAAATTAATATAATGCGAGAATATGAGCAGTGATTTACGAAACTTTTCAATTAACTCAAGATTTCAGATGCCTGCATTGATTAATTTCAGATACCTAAATTGGTGGTACTCAAATCACTAATTTGACCGTAATACAATATTAATAATCTGTAATACAATAATAGTAATCAGTTTATATTAAGATTTTGCAATCAATAACTGGCTACTGTAGTTGAAGAGAAAATTAAGAGAATAAATTAGCACAAACAGGTTCCAGGTTTCTTGTAGAAAAGCAAAGTACCCATTTCAGAAACAATAAGAAATCATATTCAATGACAGCCGCAGGTTTTTGATGGTTGATTTATTACCTACAACTACAAAGATCATAGGCGTACAAACTCCTCCAAAGATATGTCAACCATAGCATTTCATTGCGATAAAACGATGCTGTATGTAAAGATAATACATTTTTTAGAAAAACTGAGCATAAAATATATTTATACGAGGGGGTGCCAAAATCGAAAGATTATAAAATCACGATGTTGAAATTTCACTTGAACGTTACACAAAAGAAAGGTATGACCTTACTAACATTTTTCCGGATCGAAGTACAGCGCAAGCGTTGAACTTAAGGGCCTGTTCACATAGGAGTCCGTTGCGTAGCGTTAAGGGAAAGATGACGTTGAGACGAAAATAAACCAATCATAGGCGTTAAAAATTTCATTGCTAATCGTCTGGAGGCCTATGATTGGTTTATTTTCGTCTCAACGTCATCTTTTCCTTAACGCAACGCAACGGACTCCTATGTGAACAGGCCCTAAGTCAACTTCAACGCTACGAATGACATCATTGTGTTGAGCTTTGTGATTGGTTAACATTTTTAACGCTGACGCTGCGCTTCCTTCCTATGTGAACAAGGCCAAATACTTAAGGTGTGTGGAGCCAAAAGTCAAAAGTTAGGTAAAACTGAATGGCGCGGTCTCCCATTCTGGCCAAGGCATTTTTTGCGCCAATGGCTTGGCTCGTTGATGGGTTTGCTAGAATGGTTATTTTAAGCACTGCTAATTTTCCCTTCATGGTTCTTCGTTTCTTGTTGCGGAAAATCCACTACCGCAGGGACGTACCGCAAGTCCAAATACAAACGCGATACTGCACAGTAGACGGAAATAGTGCTACCTCACGTGGATCCATCTACCGCCGGCTACGCCATGAATCTTCTAGCGATATAATCAGTAAAACAAAACACAGTAAACATTGGCTTTGTTTGTATAAATTCCGTTGCCATATTTGTCAATAAATCACTTGGGAGCGTACAATTCAGGTTTAACTGACGAACGTTTTCAACAATCTGCCAATTCGTAAACTTATAAAACCCCGTATACGTCATTTGCAAAATACTTAATCTAAAGAAAACAAATAAAAATATACATTCAACTTCAATATATTACAAATGTAAGGCATTAATCTTCAATCACTTACGAATGAAGCATTGCCGAGATGAGTTCAAATTTTATAATAATCCTCTACGATGAAAAAAATTCCTGCCATAATATCGAATTCTGCTACTTATCACCTTATTTGGCGTCTTTAGCGAAATCTTAAAACTTAGAAAATTCGTTACCATGTTAGGCGATAATCGCCTGGGACCGCACAATTCAGTTTAGCTAAATGATATGTTAAAACTACAAGGGGGAAATAAAACCCAACATAATGTTGTTGTTGTTGTTGTTGTTGTTGTTGTTGTTGTTTCCAATGACCCCTCGCCGGAATTTATTCCAGACCAGGTCTATATAGGACAGCGGGATGAGGGGTGCGGCTCCGATTTAAATGGCACAAGGGTCGGAGTCTGATATAGCAGGGAGCCACCTCAATTTTGACCGAGCATCCCCCAGGGGGGATATCTGGCAGGATCGTACCCTCTCCTATCCTCTCTGACCTCATAGAGGGACTTTCAAGGTCTACGTATTTAACGTGCCCATATCCAGCCTAGACACGGAGGTATTTAACGGCGGTTGTCGGGATTCGATCCGAATACCCTCAGCACTGAAAGCCGACACGCTACCTCTAGGCTACCTCGAACCCCAGCATAATATTAATAGCGTGATGGGAATTTTGACCAATCAAGTATTTCTTTTTAAATTTGGAACAGTCCAGTTAAAATATTTATTACATAAAAATGATAAAGAAAGGAACACGATGCGAGAGTTTATACATTGAGTTATGAAACTTTCACTTCCCTTATTTGGCAGAAATTTCTTTCTGATGTTATTTATAAGACAGATGAAGTGAAACATAAGTTGGAGTTGTGTAAAAACCACATCTCCCCTCCATCAACTAGTGAATGCCAGGTGGAAAGCTAGCTGGTTTTTGTATCGTGTACTGAACGATAATAATCAATCACTTTTTCTTCGGTTCAAAAAACATGATATGCAATATATCCATGTTCGGTCGCAAATGTCTACCATGATAAATGCTTCTATTGTGCCTCAGACTAACTGGAATGAACGCTAGAACATAGCAAGTATATTTTTTAGACTCCTACAAGATTTGGTCTTGAGAACCTTTACTATATTTTTAACCAAAAACAGGATTTTAGGGATTTTTAAAAATGATGCTGGGACATCGTTGTACAGCTTTTTTATGTTTAGGAAGAAGCAGCTAGCAATTGGACTCATTGCTTGAAGCCCTTATTACAAATAGTGCCCAGTTCTGTCTTATTCAACTCATAAAAAGCCAGGTGATGGCCGAATGGCTAGGGCGCTGGCATTCAGTTCAGTTCCGGTTGGTTCGAGTTCCACTGTCAACATGGATGTTTGTAGCCGTTCGCAATCGGCTTTAAACTGTAGGTTCCCGTGTAATTAGTCCTCGTGTAGCAAAAAGTTGACCGTAGCGCTCCAAACCAAAACCAAATCAACTCATAAAAACTGGAGAAAAATAACTCGAAAGTGATAAACAATGTATGTGTTAAAGTAACTTTGCAATACAAATTCTTCAACTATATCGTTATAGTGACATATAATCTGTAATTCATGCAGTTTTGGAAATTCTTTAAAACTTGCAAATTGCTAAAGATGCTATTTATGGAAAAGGTAATACATTATATATATAATAGCCGTTGTCTCTGTATAACACTTCCGGGCTGTACTCATCTTTCAATTGAAGCCCTCAGTAAACAAACAGCCGGTTAGGCTTAATTTCGATTTCAGATGTGGATCAGAATTTTTTCTTACCTAAAAACTAATATCTTCTCCATCAAATCACGTTTGTTCAGCCTATTTTTCTATAAAACATTCAGAACTAAAAAAAAAATTGGATGCTTTTAGCTGTATATTTAACAGTTTTTAAAAATCTGTTTACTTTTGCGGTGAATTCTGAAAGTACACAAACTTGAATGTGAATGAATCAAGTAGCTCAAGTATTCATATCGCGTAGTGAACTGTAAAAAACTGGATGGCAGTCTACTACTCCAATCGCATGAAAAACTAAATAAATAAAAAATAATGAAAGGGTTTGCTTTTACAAGGTGTGGATTAAATGCAATATTGTTAGATAATTCGGGATATTTTTTAACTTTCATATACTTTTTCCATTATGACGTCATTATTAGTATTATGACGTCAAAATGACGGGTTACCTTCTAGTTTACAAAAGAAAACTACAAATTTATTAAGTTACTGTAAATACATTGACCACAAATGCTTATAAAGAGACAACTCCGTGCGTTTTATTTAATTTCATATTTTGGTGCCCCAGAGGAAGCTAATCGGCTTACGGATAACTCGCTCTAAAATGGAAAAGATTAAAAATTTTATACCGTCCTGGTAAATGGTAAATAGATACTGAAATTAATTTAATGTTAAACCTGGGAAAATGAAGTGTTTCAATTAGACTTGGCTGTCTAATCCTTTTTATAATCTTTCGATGTAAATAATAAGTAAAATTCTTAGAATTTCAATTAACATTTATCGATGAAGGCCTGCATACGCATGAAAATAAAAGAGAAAATAGTCACTAAAGCGATTTTACGGGGGTTGGTAGTATATTAGAAATTTGCCATAGCAAGAAAAAGCAAAGTTGTTAATTGAACGTTCACAAAAGCAGATAATTTTGATGAGTAAAAAAGGAATTCTGCACTTCTACTTAAAGAAAAGAATTTTGGCCATCACTTACTACTGGTCTCCTCTGTCTATATATTTAAACTACACGTTTCAATTTAAGTCTGAATTTTCTGCTATTTTGAGTTTCTATGTATATAAAATTATATAGTCTATATATATAAAACAGTTCCGTAACTGACTCATTCATTCATTCATTCATTCATTCATTCACTGACTGACTGACATACAACGCACAGACCAAACCGCTGGACCTAAAGGGCTGAAATTTTGCATGGCGATTCTTCTTATAGTGTAGGGGTGCACTAAGAGAGATTTTTGAAAAATTCTTCTTAGATTTTTTTAAATTAAATTTTTAAGCTGTTTTTTTTACTTTTTTTAAGTTTGCATTTAAAATAATAATTTGAGGGTTATAAAATTTATATCACGAGAAAGATCCTAAAAATTCCTTTAAAATGAAATCTTTTTCGAATCTTTACTTTCATTTCCTGATTTTTGGTGAATTTTTAAAGATTAATTTTTAGAATTTAATTTATTAAATGCTGATCACGTGATTTCTTTTTCTGGTACTTTCAATAAATTTATCGTCACGTGCATAAAAACTAAATAGACAAAAAATAATTTTTTTTTCTTGCTAATGCGGCAGACGATTGGACATTATCCAAAAAACTATTAAAATACAGTAAAAGAAATGTTCTAGAAACTGTACTATATTAACTGCACTATATTCTTTAGTATTCTTTATATTAGATTTAATTTGAATATCTTCTTCTACATTATTTTGTCTATAAAAATATCCCTTACGATTTTTTTATAAATATATATATATTTTACATCAATTATATACATTGATCGTCGTATTTATTATATATATATTGGCATTAATTGCATACATTCACCGATGTTTTTACTTTGAATGTACTCCGTAGCGAAGCGCGGGTTTTCAGCTAGTATGTATATAAAATAAGTTGCAGTCTAGGTTACATTTTCAAAGGAGTCGTTGAATAAACACCATATGCAAGCGAATTGAAAATTTGATTAATCAGTTTTTTATTTTCTAAACAATTCAGTTCCATATAGGCCGTGGCGGCCGTGTGGTACAGCGCGTTGGCTTTCGATGCTGAGTGTGCTCGGATCGAATCCCGGCGAAGCGCCGCTTAAATTCCTCCGTTGGTGTTGTCCCATCATAGGGGGTAATGCTGGTCCGCCTATTTGGTGCCCTCATAATAAAATAACTAGCAAAACTGCACTTAATTATAGGCGAATGTCTTTACGATAAGTGCCTCCGCAATGGTACAAAAATAAATAAATAAAAATTCTGTGCCATATAAGTCTGTTTGCTTTACCTGCTAATTTTAGTAACTTAAAAGACGTATTATATACCGTAGACATTAGAAAATCACTTTTTGTAGATATATACCTATATTTAGGCAATCAGCAATGTTCATTAGATTGAACAAAAAAGGAGTAGAAAAGCATCCATAAGCCTGGTAATATGATTCAAAATATCATAACTTACTATTCTAATTTATCATTTGTTGTTCAGCCTCCAGTCACTACAGTCAGAAAAAACCCAAAAATGGTAGCAAAGAAAAAAAGAATATACTAGTAATTGCGACAGGATATTTTGTTCAGGTATGAATTCAACAGAAGAAAGTGAAAATTAACTTTAACTGGAAGTATGTGTCAATTCTTAGATACAATACATTTATACGGAGATTATTTCTAGGGGTAAACGAAATGTGCGTCACCCAACCCTTGATATAAAAAGATGTAAATACACTCATGTCCATAAATTAAGGATAATGTCATCTCCGGCAAATAAAGGTCCAGAAACAAAACAAACGTGACTTATTCATAAAGACCATTTATTAAACAAAAGATAAAGAACAAAAAAGATAGTGTATGTCTGATACCATTCATTAAAACTACGATTTTTGCTCCCTGGAGCAAAAGTATCTCCTTTACAAAAACTTAATATTATATGGTTGGTATTATGGCTAATACATTGTATGTCTCCCATGCGATGAAATACAGTCTGTAGAACGCCTAGGCATGTTGAGTATCAAATTATCGAGCTGATCTTGGGGAGGATTATTCCACTCAGCAAGCAATACTCTCCCAAGTTCCGGTACACATGTAGGTTGTGGTTGACGGGCTGCAACTCGTCGGCTAAGCATGTCCCACACATGCTCTATCGGATTCAAGTCAGGTGAGAATGCTGGCGATTCCATACGGGTGATATCCTTAAATTGAAGGCAATCGTTTACGATGTTTGCTCTGTGAGGACAGGCTTTGTCATCCATAAACACAAATTCTGCGCCCATGGCTCCCCTAAACAAACGTACATGTTTTTCCAGAATGATGTCCCGATAAATGTGGCCGCTCATGGTTCCGATTTGAACATGCAGATCTGTTCTGGAGCCCAGTATAATTCCACCCCAAACGAGCAATCCTGCACCACCGTAACGGTGTCGTTCAGTGATGTTGTCTTGGTGGTAACGGGTACTTGGCGTTCTCCATGTGAAAGTCCGACGTGAATCAGACTGCAAGCTAAACCTGGACTCGTCGGAAAACATCAGACAAGCCCACTGTGACGATGTCCACATTGCATGTTCTCTACTCCAGGCTAATCGCTGCCAACAGTGAATTACTGTGAGCGGAACACATCTGACAGGCCTGCGAGCATATAGACCAGTATTTCCCAAACGTCTGTACACGGTTTGCCTTGAAACTGTGATCTCCGTGGCTGCAGACAGCTGACTAGACAGATCGAATGCTGTGCTCCGTCTGCTTCTTTTGGCAGTTACTGCCAAATACCGGTCTTCATTCGGCGTTGTTACTCGGGGGCGACCTGTACTGTAACGTCTACTGGCATTTCCATGACCTTGGAACCGTTGCCAGAGCTTAGAGATGACTGCAAGAAGAGGCATTGAACTTGGGCACGTAAGTTCACCGTCGAACCCTCGCCGAAATATAAACACCGCAGGTAGTGGTTGCTTGAAAAGGAACAGTCTGCATGCACCGCATTCATCCAGCAGACTGCCAACTGCCAACACCCGTCACTTCCCACTAAAGTAGCTCGCTGTACGGTACTTATCTAAGAAGGCCGATTGCGACGCTCACTGGCGGATTTCCGAAATAATGCAAATTTTTTGTACTTCAGAAAACGACGTCACACGATGATGACAAGATGACGTCACTGTGCTGTAAACTCCGTCGACTTGCTGAGATGACGTCAAGGGATTAACGAAACGTTAATGCTTTAAAGGCGGCTCACGAAGTAAATATTTAAGGCTAGATAGGGAGGAAAAATGCATTCCTGCTATTTTTTTCTAACAGTATTCTTGTTTTTTTCCATTTATTTTTATCTTTTTATTTTCTAATTATGACGCCCACATGGTTTAGTGGTTAGCGTTCTGAACTGCCCCACAGTAAGCTTGGGTTCAAATCGCGAATAAGGCTTGATCGTTTCCGTGTCGTCCCCCTCATAGGGAACAATGCTGGCTCACCTATATGGTGCTCCAATATTAAAGTAGCCAGTACAATAACAAAAGGAGATTGTCTCACGGCAAAGTGCCTCCGTATTAGACAAAAAAAGGTTATAATTATGAGCAAAAGGGACTTATCCCCATCATCAAATTCATAAAGCACGTAGTGGGAGAATTTTTTGTGGCTTATGCCCCTTGACCGACAGTATATCAAATCAAGCCCATAAAGGCTATTGAGCAGAAAGGTGCGGCTCCGGTTTTGTATAACACCACAAGGGTCGGAGTCCGACTTGGCTAAAGGACCGGTTCCATAACTTTGAACCGAGTCAAGTAACGAGACCGGTACACTTGACCGGTACACTTGACCCTGCACCTCCAGAGGTAAATTTTGAGAACTTGTAGGACACTGCAGCCACGACAGATTTTTAGTGCACCAGCCGCCATTAGCGTACATGGCGGTGGATTTGTCAGTGACCGGCATCGAACCAGAGACATTCAGATCACTGGCTCGCTGCCTTTGCCAACTGGGCCACCATGCCCCGCGTGAGAATTGAAATTAGCGGATCAGTTCCTACAGGATAGCTTCAACTAGAGAGAGTTGCAGCAACCATAGGTTCCTTAAATCGTCATCAATAAATATTTCTTTAATATAAACGTTTACTTAAATATTAAATAAAATTATTTTAATAAGTACTATTTACTAAAGAGAGAGAATTAAAATGCAAAAAATGCAATGCAGTTCTGCCAAAAACAAACGCTCACTTTCCTACTCTCGCGTTGAACTTCAAATCCAATCGTTGCCTGTAAATAATTGAAAATGTTTTGATGATTGTAATCCGTTCTGACTTGATTATGCTTATTTAGGCCCTGAACAAACAACGCTTGAAAAACGGTCTCAAGTGATATTTCATTTCATTTCGAAAATGAGAAAAACTAAGGCGACAGTTCTCTTTGCTGTATTATCCCTAATCAAATAAAGCACAATAAACCAGCATTAGACTATGTCTCATATCGCCATATATTGACTCAAGCAATAACACTAAAAAACCTAATGAAGAAATGGAGCTAATAAAAGAAAAAAGGCGTAAGGACATAAAGAACAAAAAAAATAATAATAAATTCAGGGTAAGTTAACAGGAAACATGTCAAATAAATAAGCTGATTAAATAACGTAATGTTGCTGGAGTTTGATAAACTACTGTTCCGGGTATTTCAGGAAGTATGTTTGTTCACCTACATTAATTTGCGACTCAAACAGAAAATGTTTGGAATATGCGGTCTCAGCAAAGTGCATATTGACTAGCGGAACGATTAACAGGGTCCCAGTAGAGAATTTTTCAAATAGAAAGAGACAAATTATATTAAAACTACAAATTGCTCTCCTTAAATTCGAAGATATTTGATAAATTATGTCTCGCAGTTTTCCATGATATAAGAGCTTAAAAATGTTTCGCTTATCACTCAATAGTTTCAAGCAAACCATCAGAGAAAATATCATTTGATGAAATAGAATTCTTATCTTTTAAATAAAGATATATATAAAAATTTGATCCAGAAAATAAGCCATTGGACTCAGAATGGTAAAATTATTTCCGAAACACGAATAATGTTATTGCTAAATTTCCTAGTATTGATAATCCTAAAAGTAACATCTCCTACAGCTCTTTCTCATTCAAACGTACATCATTTAAACCCATCATTTAAACCCATCACTAAGTTTACCAAAGTGCCTGGACTGCCATCTGATCAGTTGGTATGTGTATGCACGAGCACACACTGTACTCGACGATAAATCTTTGTTAACCAAGCCGTCTGGATGGAGCAACATTTATAATATGGAATTCCAAGCTAATCCAATAAAAAAATAATTTTCTATATACAGTAGACGCTCGTTAATTCGAACTCGGTTAATTCGAACTTTCGGTTAATTCGAACTAATCCAAAGGCACCAAATAACTTGTATTGGAGTTAATGTTAAAAATATCTCATTAATTCGAGCTAAATTTTTATCAATTCGGTTAATTCGAACTAAAAGTTTGACAAAAAAATTTTCTTTTTCCTCAATTAACGGAGAAAATACACGCTGTTTTTATTATTTTGTGTGTCAAAATTACCTGTATTTTTTTTCTATGTAAAGAGGCACATTCCCGCATTCCTAGACTATTGCATTTCCTCTAAACGTTAGTGACTATTGTCCTTATCAGTGCTTAACGGACAAAGCGATTTTCCGTTATTTGTATCGATTTTCTTATAATTTCAGAAAAACCAGTCTTTACTACAGATTCTAGGGAGCTGCGTCAGTTATGCCTTCAGTGCAGACAAGTTAATGTGATCTAGTTTTTCTTCCTTAGTGTGTGATGTGAAAGTGTAAAAATTCAGGATGTCTACGCGTGGAAGTACAAAACCCTAATTTTGGAGACAAAGGTAGAAATTTTAAAGGGAGTAGAGAATGGCGAATGTAAAACAAAGTTAGCAGCTGACTATGGAATTTAAAAAAAAATATCTTGTCAACTTATTTGAAAAACAAGGAGTCAATTTTAGATTCATGGGAAAAATCAAAATTTGCTTTGAGGAAGGAAATAGGGTTTGACGGTTTTTCAAACCCGGTTTTAAAAAACCGGTTTTTTAAATAAATTTGTCACACTTGAAAACCGGTTTTTAAATTAAGAAAACTGGTTTAAAAGAATTCAAATTATTATGTAAAAAATAATTTTTAACTTATTTGATTTGCTATTCATTCTATGCAACGGGCAGCAGACACATTTTTTCAACGTTGCAAGTTGCGTTGGCCAGTGCTTGTGCATTGTGCACTGCGCACGTGGAAAAGAAGTGCCTAACCGACTTATTTTATGTTAGTACATAAGTGCAATCCATCACGAGTCACGACAGGTTCGCTTAATCTTGTAAAGTGGAAACTGGAAACAAAAATATAAAGTTTTTATAGTTATCTGGAAAGATATTGTCCAGAATATTTCCAAATTCTTTTCTGGAAACCGATTCTGATGAAGAGCAAATCGAAGAAACTACACATCAGAGTAACGCTTTTTTAAAGGAAGCCATGGAAAAATAAATTCATAAGATTCCTGACGATCCCGAAGAAAAACTTACAAATCCAAAGACACTGAAAGCTGAAGTTTCATTATTTGAGGCAACGAATAAAAGAACCAAAAAAATTGATTTGTTATTTGATGCCCTGAAAACTATAAAACCAACCTCAGTAGCTAGTGAACGAATATTTTCAATTTCAGGCATTATTGTGTCCAAAATAAGAACAAGACTTAGCCACCATTTAGTGGGTATTTTATGTTTTTTAAAATCCTATTTCCTTAGGAGAAATTAAAATTAGTGAAATAAATATTATTTGAAATTTGAAATTTTTGTTTGAGTTTTCATTATTTTGTGTAAGTAATGTGTAATCCATATTTTCATTTATATTTTGACTTTGATATTTATTTCGTTTTTTGCTATTTTATATAAATTAGATTAAATATTTTCCCTATTCTATTTTTTTTTTTGACAAAAATTCGAAATCCGGCTAAAACCTGTTTTTTTTAAATCTGGAATTCGAAAACCGGTTTTTCAAAAAGTCGGTTTTTGTATAAACCCTAGAAGGAAACGCATGAGAAATGCATCCCAAGAATATCTAGAAAAAGCTCTACTGCTATGGTTGCAGGATGTTAGATCTCGAAATTTTCCTATAAATGGACCCCTAGTGCTGACGAAGGCTGATGAATTGGCAAGTCGAATGGGATTGAAGATTTTAAATGCAGTGATGGATGGCTTTCTCGATTTAAGTCAAGGCACAATATTTCTTATCAAACTGTATGTGGCCAAAGCTCTGATGTAAACGAAGACGTATGCACTAATTTCGGTAGGAAACTGCCAGGGCTTTTCTCTACTTACCTGCCGAAAGATATTTTTAATGCGGCCATAATTGACAAAGCCATATGGACATATTAAAACTCTGAAAGCATTTATTCAGATGGAATCTTCCTCTGAAAATGAATTGAAATGTTTACTTCAAATCGAGAAGTTGGCTGAACAATGTAGGCATCATAAACAAAACCAAACATCCACTTTACAGTTTTTACCCAAAGTGTAATTCGTATTTTTAATTAAAGTTTACTTTCTACTACATATCTTCTGCTTCATTTTATGATTAAGGCAAGTCTGTATTGCTTTTTAATATGTTAACTTTAGATAACATAGTATAATATATTTTCTGGGGACTAATACATACTAGGATATTTTTCTTCTTCAGTGATACACTTTTAAATATATATTTTTTCTCTTAACATCGGATAATTCGAACTTTTTTCCTAGAACCTTTGAGTTAAAATTAACGAGCGTCCACTGTATATGGCTTTACACACGTTAATACTTCACGAAAAATTCACGTAATTGACGAAACAAAATTCTTATCTTTTAAATGAAGATATATATGAAGATTTCATCCAGAAAATAAGCCATTAGACCCAGAATGGTAAATTTATTTCTGATCCCAACGCCAATAATGTTATTCCTAAATTTCCAAGCACTGATAATCCTAAAAGTAACATCTCCTATAGCTCTTTCTCATTCATATCTACATCATTTAAACCCAAAGTTTACCAAAGTGCCCGGACAGCCATCTGATCAGTTGGTATGTGTATGCACGAGCACACACTGTGTTCGACGGTAAATGTTTGTTAACCAAGACGCCTGGGTGTAGCAACATTTGTAGTATGGAATTCCAAGCTAATCCAATAACAAAAATAATTTTTTATACATATGGCCTTACACACGTTAATACTTCACAAAAAAATCACGTAATTTTTCGGTTCATTGGTGGTCCCCGAACACATCACGGATGTGTATTAACAATTTGATCTCGACTTAATGATTTAACAAGTCATCCCCAGGTTGCTTGGCTGTAGTATTAAAATCCCATCGCTTCAGATGTTATCAGAGTAACAGTGTTCAGATACTGGGTGTAACATCATGCTATGTTTATATGCGCTGTTCTACACATTAGTCATGCATTTATTTTTACATAAACTAATGAATGCAAAAACTTACGGTATGCATATGCATATTTACAAATTCATAAGGATTAAATAATAAACTATATTTGCTTAGAATGGGTGTACCGAAATTTGATTACTAACATATCGAATAAGTAAAGAATTTTTCTTGGGAAGGCTAGAACTATAATTTAGTTTGGAAACAAGATAAGGTTCGGAAACACATATTTTGACATTTGGTTCAATGGACCAGCTTGGAACTGGTGTTCCTCAGTTCGAATCTCGATGAATGCCATTAAATAGGCCGGATACGGGCGCGTTAAATCTGCATACCGGAAATTATTTTTATGAAGTCAGAGAGAGTGGAAGAAGGTACGGGCCCCCCCCCCCCCCACCCCAGATATTGAAATTTATTTATTTATTTATTATTTTTTTTTGGGGGGGGGGGGTGTTTGGTCAAAATTAAGGTGGCGCCAGGAGGTGGTGTTGGTGGGTTGGAGGTTCTGTCATCTATACGGTGCTACCATTGAAAAAAACCAAGAATTCTCGGTTAAAGTGCGAATGCCTTCATTGGCAATGCTGTACATTGGCAAACAACAGCAACATTTCGTTCAATATTACTAGAAATTTAATTTTACCTCAAATTTGAAAATAAGGTGCATAAGCTTCTTTTAAATAACTTATTTTTCTTCCTTATGTTACACTAATCTTTTTTAAATACTTGTACTTTTCCTTTGAAAAGTTTTTGAGAGTAAGGCCTTCCTTTTCTCTTAACCGACCTTCCTACTAATCTTGGTCAATAAGAACACCAGATTTTCTTCAAAATTGAGTTTAGATAATTAAAGTCAATTGACTATTCGTAGTCACACAACAATGACATCTTTATTAGAGTTGTTTTTTCGAAAAGTAATTTAATATGAAAAAATAGAAAAATTTCACACAAGAATGAGGATATTTGCGTTATTATTTTTTTTTAGATAATGACTTTAATTCACTCTTTATTGATTCAGTCAAGATAAAAGGTTTTAAACTACGCCCGACATTGAAATTAATACTTCATAAGCTCAAAACTTTCTTATGAGACGATTTACTAGTCCATTCTTACGTTGTCTCGTGCGTAGGTTTTCGGGTTTTTTTTAAGAAAAAATATTTCTAAAGCCGTAGATTTCTAAGAGCAGTTTACAATCTATGTAATTTTTTATTAAATACGCCTTATATGAAGGCTTAAATGGCTTTTATTCGTATGTTGACATTAAGAAAAATCCTAAAGCTTTCGGGAAATGAAGCTACTAAAGTTTAATTTCTACTACGAACCATTCAAAAATATTCTCAGATATATTAAATCTTTTTCTCCTGTGTAAAAAAAACTTAATTATGCATTTAAAATTTGTCACGCTAACAAATGAGGAGGATTTTATTATGTTTTCATACACCCAGGTAAATATTAACCGAGACGCATAACTGGAAAAAATATATAAAAGGAATAATTAAGTGGTATCAGCTAGCATTTTTATGGTGTCGATCTGTCACTGTGTTTCTTTTTCCAAACTTAGATTGGATGCTACGCCACGTGTTGATAATAATCACCAGGAACTCGTTTAGGGTTATTAATCTATGGCATACAATTAGGTCCCCCCTATAGGAGCCCTTCAAAGATCATTTTCCATGTAAAGGCTAACGATAAAATACTCATTAATTCATAAGAGTCTTACAATACTGGGAAATATCTCACAGTCACATAAGTTTTCATGAACTTATGCCAATGAAAACTTATGTAATGAAAATATGTCATGTCGACAGTAAGTTCAAATACGGTGTACAAGTAAGTTATCATTTATACTTACTCTTAAGCTACATTCATTTATGTTTTTACAAAATTAAAATTCAATTTGATAACTTTTTCAATGAAATATATTTTTAAATCCCATAAGGTAAAACTATGTTTCTTTAAAGAGAGGAAGGGATTTTGCTGTTCATATCCAGAATCAATAAATTGGTGAACTGGTTTCTGACCATCCCCCTGAAAAAAAAACTGCTTCTGCGACAGACCGTTTCAACTTGTAAATGTACGTGGGGATTTTCTTTGTTTTTTTTTTCTTAGTGAGTAGTATGATATAACTCCCTAGAAGATGGTGTTCTCGTCATTTTCATTGACAGATCCCATTAATGTTGTTTTAAGAAAAAAACATCGGTTAAATTATTACAAAAATATATAGCTCTCTTTCAACTATTATTTTGTAAGGTAGCATTAAAAATATTCTATTCCAGTCATTATAATTTTTTTCTGAGTAAGAATACTCAGTGGATAACATTGAAAGGGGCTATGTTGAGCTAAAGATTCTATGACAAGGGCAAAAACAACTCTTTAAAAATGTTGTATGTCTTTAAATTTTCAGCTTGTGAAATTTTCGGCAGTTACAAGCGAGTAACCGAATTCCCCTTTCTTGGAAGATTGGCTAATTTATTCAGAATTTTTGAAAAACAAATATTAAAGCAGTTTTTTTTTTTCTTTTCAAAGACGCAAAACTTGTAAAAATAAATCACGAATAATATAAAGGATATTGTAAAAGATGGACGATTTTTTCTCATATTTACAAAGTCTCTGTTGGTGAAGATGCAAAATTGTAAAAAAAGGTGGTTGAGGGAGCATGAGAGAAGATTTTCACCAAAGAACCGACCACCGTAGAAACTGACCTTAACGCCGTTTGATGTTTCTAGATGTACTGAAAAAGATCCTTTTTCATTTGTTTGACTTTCCCCCCTGCCATATAAAATCTTGAGACAAAATTGTATGCCCAACGGCGCAAAGTTTTGCATTATCTCGTTCAAACAATATGATGGAGAAAGCGTGGCATAATCAAAGGCTAAGGTCGTCCAACGAGATATTAAACTGGGCGATATCTCTTTATTCTAGCATTGCATTTTTCAATTATTATAATTTTTATATTTTTAAATGTATTGCATTCAACAAGATAATTCCTGAAATCTTTAAAAGTGGGGGCTTTTTTCTGTTTTTGCTCAGACAGGTTACTTTTCCGAAAAGGTCGACTATATTTTTGCCCAATAAGCCCTTTAGAAAATCGTTCTGCAGTAATTAGACTAGATTACGGAAACAGCTTCATCGATGAAAATTTTATTTTGAATTGAAAATCAATATTTTTCCCTAAGACTTTGCCATTTGAATCTTTATCCAAAGCAACAGGGCGTGCATTAATACCTTGATACATTTAATGCTTGGGACTCAGAACACCGAATACTTTTGAAACAAAATCATCCCAATAGAATTCTGGTAGACCGTACTATAGTTTTCTATATGTTCGACACGTCAGATGAAATTAAGAACTTTAGTTGAGACAGGAAACACATAGAAAATAGTAATACAATATAAAATGTTTTACGTTTAACAAAAAAACAGTTCGTTTTACTTCTTTCAAGTTCCCTGATTGGTATTTTTCCCATGTGTACTACAATATGGCTGTAACTTTCTAAAAACCAACCATTCAACATTCAAGTATTCAAACACCTCTAACATTTAAAGCATGTTTAAACTTATCGTTTGATTCTTATGTCATTAACAATTATTTCTAAAGGATTACCGAAATTACATTTAGCGCTAGAGGAGAAAATTATATAAACCAGTGTGAAGTATTAAAAAAGTAAAAAAAAGTAAAAAAGAAAAGTATAAAAAGTATAAAAAGCGAAGAGTAGAAAGTTGAGAGTTACGTTACATTGGCTTGTGAATTATAATCACCCCAAATAAGTAACATAAATGAAGGAATGAGGGAGTCACAGTTTAACAGACGATTTTCATGTAGTCTGCTCTTTTTAAACGTAGCTATTTAACCAATGGCTTTCGCTCATTGCAATTTTATTTGTAATTTATAACAATTATTCTCCAAGAATGACCAAGAAACTGATATAATTCACCTCATTCGTAAAATAGGAACAAAATGTATTGCCACGTGTACGTATCTATTTCTTATAATCTTGTATGCATTCAGTTCATCATAGTCTTGACGGCGCCTTAGAAGATTACTTTAAATCTGTGATCTTACTATTCATAATAATGATTATCGCATGTGTTACGGTATAAGTTCTAGTTGTTTTCACAATATTATTCACGCAGAAAATCATTTGACCTCATCAAATAATACAGAATTGTCATCTTATTATTTTATTTCACCCTCAATTTGTAGTTCCATTTCACTTTATTTTGAGATAAAATTACTTTCCCAGAAAGTGAAAAATTTCGACTCAAAAACAAGCTGGAGGAAGTTTAATTTTATACACACGGTTTTAAAATATTATTTAAATACTTATTTTTATCAGTTGAAGAGGGAAACATTTAAAGACCTATAATCATGTACATTTAAAGACTTGTAAAACATGTAAAGAATTAAAGGACTCGAGGTAGCATAGTGGTAGCGAGTCGACCTTCGGTGCTGAGGTTGCTCGGAGCGAATACCGACAAGCGTCATTAAGTACACTCGTCGAAAGCGAAATTGCAACACCATGAAGGAATGTGCGTAGCGATGTGAAAATAACAGGATCGGTAGATGTCAGAGACATGCAAATGATTAAATGCGCGTACGCATCTGGTCACATGATACCCAGTTTCTTGCTATAAAAGCCAATAGTTGGCTCGCTCTGTATATGATGCTATCAATGACAGATTGTTGTAACGGAACTTGAAGAAGGGTAGAAAATGCCTGTCGTCTGAGGAACGAGAACGTGTCCTAGAACTGCATGAGCTCGGTTTGTCGATGCGCGCAATTGCCAGTCATGTTGGACGAGACATCAGTACAATTCAGCGATGTGTGGCACGGTGGAGACAGGGCCATCTGAGAACACGGCAAAGAGACAGTGGATCATCCAGGTGCACGTCAGATCGCACTGATAGGAAAATTCGGCGAATGTTTCGTGGGGAACCGTTCGCCACGGCAAGTCATATTCAAACCTACCTACCATTATGAGATGGGGCATCTGTCTCCTGCCAAACCATCTGTAACAGTTTGCATGAGGCAGGGATGCGCTCATGGCGGCCAGTCTTTGGGGTTCCTTTAACCACTCAACACAGGACTGCCCGTCTGGCTTGGTGTAGACGTTATTGTCACTGGACGAACGAATGGCAGCGGGTATTGTTGTCAGATGAATCCCGATTCTGTTCATGGAGGAATGACAGTCGTGGACATATGTGGCGGCTTCCGGGAGAACGTTACCTGCCAGCCCATATCATCGAACGTCACACCGGCCCCACACCGGGCTTCATGGTTTGGGTGAGGCATCATATTCGGACAGCGGACAACCCTTGTGCACATTACTGGCAGTTTAACATCGGCCTGGTGCGTGACACAAACTGTTATGCCTGTGGTTCGGCCACTTGTGCAGGCCTCCCCCGGCACGTTATTCCAGCAGGACAATGCCTGGCCTCATGTCGAACGTCACACTCTGAACAGCCTCAATGGAATTCGCATCCTTCCCTGCCGGCAGCCTCACCCGATCTCTCTCCCATCGAACATGTGTGGGCTGTCATCGGACTTGCGGTGCACAGGACAACACACGTAGCACGTAGAGGAAATGAGAGTTGCAGTGGACTCGGCTTGGTAAAGGAATATCTCAAGAAACCATTAATAGCCTCATAGACAGTATGCCTCGCCGTTTAGAGGCCTATATAGCTGCCCTTTGTGGTCACATTAGATACTGAATAAACAGTTTAATTTTTCATATCTTTGTTTGTTTCTTTAATCATCTGCATATGTGTCTTACCTCTACCGATCGTGTTATTTTCACATTGCTACGCGCATTCCGTCATGGTGTTGCAATTTCACTTTAGACGAGTGTACATCCATGTCTAGGGCGGATATGAGCACTTTAAATGCGTAGACCAGAATTCCCCTCTATGGGGTCAGAGAGGGTGGGAGTGGGTACGATCCTACAATGGTGTCGCCCAAGGGGGTAATCTATCAAAATTTAGGTGGCACGTTGTCGTGGAGACACGACATGTGTTCAGAAAAAAGGGGCGATAGAGAATGTAATTCAGAGAATCAGACAAAAGAGATGCCTTGAACAGCGGGATAATGTACTGCGTATGCGAATCGGAAGGAGAGATAACAAGTTGAGAAGGGGCAATTGAAATGAGAAAACGGTCAACAGCTGCGTTTAACGAAGGACCCAGCTGGTGATAATGAGCTGAGGGAAATCTGAAAACGGAGTCACAGTTAGGAGAAGAAAAGGGGTGAGGCAGTTTACGAGGTTGACCGGCGTTAAAAAACCACAGGAGGCCAGACGAGAGCGTGAGAAGTTAAAAATGTAAGAAACCCCAGACAGGTGCAAGGGCGGACGCCCCCGTCAATATTGATTGGAGAAAATAGGAATATAAAATGGGTGGTCGGCCAATGAAGGGGCCCCGGATCGACCTATAGGACAGAAGGTGGCCACCAATGAGGGACTGAATAAATAATGATGGAAGTTGAGCTCGAGAGAAAAAGTTTTTAGAGAGGGCAGAATGATTTGAGATTTCTCACGAGGAACACATAAGCCCCTATAGACGGCGAAGGAAGAGAGAAGGAGATGACGGGCTGCTAACTTAATGCAGGAGAGACAAGTCAAGTCCTCGGTACCCGAAAAGCAAACCGATATAAGATAGAGGCAGAGCCCAATACCGGAGAGGCCGACCGACTAACCTGTCATTTAGCGAGAGAGGATCAGCCGTTCCCCTGGACCAACGCGCCCCCGAAGCAAATGCTTATATGCGGAGACGATCACCCTGAGTCTGCCGAATGCCAAAGATTGCAGCCGTTCCCCTGGACCAGAGAGCCCGATGACCCCCAGCCATGCTTGTGATGAGGAACGGACCTACGGATTGACGAACGCTCCCCCGAAGCGAGTGTGTTCTCGGAGACGTGCGCCCTGAGGCCGCCGCAACAGATAGTGACCGCGTTCCCCCGGACCCGAAAACCATGCCCGGAAAAGTCCTATGATCCCCCAGCAAGGTTTGTGATGTCGATGTGTCGTCAGAAAAGGTAGGAGAGTATTTTGACTTATCCTAGCAATGCCCAATGCCTACTAGAGAGCGCAGTTAATTAGATAGGGCAGATTAGGTGAAATCTTTACATTTATGCATAGAATATCCATCATAAAATAGTGATTGTGTATATCCATATTAATTGAATTAGTATCTTGCAATAATTTTGTAATGTGTTTATGTATATCGATTAAGAATGTAGGATAATCAAATAATGTTAGGGAGTAGATAAAAATGTTAGTATTTGATATTGATGAGAATGAAGGTTAGATAAATAATCAGAATTAATGTATTGATAAAATATAGGAAGAAAGATAATTTGAAATGTATATATAGATATATGGTGTTAATGAGATAGAAATTCGGAAATCTTCAATGAATAGTGTTGTTTGTATATGTTTTATGATTGGTTTAATAAATTGATTTGGATCTATACATATGTGCATCACTCTCTAATTACTCGTACTACCACTAATACTTAACTATTAAAGTATTACGGTGACACACGTGGCTAAATCGGACTCCGACCCTTGCAATGCCATTATAAAAAAACAAAGCCACACCCCTCAGCCCGATAGCCTATATGAACCTGGTTTCGAATATTTTACGGCCAGGGGGCATTAGAAACAACACCAAATAATTAAAAGACTGCAGTGGGATAGAAACGTTCTTAGCTCTATTGAACGACAGAATTCCATAATGAATTTCTAACAACTAACCTCGGTTTATTTATAAAAGTTGGGCAAAACGAGCAGCAATATCAAAATTGACAGTAAATTTTCTTTGTTACTATTATGATATTAAGGCTTTTTTTGAAGGCAAAAACTTTAAAACCTGTAAAATATATGCGAGAAGAATCATTCACAATAGCGTTCATTACAAATATACACTGCTGGCCACTGTAAATGCAACACCCCGAAGGAAACATGCAAATAACATGAAATTTACAACATGCATTAGCGGAGGTGAGATATGCAAATGATTAGAATTTCAGCGCAGACGCACATCACGCGCTCCTGTGGCGCCACTTCAAACAGCTATTTAAGGCTTGGAGATTTCGACGATTTCAAGTTCGGCAATTGTGTTTTTCTTGTGGTTTTTTCAAAAAAACGATCAATTATGCCTCGTCGAAAACAGCGATCATCTTTTGATCAAGTATCCGAGTTCAACAGAGGTAGGATAGTGGCCTACCGAGATTGTGGATTATCTTTCAGGGGAATCGGTAGTCGTCTTCGACAAAACCAAACAACTGTAATGCGGATATGTGATCGTTGGATGCAGGAGGGTACGACGGACCGGGGTGTTCGATCGCATCCACCTCAGCGTACCACTTCACGTGATGACAGGAAAATTGTGCGCATGGCAGTGACGGATCACTCAGTCATATCACGAACCATAGCACAGCACATGCAGTCTGTAACGCATCATCCAGTGTCTGCGCGTACCATTCGACGCCGTTAACAGCAGAGTGGTCTATCCGCAAGACGTCCATTGCTTTGTCTACCCTTGACGCAGAACCACAGACGTCTCCGCCGCCAATGGTGCGATGACATAAGGATGTGGACTGCAGAATGGAATGAAATTGTCTTTACTAACGAGTCACGCTTCTGTCTGCAACACCACGATGGTCGCATTCGAGTCTGGAGACACCGTGAAGAGAGGATGCTGAACAGCTGCGTTATGCACCGCCACACTGGTCCTGCACCGGGTATTATGGTATGGGGCGGTATTGGATATCACTCTCGCACACCTGTAGTACGCATTGCCGGTACTTTAAACAGCCAGCGCTACATCTCCAAGGTGTTGGAGCCAGTTGTCCTTCCTTACCTCCAGGGCTTGCCCACAGCCATATTTCAACAGGATAATGCGCGACCACACGTGGCACGCATTGTCCAACGGTTCTTCGTCAATCGCCAGATTGAATTGCTTCCCTGGCCGCCTCGCTCTCCGGATCTTTCGCCGATAGAAAACATGTGGTCCATGGTTGCTCTACGATTGACCCAGATTCCATCCCCAGCTGCCACAGCATATCAACTTTGGCAACGTGTGGAAGCTGCTTGGTCTGCTGTACCCCAAGAACTCATCCAAAGTCTCTTTGAATCAATGCCGAGGCGTGTGGCAGCTGATTTTGGCAGGAACCACACTTCACAGAAGTCTATAAATTTAATCATTTGATACTTGGTCAACATGTTATCTACAAAATAAATTTTGTTGTGATATCTCTTGTCTTTCTTGGTGTTGCAATTTGGGTGGCCAGCAGTGTATTTAGGGCAACATAGGAAAAATTTGGGCATAATTTAAAAATTGATTATTTGAGCAAAAATATTTTAATCGTGAAACCAGGAGTATGGCAAAGGTTTGTCTCCAAACAACGGAATGAGCCCAAAAAACTGCACCAGAATTATTATGAGAAAAAATACAACCGGTTTCAGTACGGAAAAATACATTCAGAACTCATGTGGTTTCCTTGTCTTCTTTTCGGCAGACATTTTCCCTGTTTAAAAATTTTTCAAAATTCTGTTTTGTTTTGCTCTTCATCTCCTGAAATCGCAAAATGAAAAGATAATTCACCCGCAAAGTATCGAACAGAAAATTCGTTTTATATGAAAAAATGAAGGTTTCACATGAAATAAACTACAATTTTTAGATTTAAAAAAGTAGTTTTATTGGTACACGTGAGGCTAATTTTTTTTAAGCTACAAACTACACTGCTGGCCACACAAATTGCAACACCAAGAAAGACAAGAGATATCACAACAAAATTTATTTTGTAGATAACATGTTGACCAAGTATCAAATGATTAAATTTATAGACTTCTGTGAAGTGTGGTTCCTGCCAAAATCAGTAGCCAGAGTAGCCGCCATTGTTGGAGATCACCGCTGCCACACGCCTCGGCATTGATTCAAAGAGACTTTGGATGAGTTCTTGGGGTACAACAGACAAAGCAGCTTCCACACGTTGCCAAAGTAGATCTGCTGTGGCAGCTGGGGATGGAATCTGGGTCAATCGTAGAGCAACCATGGACCACATGTTTTCTATCGGCGAAAGATCCGGAGAGCGAGGCGGCCAGGGAAGCAATTCAATCTGGCGATTGACGAAGAACCGTTGGACAATGCGTGCCACTTGTGGTCGCGCATTATCCTGTTGAAATATGGCTGTGGGCAATCCCTGAAGGTAAGGAAGGACAACTGGCTCCAACACCTCGGAGATGTAGCGCTGGCTGTTTAAAGTACCGGCAATGCGTACTAGAGGTGTGCGAGAGTGATATCCAATACCGCCCCATACCATAATACCCGGTGCAGGACCAGTGTGGCGGTGCATAACGCAGCTGTTCAGCATCCTCTCTTCACGGTGTCTCCAGACTCGAATGCGACCATCGTGGTGTTGCAGACAGAAGCGTGACTCGTCAGTAAAGACAATTTCATTCCATTCTGCCGTCCACATCCTTCTGTCATCGCACCATTGGCGGCGGAGACGTCTGTGGTTCTGCGTCAAGGGTAGACAAAGCAATGGACGTCTTGCGGATAGACCACTCTGCTGTAAACGGCGTCGAATGGTACGCGCAGACACTGGATGATGCGTTACAGACTGCATGTGCTGTGCTATGGTTCGTGATGTGACTGAGCGATCCGTCACTGCCATGCGCACAATTTGCCTGTCATCACGTGAAGTGGTGCGCTGAGGTGGATGCGAACGAACACGCTGGTCCGTCGTACCCTCCTGCATCCAACGATCACATATCCGCATTACAGTTGTTTGGTTTCGTCCAACACGACTACCGATTTCCCTGAAAGATAATCCACAATCTCGGTAGGCCACTATCCTTCCTCTGTCGAACTCGGATACTTGATCAAAAGATGATCGCTGTTTTCGACGAGGCATAATTGATCGTTTTTTTGAAAAAACCACAAGAAAACCACAATTTCCGAACTTGAAATCGTCGAAATCTCCAAGCCTTAAATAGCGCTTTGAAGTGGCGCCACAGGCGCGCGTGATGTGCGTCTGCGCTGAAATTCTAATCATTTGCATATCTCACCTCCGCTAATGCATGTTGTAAATTTCATGTTATATGCATGTTTCCTTCAGGGTGTTGAAATTTACAGTGGCCAGCAGTGTATGAAACTCATTGAAAGTCATCTAATTCTATCGTGAGAGGTTTGTCATTATAATGATGCTCAAAACATGCTTCAGGAAATCATTTACGATGCTACAGTAATGAACTCTCTACTGTTCTTACCGGAAGAACTTTTTATATTGAACATGATACACCGTAGCCTTGATATTGCTGCTACTGTTGACCCTTGTATTACTTCCTGGGTGATCATGAAATGCAAGAATAAAAAGATATTTTTTGGAATTTCTTTCCTCATAAAATGAATTTTACGATTCGGAGTTTAATTTAAAAATAAGTTTGCACACATCACGTTAGAAAACTAATCCTTAAAAAAACATTGATCGAATCAGCGATGAAACTCAGGAAGGAAATCCAAACACAACCGTATTGACATTGAAATTTCTCTTTCAAACGTTTTCGGTTAAAGAAGAAGTCTGGCAAAAATGTTCGCATCAGTTAAAATCGCTTGTATTTTCATCCGATTAGAATTTAACTACTTCTAAAATAAGAATCGCTAATACTTTCTCACTTGAAATATTATGATAAACTTAAATACTTTTCAGACAAGAATTAAGATCTAAATGCTTTCAAACCCAAAAATAGTTCAATATTCGAATATTATTTATCTACGCTTCGAGTTCTACGCAGATGAAAGTCTAAATAAGAGCACTGACAGTCATAGCGACTAAGGGCCTGTTCACATAGAATCCGTCAGCGTTAGCGTTACTCGTATTCAAATATACACTGGTGTAAAAAATTAAGAGAATTTGCAGACTTGGTCGATTATCTCTAGAACTACTGTACCGATTTTAATGAAATTTGATATGTACATACATTGGTACAATACAAAACAAATAATTATTCAATAATTGTAATACACACGCATGATCGTGCGTAACACAAGTTGGAGTCGGAAGGTATGAAACAGCGGTTGCAGAATAAAAATAAATGGGTTAATAGATGGTGTTATTTTGCAGCAATCGGTTAATTTCAAATTGTAACAGTAAAAGTGAGTAACCACCAACGTTTAGATGATGGAATGAGGTGGCGAATTGTGGGGAGGCTAGAAGCAAGCCAATCTCAAGCCCGAATTTGTAGAGAGTTCAATTTAACGCCCAGCGTCGTGTGTAACTTATGGAAACAGTTCCAGGATACCGGATCCATCGAGAAAAAGCCTGGGCAAGGTCGTCCAAGAGCCACGACGGCCAGAGAAGATCTCCATTTGTCGATTCCAGCGAGGCGTAACAGGAGTGCTACAGCTTCTCAGCTCTCTCGTGACTTGTATGAAGCCACAGGAATCCATGTATCAAGGGTGACTGTTTCCAAAAGACTTCATGAGAGAGGGTTGTTTGCAAGAAGACCTGCTGTTTGCGTCCCACTCACTTCTACGAACAGGAGAATCCGTTTATCATGGTTCAGAGAGCATAGAGATTGGAGTATGGATCAATGGGCGACCGTTATCCTCACTGATGAGTCCCGGTTCAGCCTAAACACCGATTCTCGCCGTACGTTCATATGGAGAGAAATAGGGACCCGCTACCTACCCTCCAATGTCCGTGAAATCGACCATTATGGCGGAGGAGGATTAATGGTCTGGGCAGGCATCATGTTGGATGGCCTCACACCTCTCCATGTCTTTGAAAGAGGCATTGTGACTGGTGTGAGGTGTAGAGATGAGGTCTTGGAGCCCTATGTTCGCCTTTTCAGGGGTGCAGTTGGCCCTGAGTTCATTTTAATGGACGATAACACGAGGCCACATAGAACTCTTCTGGTCGACGAATTTCTAGAGAGTGAGGATATTCGCCGGATGGATTGGCCAGCCAGATCTCCAGAACTTAACCCTATAGAGCATGTCTGGGACGCTCTGGGGAGGGAGATTGCAACTCCCAACCCTCCTCCGAGAACCATCCAGGGAATGAAAACAGCGTTGCTGAATGAGTGGGACCAATTGCCACAGGAAATGATAAACTGCCTTATTTCAAGTATGAAATCACGCTGCGAGACCTGTATATCTGTAAGAGGGGACCATACCCCCTATTAACCCATCTATTAACCCATTTTTTGCTTATTCTGCAACCGCTGTTTCATACCTTCCGACTCCAACAAGTGTTACGCACGATCATGCATGTGTATTACAATTATTTAACGATTATTTGATTTGTATTGTATCAATGTATGTACATATCAAATTTCATTAAAATCGGTACAGTAGTTCTAGAGATAATCGACCAAGTCTGCAAATTCTCTTAATTTCTTAACCAGTGTATTTAACTAATTGCAAACCTCCAAACGATTAGCCACGAACTGGTTAAGGTCTGTGATTGGTTTAAAATATGTCAGTACGAGTAACGCTGAACCTGATGGATTCTGTGTGAACAGGCCCTTTCATACAGGAGTCCGGTAGCGGAAGCGTCAAAGGAAAGATGGCGCTGAGACGGAAATAAACCAATCACAGGCGTTAAAAATTTAGTTGCTAATCGTTTGGAGGTTTGCCATTGGTTAGATATATTTCAATACTTTAACGCTTCCGCCACCGGACTCCTATGTGAACAGGCCCTTACAGTCCGGTGGCTTAATGGAATTACTGTTAACTGTCGGATAAAAGCACCAAATTTGGTATGAAGGTACCTTAGAATATACTAAAAATGTTAGCCTAGGAGTCCCTTGGAATTTCTAAAAATTTTCATGTACGGCACTAAAATCCAAAATGGCTGATAAATACGACAAAATATCACTTTTAACACAATCTATTTTACTCTTAATTTTCAATTACAGCTTTAAGCCAACTAAGGACACTACAAAACTAACTTAGTCTACATATTAAACAAAATACAATAAAATATATCCATATCATTTATTACAGCAGTTTATAAGTACAAATATAACGCCAATAAGTGTTCCCAAAACAAAAAAATAATATGTATAGCTAGTCGTTCAATGGAATTCAGTATGCAATAGTTATAATAAATTACACTTGCACTTGCAAAGTGGTGAGAAGTTCAGATTGGCTTTCCTACATTTGCAGTTGTTGAAGTCTCCTTTGCAGGAACATTTAATCAATTCCCTGCATGATCGGGAAACCTCTGGAATTGTCAACCAAACTGGTACCCATGACTCTGAAACCTTATTCCAAGCAAAATCCTGCGGAGAAGGAAACACTTGCTGTGCTTGTGTGCTGGTCATCCAAATACCTTGCTTGATAAACGGCCCTTAGGATATGTTGTAGAGGAGCATCCTCAGTCGGTGGAAGTTTGTCCATTGCTCGATTCTTTTGACAGAAAAGGTCCTTTCTTATCGGGTTGATACTTCTGAGAGGAGTGGTTTTATCATATAGAATAACAGTCAGTCGTATGGAATGAGGACAATGAAGTAGTTGTGCTTGAGTTGTGGTCTTTATTGTCAAGGGCATCAACAGTAAACAACCCTTTACGGAGACAAGTAGGATACACCACTCCATTTTATTCAAAGCGTTCCCAGGAAGAAGTACCTATCCAGTCTTCAGTCTCTAAAGTCCTATCATATAGAATACAAATGTCCATGTGACATAACTTCTGGATGAGTTTCTTACTTCTGGCAGCTGCATGAACATTGATGCCGACAAAGATCGGGAAGGGTGGCTCACGTTCCTTACGGTGTCATATCCTCAGAACAGTATGAGACATTTTTTTCTTTCAGTTGTAAACGATGCACTGGAGAATGGTTAAGCATGCCTAAGAGACACGTTTGCCTTAATCTTGCAAGTTTGTACCATTTAACATCATAGAAACAAGCGACTTAAAACTTGCAGACAGTGAGTTTTCTTGGCATTGTGCTGGGAAGCAGCTACTAAATTTGAAACCTTGGTGACTCATATTTTTTGACTATTGCTGCTGCTTTGACCAGGATAACGGCATCTTTTGAGAAGCCTCGAATCTTCAGAGCTTCCCTCAACATATTTCTCATACCTTCATTGAAAATGATTACAGTGTGTCTCCCATCAAACTGCTGTTGGGTTTCTGGGAAATGCTCTAGCAATTGATTCTTCAGTATTGTTGATTTGTTTCTTGATGCCCAGTTCCCCAAGACGATTTATATACATGGAGTGGATCTCAGATACTTTCAAAAGGAGAATACCAGACTTCACTGATGACCTAATGTAACTGGTAAGTTCTACGAATGACCGACACTCATTCATTTTCTCATCTGTGTTTCCTTCTTTTAGGCTTACCTTACGAGTGAGGCTTCTGTAGCGATTTCTAAGCTGGACCAATCATGTAAGATAGTATTTTGCCTTCATTGCTATAAGATCTCCTCCAATTATTCTTGTCATGAGGTGTGTGTCATTGAGCTGTGTGATCATGGATCGAATATTGCTGTCGGTATCAAATGTTGAAACTTCATGGAGTGGACTTTGCCCTTTTCGCAAAACAAGCAATATTGTACCTCCAATGCTACGCGTTTACTAGAACATTTCTTTTGATCAACACCAGTTTGTTTTCTCTTGATTGCCTTTGCCAGCTTCGAATTCTTAAACTTCAAATGACAAGATTTGTGCCATTAAGTGGAATGAGAAGTAAAGTTTGAAGCAGTTTCATTAATTCCAAAAGACAGTTCAACTGGGAGAGCATCAATGTTGCGGAACTGTTCTACATTCTTCAGGAATGCTGTGTAGGCATCTGTTTTGCGATGAATCGACTATCTTTCTGATAATCCAGGCGGCAGGCGGGTCGGGGAGAAAATGTAATACGCAGCACTTGTGGCAATCGCCAAATATCTCGCCAAGCGAATAGTTTAGCGAAATGTGCATTCCGGCAACCCTCTGGTGTGATGGGCAAAAATGAAGCCCTCTATCAGAGAAACGCAGAACCGAGAAACGATACTGCTGTTTGCTGCGTAGGTTGTAATGCCAATCAGTGGCGCACCCAGGATTTTTCTTGGGGGGGGGGATATTTTTTTAAGAAAAAAATATTCATATATAAATTAAATTTTGTCCAATATTTTTGGAATTTTGGCCCTACTATCAATGAAGTGTTTTTGAATATTTCGAATCAACAGTTTCATGAATTGTAATGCAAAACATTTTTCACTGCATTGACCATTTTGTTCTTTGATATGACTTTTTTATGTTTATTTATAACATGATATGCAACATTCATGCTTATTTCAATTTCTTAACATATATGTGTTGAATAAGACATAACACTGAGATTTCATTTAACAGTATCTTTTATTTTTATATTCTTTTTTTCATACTTATATTTAATACCCAGAACCATGACTTTGGGCATTAGGTCGATTATTTCATATACTTAAAGCTAAATTTCGTTTAGCTTTAATCCTTCGAACATCACTTTTTACAGGACTGGTATACGGCGGGAACCTTTAGTTACAAAATTACGCTGCCGTGCAATAGAAGTAGGTTGCACTTTGATTTTACCTCCTTTCCTTTTATGAGATGAGAGTGTCAATCCCATAAAAATTAAAGCTTCGTTAGCTTACCCTGTAGTTAATTTTTTTAAAATGTATTTGTAATGCTGTTTACCGTGGATTTACAAACATTTAATGTTAATACTCTTTCTATCTCAGCAAGAAGCAATGATTTCTCTTCATTTGAAGCAATATTTGGTTGCAATTCAGATGAAGAGATTTTTTTGCTCTGGTGATGTAGAAGGAGTACTCAAATCCATGTTAGAGATGGCATCTCCAAATGAATGTGTATTTAGATCAAGATCAGAATTTAAAGAATTGGAAGTACTGGAAGTATTCGCTTCTTTTTCAGTAAATCTCCCCAAAAAATGATTTGGTGGACATTTATCCTCAAGGGCTAAAATAGCTAGTCTCTACCTGTCATCACAACTAAGAACTAGTGCATTTGGAAAATTGATTTTAAAATTATGATACAAAAAACACTGATGCTTACAAAATGTACTAGTTCTGCCTGAATAACAGGTACAAAAACCAATTAAAGTGTTTACTAAATGACCTACATCTCCTTTTACAGGAGGAAGACTGTAAGTTATTTCATCCAATTTTTTTACATTTGTGATTGTGTAATCTTTAAAGTTTTTGCACATTGATGTGTACAGTAAGGTATGTTTGCGGACACAATTATGTGCATGTTCTAGTAACCGTGTAACTAAATACTGGTTCCAAACATGCACACAAAAATTTGCCAAAGCAACAATGTTAAATGCCTTTGTTTGGCACAATATGATGTCTTTAATAATTCACATTGTTGCTTCACAGAAATTGTTTGTGTTGTTATTTCGGTATACTATATCTTGGCGATATAACATAGCCCATTCCTCTTTGTTTTTATAGAAATTTACAAACCGCTTTGCAAATGCAGGGTACACCACACTGCCTGAATATAAGGCTGCCACTGCATTATCTAGATCTGTTTCTGAAGTAGCATACATAACCTAGGGGGAAGATAGTGATGTTTTAATAAGCAACTATGCCTTTTGCAAATGTATTTAAAATTTTAAAAAATTGTCAATCATATTTATATTTTTTAATGATAAACCCTTTCTTGCGCATGCATTTAATTTATAAATATTACTGTACAAATATTTTTATCAAAAGACAATACATACATAAATTTAATGCAGAGTAAAACTCTAGTTGAGCAGTCACCCAGGTTGCTAATGGTGATTGCAAGATTGCGGTGGGTGATGATAAAAAAAATTCTCTAGCCGCCAGTTTTGGTGACTAAAAATATTCCTATTTAAAGTTATAATAAAAATAAAAGTTATTATTGCAGTATTTAATAACTTAGGATGGAGAAAAAACAAGACAGACAGATCGACTGATGAAAATTTCTATTAATATTTTCTACTAGATAGTACCCGTCAAAGCTTGACGGTTAATAATTGAACAGTTCCAATAAAAAATAGTTTCATAACCTTGTTAAAATATTAGAAATTTTTACAGAATATTAGCTGTTTTGCAATCCGATGTTATAATTAAAAATATTGTAATAATCCGTGATGTTATGATCAGAGTTTATAATTAAAAAAACATCGTTCTTCTGGAAAAAAAAGCAGGGTTACCGCTGATTTTGCAATCCGACTTGCTCAGTCTAACTAATTCAGTCAGATATTTAGAAACAATACTGCTAATGGGCAATATAACTATTTTTTTTAATTTAATAAAGTAAAAAGATTAAGAATTTTTTTGCAAAGTAAAACGAATATTCTAAAATATTCAATTGACAAACTTAATCACTACAATTAAAGTAAAAATAAATTCAAATTTAGTAATCTAATTCAATCTATTTCAATTTAATATAAATATATTATATTTTCTATTAATATTTTCTATTAAATAGATTATTGATTATTTTTAATATGTGACATTTGCAACAAAATATTTTTTTTAATTCTGATGAGTCTTATTTTACTTTCAACAATCTAATATATATAGACCCTTGATATAATTATCTAATTTTTACAGTAAATTAGCTTTGTTAAAAAGAGGATTAAGAATCCTTAGAATGTAATCTTAAGATTGTGAAGATATTTGTGATCTTTATTCTTAAATAAATGAAAATTTCAATTACCTTTAATACTACTTTTTTTGTAGAAATATAAAAAATAATACAATGTAAGGCAAAGTTATACTAATCTAATCACAAAAAACAACTTATTGAAGAAAATTGTATGTAATTAGTAAACCTGTTACAGGAAAAGATGAATTAATTTTGTTTACAACAATATTGAATGACTAATTTCTTGGCCACTAAAATGTTCAATGTGGTGAATAAGTTATTTGGGCATAGTGGCCAATGGCCACCACGCTATATTATCTAATCTCTTTGTCTGCTTTAACGCAGAGGTAGTTATATCTTGCTACACATTTTACTGTTGATCTATACACAATTGTGTCTTTGCCGGATGATTTTTCATCAAGAACTAGCCAAAATCGTTTTTTAAACGTTCTAAACTACAATTCGATATTTCGAACGACATGAGGATAATGCAATGTAAATACTACTGTATGTAAACAAAAAAAAATGCACTCCGTAAACGACACCAAGTAATCTAAAATTGAGCGCCTGGATTACCAGAAAGATAGTCGATTCATCGCCAACCTGATGGGGTCGCCAAACGTTGAGCAGTATCCCTCTAGCGGCGGAAAGGCGCACTGTGATCCTTGCAATTTCGAATTAAGCCTCCAGGGCATGCTTTCTACAAGTCCTTGTATGACGGTTAATGGTATTTTCTTCCACTCGGCTGGGAGAAGACATGTAAGTTCCTTCACCGATTTCGGACGGTTGTTGCATCCCTTAAATCAGCGATAAAACTCGTCCCAGAGGTTCTCGATAAGGTTCAGGTCTGGGCTCTGGACAGGCCAGCCTATTCCATTAACCCCATGGTCACAATAGCAATATATGGTGGACCTCGCAACATGACAGGTGGCGTTGTTGTTCTGGAAGTAACATGGGTCCAACCCGTAAAAGTGCCACAACGTAGGAAGCACACTGTCATCCAAAATAGTGCAGTAGGCATAGGCGTTGAGCTTACCATGAATTGGGACCAACGGTCCCAATCCATAACACGAGAAACACCCCAGACCGTAATTCCACCTCCGCCGAACTTTACTGTGGGCACAATACATTCTGGCAGGAGGCGTTCTCCAAGCAGACGCAAGACTCAGACTCTGCCATCTGAACGGTAGAGGGTGGACTTGATTCGTCGCACCAGAGAACCCGTTTCCACTGATCTACGGTCAACTTTCGACGTGCTTTGCACTGCATTAACCGAGCAGCGCGGTTGGACTTTGTGATCAAAGGCTTATGGGAGACAGCACGACCATGAAAACCAAGCAGATGTGCTTTCTTACAGATGGTATTCATCGAAACAACGCTCCCGGATGCCTGTTTAAACTCCTGTAGTATGTAGGCCATTGGTTAGATGCGGTTCTTCCGAATTTCTCTAGACAGCATCTATCGGTCTCTATCTCCCAGTTTCGTGGGGTCTGCCGACTCGGGGCACATTCCGACAATCACCGTTCACCTTCCACTTCTGAATCCCATAGGCCTCTGTCTACTTTGGGTAATTCAGCTCTCTAGTTATGTCCCTTAAGGATCGGCCATTTCTGTGATACCCGACGATTACACCTTTCTCGAAATCAGATAACTCATCACTTCGTGGTATCTTGCATGCGACTAAAGCCAATGTTGTTTCCTACACGATATTTAACGGAGAGAGAGGTTAAATTTCCGGAATCCCACTCAACAAACAAAGGCAAAAACTAAATAATATAGTAACACAATGCTACAGCAATTTCGTAAAAAAGAAATGCACTTAACACTTTTTTCCTCAAAAGTTTCCCGTTTAGTTTCAAGGTTACGCGATGAGTCTGCATGCTTGCGGAAGCATTGTGGGAAACAAATTGGTTGTTCGTCTAAATAAACAAAAGACTTAAAGAATTTCTGTAAGCAATTATAGGTTGGATTAAGCATTACATAGGAAAAAAAACTCGACATAAAAAATGTTGTTATAAAGTTCGCACAAAGAACTTCGAGCACTTATCAGCAATATATAATTGCGTGTATATAACCGATTTATATAACCGATCTGTGACTCAATGGTTGCGCCAGCTTTAATTTAAATATTCAATCCTCAATACCCGAGATGAGAAAAGATGCACTTGCAACATATTCCGTAGTTTTCAAATTATCTGATTATCTCGAGCTGATAAACTCCTTCCCCATCAATAGACTACTATGTCAGTGATTATGCATTTGAGGGGCCCGAGGCGGAAATAAATTTGGGGCCCTATCTGACGTTTTCAAATATTAATTCCCTTAGTTAAATACAAAAATACATTTGAATTTTTTATAATCAGAACAATATAGCAAAAAAACCCTTCTACATATTATTCAAGTTTAGTTGCTTAAAGTGCAATCCGGAATTCACTTCCTTTAAGAGAGCCTCGGAATTGTACATTCACATTTTTATTGCGTAATTAAAGTACTATATAATATTAAACTATCATAAAGTAAGTTGAATAGAAAAATTGGTAAAAACACAGCACTCCACAATGGATTCAAAAAGCGAATGACTTAAAATAGGTACTGACCATCGAAATAAGAATATTAACTTTAAGAATAATAAGAATAATAAGAATATTATCTTTTCAAGAACTCTGGGGTCAGGTTAAGGGTGTCAGTGTCGGTCCAGGTAGTGTCATATCCTTATCTATATATGCCATTTCAGAGTTTCCAGACATCTGTTTAATCATTATGCAGGCGTTAAACCCCAACTCTACGAATTTCCAAGGAAAATTGCATTTTTTTTTGCTTCACAGTGTACACAATTGTAACTAACTAAATAAAAAAATTTAATATGTGAGTAGATAAAATTATTTAATTGATTGCACCGAGACTTGCATCTCCACCGCCGGATATACGTAAAATGAGTTTTTTATGAAAGCTTAGAACACTGTTATGTTAGCTCATTATTTCCTTTAGTACATGTATTTTGCAACCAAGTGTTAAATTTGGTCATACTTATTAAAGTGAAGTTTTATCTATTTTGAGCGTTTTTTTTTTGTGTGTTAAATCAATCAGATGTTACAAGCTTCATTTAAAGACCAGAAATATCAAGAACACCAATAGCGCATCTTGAAATTAGGTCATCTACGAGGAACGTTCGTAAATATAGTGTATAGTACAGTTGCATGTATAACAAATTAAAGCATTTTAACTCATATAACTTATATACTCGTATACCTCGCATTTACTTAGTTTCCCATGCAATTTTTCTTGATAAAATTTGCTACGCATTCTTTAAAAGTTTCTTAATACAGTTGAATGAATTCATAAGTGAACTATTTTTTGTCACTCATACTTGACCAATAAATGAAACGAGGGAAATATTGGTTATACTTGGACTTACCATAAATCACTCAGTAAATAAAAGTTACTACAAAATTATTCCTACTATTTGACGGAATAATCACGAAGAAATTTCAATGTTTTTAATTTTTAAAGCTGAGAAAACATAATTTCTTTTAAAGATAATATCGATTATACATGCCTATAACTTAAATTTACAATTACTCTAATGTATAAAGTAAACAACAGTCTATTTTATAAAGCTCCCAGATTCGAACTCATTGAGATACACTCCAGGAGATTCTTAATATCGAAAAATTGTAACACTATATAAACGATATTAGTCCAGGGCACCGTAGAACACTTATTTCTTCAGTAATGTCAAAATTTTATTATACGTCATTCATCGTTTATTTCACTTAAGGAGGCACAAAACCTTTGACTACTGGGAAATGACCCTAAACATGATCAAATTCGAGCTACTGAAACTCCAATTAATATTAATATATATATATATATATATATATATATATATATATATATATATATATATATATATATATATATAATTTTTTTGCTTTATATCAAAATTACAAGTCTTCAGTTATATTTTATACAAAAATAGAACTTCTAAAGCCATAAATAATTTTTAGATTTTATTTTTAAATGTACAGATTACTAAAAAGGGAAAAAAATCATTGGATGTTTCGCGCATCATAAAATTAAGAAATATGCATACAGAAACTATTTTTTGGTCAAATTAAATTAATAATATGCTCAAGTTTAATGTTAAACAAAAAAATATACAAAAAATATAGTTTAAATTGAAAAAGTTGCATAAAATTTTAAAAAAATTTTAATTTAGCAATTTTTTAAAACATTTTCAAGTGTAAAATTTTTTTTTACAAATTTATTTTTACCTTTCTGGTTTAATTATGTAAAGAATCTTGTAATACAAATCTGATAAAAATTTTGTGTGTATAGAACACATAGTTTGGGAGTAACAGTGCGAGCAATCCAAAAATTCACATATTTCAGAAGACTGAAGTTAAAGTTGGATTATATAAACTCTAATAACTCGAGAAATAATGCAAATTTTTTTATGCGGTTTTTTTGCATATTGTTTAGAAATGTCCCAAAAATCAGAATATAGCAGAAACCAAAAATCGATTTTTTGAAGTTTTAAAGGTTGTGGCCCGACCTTCACCCTCATTTTGTTTTAAATTTTCAATATTTTATTCTGTGTACAAAATGAGAATAATAGATATTCTTTTTTGCTACATTGAATATTCTTAATTCATAAATAAGTATTTTGTGAAAGAAAAGGACCTGCTTTTCAAACAATTCTTCAAAAATGCTAGAAATTTTCAAAATGTTCCATGCGCATTCATTTCCTTCTGATTTCTTTCAAATTTCTCGGGATCGTTATTGGAAGTGTTTGTCATAAAGCTGTGCTCCATTCTTTGAAACCAGAAATATTTTTCTAATTTTAGACCGTTTAATAAAGTGAAACAGGCAGAAACATAAAAAAAAATAAGCATATTAAAAAAATTATTTATGGCTGTAGATTCAGAGAAAAAGAATTCAATGCACAGTTATATATATATATATGGTAAACTCATATTAAAAAATTGAGGTTTTTGAATGATATGGAATGCGCACAGAGCATTTTGAGAAATGGTAGCTTTTTTGAAAAAAGCTAGCATTTTGAGGAATGCTAGCTTTTTTGAAAAATGTTGAAAAACTGGAAAGTTTTTGCCAAAATATCCTTATTTTGGAATTCTAAGAGTCTTCAGTGTTTTCAAAAAGAATCTTAATTATTCTCATCTATAAATATAAAACAGTTCCGTAATTGACTGACTCACTAACATACAACGCACAGACCAAACCGCTGAACCTAAAGGACTGAAATTTTTCATGGCGATTCTTCTTATGGTGTAGGCGTGAACTAAGAAAGATTTTTGAAAAATTCTTCTTAGATTTTTTTAATTAAATTTTTAAGCTGTTTTTGTAGCTTTTTATAAGTTTGTATTTAAAATAATAATTTGAGGGTTATAAAATTTATATCATGAGAAAGATCCTAAAAATTCCTTCAAAATGAAATCTTTTTCGAATCATTACCTCCACTTTCTGATTTTTGGTGAATTTTTAAATATTAATTTTTAGAATTTAATTTATTAAATGCTGATCACGTGATTTCTTTTTCTGGTACTTTAAATAAATTGATCGTCACGTGCATAACAACTAAATAGACAATTTCTTTTCTTGCTAATGCGGCAGACGATTGGACATTATCCAAAAAAATATTAAAATACAGTAAAAGATATGATCCTCAAACTATACTATATTAATTGTACTATATTCTTTACTATGTCCTATTAGATTTAATTTGAATTTTTTCTTCTACATTATTTTGTCTATAAAAATATCCCTTACGATTTTTTTATAAATATATTTTTTTTTTTTTTTACATCAATTGTATACATTGATCGTCGTACTTATCATATATATATATATATATATATATATATATATATAGATAGATAGATAGATAGATAGATATTTATTTATTTATTTGGAATTAATTGCATACATTGACCGTTGTATTTAATTTGAATGTACTCCGTAGCGAAGTGCGGGTTTTCAGCTATTCTATATATAAAGTTAAAAGCTGAAAATTTAAAAAAATCGAGGTTGAACGTCCCTTAACCCCTTAAGGCACGAAACGATAGCATATCCCAATTCAACCAAGCCTATTTTCCCATCAGTCTACTTTCTTTTCGTTTCATTCCAAATCAGTTCCTGATCCGCATTTGCAGCCGTTTAAGTATGATCGGTCACACATAAAGAATCCTTGTCTACTATCTGAGTGATGTGAAAGCTCTCATAAAACATTCCATCCATCAACTCTGCTCATTTTTTATCCAGCCCTATCGATCTTTTAATGATACTGGTCCACAATGAACACACTCTGGTATTTCGGGCGCTAGGCAAGAGTTGTGTAGACATCTGTGTTGTATCTTCCCATCTCATTTATCAGAATGAGGTATGTGTGGACTTTCCTCGTGACGTCAAAACCGAGCCGGGCTTTCCTAGAAACACGCATACAGTCCATTACGGAAAAAAGGAGTACATTAACCACAATCAGACCGCAACGGAACTTCTTGATTCGAAATCCTTTTGAAAAAAACATATTTGTACAGACGTGTTTGCAGTCGTGACTGAGAAGCGTCATTTTTAGATAATACTTTCTATATTAAAATTGCTGTAAAACACAAATTACCCGTTAAGTTATAAAAATTGTATTTCTATGTCCTGTTCTCACTATGGGCAATTGCACCTTCATAATTACGCAGAAAACAATTTTGTTTTGTAAACAATGGACAGAACTTTTTTTTCACCGGATCGTAGCCAAGATGGACTCCAACCCTTGTGGTGCTAATTAAAAACCGTGCCGCCCCCCTCTGCCCAATAGCCTATATGGACTTGATCTGATGTTGCTGTCAGTCCAGTAGGATAAGCAACAACATATATATATATATATATATATATATATATATATACACTTGCCAGAAAGAGTCTGCATACAAGAGAAAACCAAACATTCAAGCGTCAAAAAATATAATATTACACTAAATTTACCAACTTTCTTTTCTTTTCTTGTACTGATCGAATCATTTTTTATCTTTTAACAATGGTTTTAAAAATATAACATGCAACGTTTTAAAATGAAAAAAAAAATAATTTTAAAAAATTGCAGGAATTCATACCAGAAAACATTTGCTTGCAAATACAGTAAACAAATATACCCAATTCAGTTGTATGCGATGTTGTTCATTTTGCTAAAGTTTAGTAAAAATATTACGTCAATATTCGTTTCCAAAGCTCTTTTTGAAGATACATTGTGGAAAATTAAAATGAATTAAAAAGGAAAGGCGATTTCTCCTGAAGAAAGGAAGATTATCTTAAAACTGAAGAATGAAGGCAAAACTCTTCGGGAAATTGGCAAGACTCTTGGAAGAACTCATTCCTGTATTCAAAGAGTAATCAATAATTACAGTTAAACAAAATCTATTATTTCGAAGCCACATTCTGGACGTCCCTCTAAACTGACACCACGTGAAAAGCGTTTTATCCTTAAGTCCATAGGCCTAAATCCAAGAATTACTGCATCTCAAATTGTAAATGAAATTAGAAAGAGGTTTGAGAAAATGATTCATGAAGATACTATGCGGAAGATTTTGAAAAAATCTGACTATCGTGGCCGTGTAGCACGTAGATAGCCACACATATCGGTCATCAATAAGCAAAAACGTCTACTCTTCGGAAATGAATATGTAAATAAGCCTCTGGAGTTCTGGGAAATGGTACTCTTCACATTTGAGAACAAGTTTTGCATTTTTGGGATTCAAGGACGTAAGCTGGTGTGGAGAAAGATAGGTACGGCTTACTAGAAGCAGAATATCGTGCCCACACTAAAGCACGGTGGTGAAGATATAATGGTTTGGGGGTGTATGGCAGCCAATGGCGTGGGACGTCTGGTATTTATAGAATCTACAATTGATCATATGACATATTTGATGTGCTCAAAACCTGGGCCTTGGAGACGACTTTTGGTTCCAGCAGGACAATGATCCAAAGCACACTGCCCACAATGTGAAGCTCTGGTTGTTCTATAACATCAAAAATCAGTTACATACTCCTCCACAATCACCTGACGTAAATCCCGTCGAACATTTGGGGGATGTGCTAGAGCATAGGATTCGTCAACATTCCATAACATCGAAAGAGATGTTGAAAAAGGTTATCATTATGGAATGGAATAATATATCTCCTAATGAAACAATCAAACTGGTTCAAACTATGCAGAAACGATTGATGGAGATCCTTAGACGTAAGGACTACCAGTTACTAAACTTTCAGTAATAGTCAATGACTATTATATTTTTTCAGGTTTTCTTATCTGTACGCAAACTTTTTCTAGTGTATTTCGTGTTATTTTTTTTTTGTTTAATTTGATTTCTAGACAAAATTATGTGTTTTGTATTTCTAAAATCATTGTTAAAAGATAATAAATGATTTGATCAGTACAAGAAAAGAAGAGAAAGCTGATAAATTTAGTGTAATATTATATTTTTCGATGCTTGAATGTTTGGTTTTCGCTTGTATGCAGACTTTTTCTGGCAAGTGTATATAATATATAATGAATTTACAAGAAGAAATAATTTGTACATAAATCCTTTTTTCTTTTCACATCATTTTGAGAACACCT
Organism: Dolomedes plantarius; assembly: GCA_907164885.2. Taxonomy (NCBI): domain Eukaryota; kingdom Metazoa; phylum Arthropoda; class Arachnida; order Araneae; family Dolomedidae; genus Dolomedes; species Dolomedes plantarius. The sequence goes on from OU015494.1 coordinate 169,898,732, forward strand.
GAAAATATAGCTCTTATCTTATTATTTGAGTACATGAACACAAACCTACCTCCTCTTTTTACCTCTTTTTACCCTACAGTTTAGAATTAAAAATATATACTCAAAAAAGAATGTTTACAGAACTAATATAATTAAATATCAATCAGAATATTAATACTAAACTATTGAGGTATGCTGAAAAATTCTATAATTCTTATAAGCCTTTTACACTCAGAAGCGTTTCTCATTTCAATGAAATATAATTTCATACAGGGGGGGGGGTGCTTACAGAATGCTTAAATGAAAACAAAATTCAAACAAAATTTCTATTTTCAAAAATTCTCTTATACGGCTTACATACTATATCTTGCAACTTTTAACTGAAGTAGAATCCATGTCTCTCATCACAGAGCTTGCATTATTAATATCAATAACTTATTCCATTAAAAAGATAGTTTAATCAAAAAGTTTCATAAAAATAATGCTATTAATCAGTATAACTTATAGATGTAAAAGCTTTTTGGTATTTCTCTTCTTTAAAAACTCCAGTAAGGGTAATATTACCCTTTAAGATGGATGGTGACGTCAAAGTCTGTCTGAAACGTTTGTCATTTTCCGTCATAACTGACAACGCAGTGATTTAAATAGACCTCCCTTGAAAGCTTCGTAAAAAAATCGAGTTAATTAAGAAAAGGTCATAATTTATAGATCTGGTCGGATTTTCAGAAAAGTAGAACGTTATTAGAGGGAAAAAAACTGGAAGATTCACGAAAAAAGCGGATTACGTGCTAAGATTGCGAGATAAAAGAAAGTGAACTCAATAATGCCATAATGTCCTAACTTTTTTCTTCACTGTCAAATTGCTTGAGTTGTAACTTAGTTAAATACTAGGTATTATTTCAAAAAAATTCTATATTAGGCTAAAAATGTTCCTTCAATTTTTAATCCAGCAAATATTAAAGAAGTTTTGCAATCGCATGAAAAACCTTTATGGACAAAATTTCTTTTAAGCTGGTCTTCCGGTTGGCTGGTTTTTGACATACGTAATATGCATGCATATAAACACAATGAAATTATTAACCCTATTACGAGTAAGTTAAGGCACTTACTTTGCTTATGTGGATACAGAAATATTTTTAAAAGAACTCGTTCTTAAACTGCAAACACAGTCAGTTGAGATATTATTTCCCGAGATTCCATCTGTTGCAACTTCAAATTAATGTTACCTAGATGGCGCTGTGACGCATTCTGCTCAGTGTGAGTATTTTGATTTTACCAGTGTGCTTTGAGAATGAGATCAGCAATGGATTTCAATGATTCGAATCCCAATAATATTGTCTTGCTCGTAACTTTTAGGGCCTGTTCACATAGGAGTCCGTTGCGTTGCGTTAAGGAAAAGATGACGTTGAGACGAAAATAAACCAATCATAGGCGTTAAAAATTTCATTGCTAATCGTTTAGAGGCCTATGATTGGTTTATTTTCGTCTCAACGTCATCTTTTCCTTAACGCAGAGCAACGGACTCCTATGTGAACAGGCCCTTAATTGTTTGTCCTGTTCTTTGTTCGCTCAGTGTCTCCCCCACCCCCCATGTTTTACCTTTACTTGTACTATCGAAGCTTTTTGTTTTTCCCACTTTCTATTTTTCTTCCTACTTTCGTTTTTTACTGATCACTGAAGTTTTATGCATTGCAATATCATCCTACAGTGGAGGGCCCGGTCCATGTACTGTAGTTACCACTACTCTTCCTGAAGCTCCAATAATATTGTCCTTGTTTGTGATGTCTGTAGCATATAAAATAAATAATTTTGTGTGGACTGTGCTGCTTCATTACAAGTCTGAGTTGGACAGTATATTTGCCATATTATCCAGTTACTTATGAACAACGTGGGGAAGAAAATTCTTCAAACATGAATGAACTTAAGCTGTAAAATCCTAATGCATGGATATCCAACCTTTTAGAACTATACTGGGCCAACAAAAATTTGTCAAGGGCTGCATACAGTATATAATATTTATTTTTGACTACAATGTAACCCATATTGCCAATGAGTATAATAACCAAATATCTTATCAATGTAGATATGTTAAAGTATAATACCAAACAAAAACAGTAGTTATAAAGTTTTCTTCAGTTTTTAAACCATATTTTTAAAGCAAGTGTTATGATAAACAGCTAGCGGAAAAGTGATGCGTAGCCAAAGTGATCCGTGAAACCATTTACGTTGACCAGGCCTATGCTCGAAGGAAACGCCCATTAAGCAATCCACTCTAAATTTTTTAACCCGCATAAAACAATTTATTATTCATTTATGAAATACGTGTTTACATGATCAGATAGCAAAACACAACTGGGGGCTGTCCTCCGTAATAGGCAATTGCATAAAACGACAAACTGTCGTCAAGAGCACACGAACTATGCTTATAAGTAGGTTGATCAATTTTAAACGAAACTTTTGAAATAGCAGCAGACCATTTTAAAACTCCTTGAGAAGCAACAGTAAAAAGTCGTCTGCGGGTGTAACTGTGAGTAAGGGCCTGTTCACATAGAATCCGTGAGCGCAAAATTTTTTTACCAATCACTGACTCATTTTACCCATCAGCGGCAGCGGAATCTTTAACGCTGATGCTGACGGATTCTATGTGGACAGGCCCTATGCTAAAGTGCAGCAGAGCAACACATTCTTGTAAAATTTTTAACGAATGAAAATGTGAAACTCATTAAAATTTTGCTTTGATTACTGGCACAGTTCGGCAATAACACGCTATCGAAGTCGCAAATCTGCAAATGACACAAAATGTTTCTTGATGGCCCAGAAATCGGAATTTTGTGCCATTCTCTTTGACCAACAACCAGCATTACTGTTGAGAAAATTTAACAAAGTCGTAATCATATTCGCGACTACAAACGAATAACTGTTCATGACATTAGTGAAAAGAACAAGATAAGCTATGAAAGTGTGCAAATCGTGATAAAGAACAAGTTGAAATTTTGAAAAATCACTTCAAGATAGGTGCCTCGAAAAAGCCGCTCGAGAGCTTGCGCTTACAGTTATTTATTAGTGAACCAAGTCGCAGAAATTAAGTTTTATACATGATATACTCGTAAAGATTCGTAATTAGATATATACAGTGACTTCCAAAAAATTGAGTGTACACTTGTTTTTTATTTGAATTTCCGATTGTTAAGGGTCAAATTTAAGCAAAAATTAAGATACATGTTTTTCTCATTTAGTTCCTCAAAAGGACAAACATTTCGGAATTAAACTTCCTAAAAATTAAGACATAGTAATTAATTAAAATAAATAAATAAGGTTTTGAGAGAAGAGCTACGAGAATTGAGAGTCTCAAACTTGAGAGTACACCTTTTGTTTTAGCTGCCTTTAATTTTAATAAATATTACACTACAAACCTTTTTAGTACAGAAATTTCGCAAAAATGTCTCTCTATTACAAAATTAGTACCTGTTAAGATAAAAATAAAGAATCGAAAGGTTTGGTTGGTTGGTTTGAGTTTATTGGCGCAAGGTCCAGACAGGACAAGCTGCGCCACGAGAATCGAAAGGAAACAACGATAGAGCAAAGGAAACTCGTCAATAATCTGTCAAAGGTAAATCTTTGGCAAAAGTACCTAAAATAGTTGGCCGAAGTGGGAAATGCATTCAAAAAGTCGTTTAAAGATGTAACAAGGATGTCACATTATAAAATAAAATTAGGAGGAGGCCCAAAAAGACTACTGAACTGAACAGTAGAGAGGAGAATTTTGCATCAAACTAAGGTTTATACTAAAATAAAGGCTCCAAATATTGCTTCATGTATTTCTAGAAATGTGGGTAAGTCTGTTTCTCCTGAAACTGTACGCAGGGTCCTCAGAGGAGCTGCCTTTAATGGCAAGAAAGCTTAGAAAAAGCCTTTTATTAGTAAAAGGAATAGCAATAAGTGATTACAGTTTGCAAAGCACCACATTTTAAGCTTAAACAGTTTGGAATGAAGTTATTTTTAGAGATGAAAGCAAATACAATGTGCTTGGCAGTGACGGACGTCGTATGGTGTAGCGCAAGGCAAACACTGCTTTCGATCCATAAAATTAAATTTCAACTGTTAAGCATGGATGTGAATCAATAGTGGTTTAGGGGTGTATGGTAGCAGCAGGGGTGGGAAAGCGTTTATTTATTGATGGAATCATGGACAAGAAGGCACATTTTCATTACTTACGAAACAATTGAAGGTGAGTGCTGGTAAGTTGCGATTGGGATCAAATTTTACCTTTCCATAGGGTAACGATCCCAAGATTACAGCATATAAATAAAACAATGGCTGCTATAACATTATCCACAACAGCTTAAAACACTACCACACTCTACTGACTTGAATTTTAACTAGAATTTGTGACTTGAATGTTATAAAGAACATGTGAGACTTATATTGCAAGAAGAATGAGAGAAAATGTATACCGAAACAACTAAAAATCTTCTAGATTCAACGCCACTACGATTGGTGGCAGTCATTACAGCAAAAGGATATGCTACTAAATATGCAATTCTTCGTTATTTTATTTTGCATACAAGAAAATTCTTGCAATCTCAATTTTGTGAGGTCATGTATTTACACATTTCCTTTACAAGTTGATATTTTTGTAAAATTAAACAATTGTTTGTTTTTATTTACGAGGAATGATGAACATTAAATACCTTAATACGTTCTATGCTAATTAAGTCTTACTGTTTTCCCTATTTCATGACCTTTTCTCCATTGAAAGATGACTTTTCATATCAAAAATAAGTGTACCCTCAATTTTGGGAGTCACTGTATGCCTACATGTTAAAAAAGCCATAATTCAACTATATTCAATAGAAATTCAGCTACAGATGCCAGCAATTTTGATAAATACGTAGTTTAACAAGGCATATGTAACAAGGCATAATATATGTTAACAAGGCATAATATATGTCTTATCATGATTAACTATAAATACCAATAAAAACAAATCCTTAGAAGAAAATAAATAAAAGTGAGAGATACTTAAAAAAACTTATGAACTCTCCTTTGTGTCTATAATCTTTTTATTTTAAACTTCCATTTAGAATGATAAACACATTCTTGCCTCTTGAGGAAGCTTTGAAGTTGGTTTTAAGAAACAGGTAAGTGAAAACGGTTGTATGCTTGCATCAATTGCTTTTTCATTTCAGTTTGGTGAAATCGCTCGAAGGTTATACAATTCATTGATCTCCCTGATAACAAGGATTTGCTTCTTCGCACAAACTAACTTTAGTAACGTACTTCATGTTAATAACTTTGCAGAAAATAACTCTTGATTCAGTCAAGCATTTTAGTGGCAAACTGTTATGTCTCAGAAATAATCACTCAGCAACTGCTCGATTATCAGCAATTGATACCTTAGCAATCGAATTCCTCCCTCCCCCACAAAGAAAAGAAAACTTCCCAATCGGTAAAATTTTAATTTCTTGATACAAGTTCTCAGATACAGGTACTAGATAAAACAATGCAATGTGTAAGTGTGTAATCAAACCGTTTAATTAATAAGAATAAGGCATTTAATGTTCATCATTCCTCGTGAATAAAGACAAACAATTATGTTTAATTTTACAAAAATACCAACTTGTAAAGGAAATATGCAAATACTTGACCTCACAAAATTGAGATTAAGTGCAAGAGTTTTCTTGTATGCAAAATAAAATAACGAAGAATTTAATATTCCACTGTGAGCTTCCAGGACCATGGCAATTTTGCGTGGGAAAGAAGTATACAAGTCTCGTGCATAAGACAAAAATATTTTTTCATTCATTCGTAAAATTCACATTTATTTTCAAGAGTAATAAAGGTAGAGGAAGCTGATATCTGACATGCCGCTCAAGAGGTTATTCGAGGCTATGGATTTTCTTTCTTTGATGTTGTTGTTGAGGGGGTAACAATGATGTTTGTAATAACTGACCATCGTTATCGATGCCTTTAATCTCACCTTACCCCCGACTTCGGCGATTTTAATCATGGTTCGCGCTATACACGCAATGATCGGACTTACTGCGATTCATCGATGTCTGGCACTTCAACACTAGAAGCAAATTTGCTAGAACTAACAACAGTGTCAACTGCTAGATGATATCCTACCTTCTAGTTGCATAATAGCTAGCAAGTTGGTGAGCCACTATCTCACATTTATACGCTTCTCTTATACTAAATCTTTTGAATATTTTCTCTACTGTATGTGCAAAAAATATTTTTCTCCTTCTAATGCAGAGGCACTTTTTCGTGAGACAGTCGCCTTTTGCTATTCACCGTGGTTTTGCTGGCTACTTTATTACTGGAGCACCATTTAGGTGAACGATCATGGCTCTCTATGAGCGTACAACACGGTAACGACCAAGCCTTATTCGTTCCCCAAGCCTTATTAAGTCCCCAGCGTGCCAAGAGCACGACGCTAACCACTATACCATGTGGGCGGCACATGCGCAAATATTTGTAAGCTATTTGAAGAAGAAACAAAGAGCTCTACTCACCTTACATCCATTTAGAAAAACGATAAAGAATCGCGGTACAGTGAAGTCAAGTACTCGCTAGTTAATTTGATCAAGTTATATTAATTTGAAAACGTGTTTCTCAAACAAGTAATTAGATATTCATTTTGAAAGTCAATTTAAAAAATCGACAGCATGAAGCTTATTTGGAAATCTCACGATAGTGAAAAGTTTAATTACGTTCCGTTCGCACTTGATATTTTAATGCCATTAAGTCAGATCGATCTGATAACCAAATTCAAATATTTAGTTACGGAATAACTGAGAACCGTGAAATCAAATCGTATTATTTAAATGGCATTAAAATATTTAAACCTAAGAGACTATGCTTCGGAAATTCTTGTTTATTTTTTATAGTTTTCGTTCTCTAAAATCTATTTTAATATTTCATTCTACCATTAGTTTCTACTTTCAAAAATTCCTTTATTATGTTGGGAATAAACAAAGACATAAATAAAACTAATGAAATTTCATTACTTTTTTTATGTTCTGATTACCGATACAACAGTATTAGTTGTTGTTTTTTTCTTCAAAAAGACATTTACGATAAGTATGTTCGTATTCATGGGAGATAAAATAATGATAATGGCTTATATTAATGGCTCGTATAATGATATAGGCTCGTTAATGTAGCTCCCGTGCATTAATACCCTAGAATTTCCACAGTGGGAGTGCTTCAAAAATATACTGTATGTAAGAATAGTAAAAATATTTAAAAGGGACATACTGTGAACACTTGCGTTTGTTATATAAACGTTTAGGTACAGTCTGGAAGGGACGTTAACATAACAAAAACACACAACTCAGGCAGAAGACAGGAAATGAAGACAAAAAGGCTGCAAAACGCTTTACATGCTCTACAGATCAAATGGACAAAACATTGCACAATTAGCAATTTCATAAAACATTTTTAATTGACAAATATTTAACTGGGAAGATGTATATTACTTTGAAATAAATGTTGTGATAATTATTTATGATAACGAGCCTGGTTTTATATATCTGAAAAGCGTGCCTAAGCTGAAGGCACGCGACCAATTTTCTTAACTACCCATTTTGAAAAGAAAAGATTCTTTTGTCAAGTCAGTGTTGTGCTCAGTCCCAAACAAGTGTTGGCAACTGTATATCTTTCCATCGCTGTAATTATTTTGAAGGCTACCGAGGTGATAACAGCTCAAAGTACTATCTTATCGACTCCTTTCTTTCATCTAACAACAATGGGGCTTTTACTGTTTCCTTAACGAAGATTCATGTCACAACTCTGAGATATTCTTCGAGGCACAGACAAATCAATTATTGCCTTTATATTCTGGATATCAGTCATAAATCACCATTTTTCCTCCCCATTTTTATATTCATAGAGCTCAACAAATCAATAGCTGAAAGTGATTCAGGGAGGAATTGGGTGCATTATCAAGACTTTTCGGATGGATGGAATTTGAATAGATTTGTGTTTGGGCACTGATAAAACGTTCAAAGAAACAAGAAAGAGTGAAAGATCTTCAGAGCAAAATCTTCCCGCTGTTTTGAATTCGGGTGGTTATCAAAACAGTAAATTAAAAATCAGAAAACGATTATTTTTTATTCACACAGAATAAACCATTAACAAATATAAATTATATGTTACAGGTTCCGTACGATTCACTGTTGCTTTTGCTGTTGGTCAATACTGCCCTTGAAAGATCTCTACGTAAACACTTACGTTAGATAAAGGGTTTAGGCCAAAGGGCTTCTTTGGGTTTTATATAGTTTTACTCCTAGGTTTTAATGATGTGAAATACCTCCAAGTGCTAGAACGTCAAAATCGGTTGAACAAGGATTGTTGAAAATTTTTATCTATATTCTATTGTTTTGCAACAAAAATTTCTTATGTTTTAAGCTTTTTTATATGCAGTGTTAATCGCTCGGATTTACTTAATCCTGAATTGAACTATTTATTTTTTCTAATGCGGGGGCACTTGTCATGAGACATTTGTCTTTTGTTCTTCACCGTGAAGTCTTGCTGGCTACTTTATTATGGGAGCACCATTTAGGTGAGCCAGTATTGCTATAAGGGGGCAATACGAGAATGGCCAGGCCTTATTCGGGATTTGAACCCAAGCCTGCTGCGTAGAAGCTCACAACGCTAACCACTATAGCATGTGGGTGGCAGAATTGAACTATAATATGCTGGAAATCATTCAGAATGTTTTCATCTGTCAATCTGAAAGTTCTAAGCACTGGATTAGAAATATACACAGTTTTAAGTTTAGAAATTGTTTTCGTAATCATGTCAAGCAGTATAAATGTGAATTACATTGCTGAGATAAATAAGAGATACTCAGTAAAAGTTTCTTACTAATTTACAATGTTAGAGTAATTCTACAAACTTCCGGCTCCCTCCGCTTTCGCATATAAATCCCTGTATGAACTTGAAGAAAAGACGCTGCGTAGCAAAACCTGCAAACTCAGCAGAGGGTTTATTTCCCCTGTTCGGATAATGAATAGTATAGGCCTAGGCGCCGGAGGGACAGTACAGATCTGCCGACCAAATTGGGCAACCCGGGGCTCCCAATGTTAGAGTAAAATATTCCGAGTTTTACGAAACCATTCTGGTGGACCACATGCATCCTATGGTACAGGAATTAATTTCTAATGACCAAGAATGTTGCTTTTTCAAGACGAGAACGTCACTACGCATCGTGCGAGATTGGTCAATATGTACTTTGAACACCTTGAGGATGAGGTGGAGCATTATCATGGCCAACTAAATCACTTGACTTTAACCATATTTAACATTTTAGAAAACATTCGGTGAAAAAGGCTCGTCAGATTTCTCCTCCTCCAACATAATTGAAGCAGTTCACAGGATGGATGGTACCAAATTCCAATATCTTCTGAGCAAGACATTTAACACTCTCTCCCGACTCGAATTCATGCTGTTTTGCAAACCAAGGGTGGAACCACAGGTTATTGAAAAAACAGTTCTGCAAAATCAGTCAATGTTTCCATTATTTAAATATATATATATACTAGCTGAAAACCCGCGCTTCGCTACGGAGTACATTCAAATTAAATACAACGGTCAACGTATGCAATTTATGCCAAAAAATAAATATATATATTTATAATAAATGCGATGATCAATGTATACAATTGATGTAAAATATATATCTATCTATATATATATATTTATAAAAAAATCGTAAGGGATATGCATTTTTTTGGTATAATATCCAATCGTCTGCTGCATTAGAAAGAGAAAAAAATATTTTTTTTGTCTATTTAGTTGTTACGCGCGTGACGATAAATTTATTGAAAGTACCAGAAAAAGAAATCACGTGATTAGCATTTAATAAATTAAATTCTAAAAATTAATCTTTAAAAATTCACCAAAAATCAGGAAATGGAGGTAAAAATTCGAAAAAAATTTCATTTTGAAGGAATTTTTATGATCTTTCATGTGATATAAATTTTATAACCCTCAATGTTAAATGTATTATTTTAAATGCAAACGTAAAAAAAGTTTAAAAAACAGCTTAAAAATTTAATTTTAAAAAATCTAAGAAGAATTTTTGAAAAATCTTTCTTAGTGCACCCCTACACTATTAGAAGAATCGCCATGCAAAATTTCAGCCCTTTAGGTCCAGCGGTTTGGTCTGTGCGTTGTATGTCAGTCAGTCAGTCAGTCAGTGAATGAATGAGTCAGTTACGGAACTGTTTTATATATATACTAGCTGAAAACCCGCGCTTCGCTACGGAGTACATTCAAATTAAATACAACGGTAAACGTATGCAATTTATGCCAAAAAAAATAAATATATATATTTATAATAAATGAGACGATCAATATATACAATTGATGTAAAAAAATATTTATATATATATATTTATAAAAAAATCATAAGGAATATTTATTTTTTTTGGATAATATCCAATCGTCTGCTGCATTAGAAAGAAAAAATGTTTTTTTTTTGTCTATTTAGTTGTTACGCACGTGACGATAAATTTATTGAAAGTACCAGAAAAAGAAATCACGTGATCAGCATTTAATAAATTAAATTCTAAAAATGAATCTTTAAAAATTCACCAAAAATCAGGAAATAGAGGTAAAAATTCGAAAAAAATTTCATTTTGAAGAAATTTTTATGATCTTTCTCGTGATATAAATTTTAGAACCCTCAATGTATTATTTTAAATGCAAACGTAAAAAAAGTTTTAAAAAGAGCTTAAAAATTTAATTTAAAAAAATCTAAGAAGAATTTTTGAAAAATCTTTCTTAGTGCACCCCTACACTATTAGAAGAATCGCCATGCAAAATTTCAGCCCTTTAGGTCCAGCGGTTTGGTCTGTGCGTTGTATGTCAGTCAGTCAGTGAATGAATGAATGAATGAATGAGTCAGTTACGGAACTGTTTTATATATATATATATATATATATATATATATATATATATATATATATATATAAATAAATATATATATATATATATATATATATATATATATATATATATATATATATATATAAATATAAATAAAATTAAACGGCCAGTTAGAACTCTTACTTACGCACACACACACACACACACACACATATATATATATATATATATATATATATATATATATATATATATATATATATATATATATATATATATATATATATACCGGGTGATTCAAATTAAAGTATCCCTGTTTGGGACGCCCTGGCGAGAAAAGCAGTGGACGTAACGTCTTCATATTTGGAGGGGATACATATCAGGCCATGGGGAATTGATTGGTGGGAAAAAACAATTAGTGCCAACAAAGACCGCTAGGTGCAAATGAGGCGCTACGATCGGTTGAAGGTAAGGAAAATGAAACATGACTGTACGAAGGAAGGAAAGAATACGAGGTGTCGGTAATTAACTTTATTAGTACAGTTCGTTACACATGCAGGAACTAAACTACGCTGACTAAGCTGTTTGCAAGCGTGTGCAGCGTACGCGTTGTTTCCTGTGTAGCAGCAGCACAACTAAACTTGCAGCTTTTTTCTCCGTGCTGTAGTTAAGTGAGAATTTGAATATTCGACTGTGCGCGCAGTACCGGAGAACAAAATTTTCATACGAGCTGGGCGAAAAGATCCATCGTAACAGATAAAAAAGAGGACTCGCAGGTTTGGAACATTCTTCGACTGCCACGATGGTTCTTTCGTTGCCAGAGCGTGCTTTGCTGCTAAAGTTATTTTACCAAAACGGCGATAACGCCTCGAAAGCGCTTTGCTTGTACCGAGGGCAGAAAGCTTTGCGCACGGGTCCAGTAACACCATGTGCTCTGCGGCGAATGGTGAAACGTTTCGAGGAAACAGGTAGCTTTGCCTTTCAAGCAGGCCGAGGGCGAAGGAAACAGATACCGCAGGTTATGGATGATGTGGCAACCGCTGTCGTTGAGCAGGCAAATTCGAACACAACAGGAACATGCAGTGCTCGCGCCGTATCAAGGCAACTCGGATTGTAACAAACTACGGTATGGAGGTGCATGTGAAAAACACTCAAAGCCTATCCGTATAAGCTTACAAGAGTCCGTATAAACTTACAAGTATCCATCGTTTACAAGAGTTAAAACATGGCGATTACGATCTGCGTGAAACGTTCGCTTTAACGTTATTGGAACGCATGGAGGTGCAGCAGAATTGGCCGTGGAACATCCTATGGACCGATGAGGCTCACTTTTACATGTGCGGAAGAGTGAACGCACATAACTGATCCACTGAGAATCCTCACTCGGTCCACTAAATGCCCCTACATTCACCGCATGTGACTGTATGGATCGGCTTCATTGCGACCTTTATGATTGGGCCATTTTTCTTCGAGAAAATCCCCCCTCAGAGATTAAAACCTGTTCCGTGACTGCAGCACGTTATCGGGCTATGCTGCAAAGTGTGGTCATTCCAGAACTCCAGCAGCGTGGATGTCTCGCTACAACGGTATTTCAACAAGATGGTGCCCCTCCTTACATTGGACGTAAGGTTCAACAATTGCTGCGACGTCATTTTACGGAGGATCGCATTATCAGTCGTGCATTTCCTACCAGATGGCCTCCACGTTCACCCGACTTAACCCCGTGCGATTTTTGGCTTTGGGGTTACCTCAAAAATAAAGTTTATCGGGGAAAACATAGGAAATCTGGCGGATTTGAAGAACAACATCCTCTTGCACGTACGCAACATCGGTCCCGACCAGTTACATGCTGCTGTGGATCATCCTATAACACGGTGTCACGCGTTGACCATGAAACACGGTGGACACATTGAAAACCACCTGTGAAATCTTTGTGTACTGTTGTTACTACGCGCATGCCTTTCGTTTGCGGCTTTACTAATATTTCTGTAGGATCGACAATTCTTGTGTAACTAACTGCACTAATAAAGTTAATTACCGACACCACGTATTCTTTCCTTTCTTCATACAGTCACATTTCATATTCCTTACCTTCAACCGATCGCAGCACCTCATTTGCACCTAGCGGTCTTTGTTTTAACTAATTGTTTTTTCCCACCAATCAATTCCCCGTGGCCTGATATGTATACCCTCCAAATATGAAGACGTTACGTCCACTGCTTTTCTCGCCAGGGCGTCCCAAACAGGGATACTTTAATTTCAATCACCCGGTATATATATATATATATATATATATATATATATATATATATATATATATATATATATATATATATATACCGGGTGGCCATAATTAAACTGACAGTGCTCACAGTGTTCTGTAGCGCGATCTATTTGCGAGAATGACGCCACATTTTGTAGGAAGATTAAACAAGACGGGGGACAAAGGATTCCGCGAAAAAATAAATTAGTTCCAAAAGTCACCGCTAGGGGAATATTTGGCGCTGTGTAATAGAAAATAGAGTGTTAACAAATGCAAATCAATACGGAAATTACCTTTTATTTTGCATTCAAATGAGGTTCAATGTGGCTGCCGTTGTTGTGGACCACATATTGCATTCTGTGCACAGTATACACAACAGCAGAAAGTAACATGTGTGCAGGAATCTCCCGTACAGTCCGTGATATGTTATCCTTCAACGTAGCCAGGTCCTGGACCACTCCTTGATAGACCTTGGACTTAAGGTAACCCCATAGCCAGAAGTCGCATGGGGTAAGATCAGGCGACCGAGGTGGCCATGCAGTTGGAAAGTAGCGGCTAATGACTCTTTCTGTTGTGAATTTCTGTCGTAGCAGCTGTTGCACCCGTACAGCAACGTGTGGAGGGGCTCCATCTAGCATGAAAATGATTTCCCCCAGGCATTGTCTTTGCTGAAGTGCCGGAATGACAAAGCTGTTCAACATGTGGCGATATTTCTCTCCGGTAACAGAACAGGTTTCCGGTCCTGTCGGGGTAATGTTCTCATAGAAGAATGGACCTACGATAAATTCCGCTGTGAACCCACACCAAACAGTTACCTTTGGTGAATGTAAGGGAATTTCTGTGACTGCATGTGGTGATTTGTCATCCCAAATTCGGCAGTTCTGGGTATTCACAGTTCCATGCAGGTAAAAGTGGGCCTCGTCTCCCCATAAGATTTTCCACGGCCAAGCATCATCCACCTCCATTCTGGCAAGAAAGGTGACAGCAAAAGTCAATCGCTTATCATGGTCGGGGTACAGTAACTCCTGTACACGGCTGATCTTGTACGGATAGAAGTTGATAATCTTTCGTAAGATTTTCCATACCGTACTGTAAGGCATATCCATATTCCGAGCTAATCCACGAGCGCTAGAGGTGGCAGCAATATTGTCTGGTCCTCTGTCGACAATCGCCGTGGCAACTGCTTCGATTGTATCCTGTGGTACAGGTTTTCGTCCTCTGCCTGACTGAACCTTCAGAGAACCTGTTTTCTCAAACGTCGCAAACCATTGCTTTTAGCCCATTAACTGACACAGGACCGTTACCTTTACGCATTTTTTTGTGCGTTCTAAAAGCACGAAGAGCGGCTGACGCGTTGCACTGGTTGAGGTAAAAGAATTTGATCAGTAACGCACACTCGACTAAAGGAGGAGACATTGCACATAAACTTTCAATTCGATTGATTCGAAACGTAACACATTGCCTTTTAAAACCCAAGCAGCTGGCACTGTGCCAATGGATGTGACGTGAAATTTGAATAAAGAACTTCTTCTTCTGCTCAGCGTACGTGATATTGCAGATCACGAGACTTTATCGGTGTTTATGTAGATTTTACGCTTTTTTAAAAGTGTTGCCATATTGCACTTGAACTAAATAAGAAAATGCGCATAATAAAAGGTAATTTTATTCCGTATTAATTTGCATTTGTTAACACTCTATTTTCTATTACACAGTGCCAAATATTCCCCTAGCGGTGACTTTTGGAACTAATTTATTTTTTCGCGGAATCCTTCGTCCCCCGTCTTGTTTAATCTTCCTACAAAATGTGGCGTCATTCTCGCAAATAGATCGCGCTACAGAACACTGTGAACACTGTCAGTTTAATTATGGCCACCCGGTATATATATATATATATATATATATATATATATATATATATATATATATATATATATATATATATATATATATATATATATATATATGTGTGTGTGTGTGTGTGTGTGTGTGTGTGTGTGTGTAAGAGTTCTAACTGGCCGTTTAATTTTACTTCTGCATGATGTAGTCGTAACTGGAGACTCGGAATGATAACACTTCAGTTCATAATCCAGTATTTTATTAACTTCAAATTCTAAAGGACTCCAGGACAATAAATGACTATTTCGTCATTTTTCTCAACCTCTCACCCCGTAATGTACGTCCGCAGCACGTTTTCCCAGACTCTGCGTTTAAATTTTGTATCCCCACAGCAGTAAAATGAATTTTATATAAAACAACGCGTGATCTACTTGCGTAACTTACTTTTAACTTCGAAAGTGATTTGATTAGTGCTGCCACCTATTTATTTTTTTTTTTGTAAATTATTTGATCCCAATTAAGATAATTTCAAGTTATGACATATATATATATATATATATATATATATATATATATATATATATTAAAACCTGTTGTGTTCGTCAATATATATACAATTAAAGATCATATCAACATGAGTATTAAGTAACCTTAACTATAATCCGTTTACTCTGAAGCGTGATATACGACGAATAGATAAAAATTTATATAGCATTCAAAGAAGAAAATAATTAAAGATATTCATTACTTTTAATGATCCCATAATTTAGCATATCACAATTTCTTATGGAGAAAACTCGTTTGGAATCCCATTAAGGATTTTTATTGTTTGTAAGGATTTCAAAGAGGAAAAAATGTTAAGCACGCAGCTAGAAATTTTCGTTAGCTAAATATCACGTTTTGTTAAGGTAAAGATTGTCCTATTTGGACTTCTAATGAGGGAAAAGTAAACTTTAATCCATTAAGTTGTTTAAATAGCCGTAGAATGCATAAGCCGGTTTCTGTATTCAATACTTGAACACGTATTTTTCATTGCGGGTGTAAAAACTTTGGATGCGAAAAACCTCTCACACTGCCATTGCTTAAAGCACTGCCGAAATTCTTAAATGTTGACGTTCTAGATTTTGTTCTGATTGAATTGAACAAGAGGATTTCGACTCAAAGCCAATGTGAATCTGTTTCAAATGTGAATCTGTTGCTTGCGCAGTAACGTTAGGCATAAATACATTATACACACACTCATATATATATATATATATATATATATATGTGTGTGTGTGTGTGTGTGTGTGTGTGTGATAATAACGGCCCACCATGATATATCTAATGCGTAATTAAAATTATCTTGTTAATAAAGCACGACCCCTTTTCCAAAATTGCAACCTAAAAGTAAAATAAGATAATTTATCGTAGCCCTGCTGATCATTATACACATACAGGCATGTGAAGTATCTGAACTCAATAACATCCCCAGATATGAGTGTAGGAAGTTTATGAGATTCCGAATGTCAGTGTAATGTCAAAATTCTTGAAGAACCCTCGAACCACTCTGGATTTATGTGTTCTGTAACATCGAAACCACACGTTACAAGAACTTTATGTCCACTTATCCTGCACCCAGGTCAATAGGTCGCAAATCTAACAAGCGCGGTATCTAGCAATAAATTATCCCCGGGAGAAAAAAAGTGGACACGTGAACTCCACGAATCTAAAGTCGCCCGATTAAAAATTAAGTAGTTTAGGCCCTCTGGCGTCAATATCGCAAAACACCCATTTAATATTGCCTGAACAGAAGACTTTTCGCTCTTGGGTTTCTAACTCTCGTTGCTGTCGGACCTGCTGTCCGCTCCTGTCTTAACTTGTAATGTAATCAGCTCTCTGCGCCCCGTCAGGGCAAGGCCAGTGGCCACTGCAATTATAACGCTTTCGTAATGCTTCATAGTTAAATAAAAAGGATTTCCTGGATAGTAGCTGCAACCTGTGTTTCTCTTCTATGGCTCCGTGTGTGATTTCTCTCCAAGTTGTGCGCAGCGATTTACTGTATGATTAACACTTCGCCCGACTGCATCACACCCTCATGCCGACTGCATCTCCGATAAGTTCTACGCATCTCCACGGCGTGATGTACGGAGCATCACACACACACACACACACACACACACACACACACACACACACATATATATATATATATATATATATATATATATATATATAACATATAAAATCCCCAAACCCTTTCAAAATGCTAAATTCTTTTTAATTTTCCTTGGGCGTAGAGTTAATTTCGTTTTCGATACAAAGAACAGAGGAATTGTAAATAACCTAAAAACCAGCGTAGGAAATTGACATATCGTCCCTTAAAATCCCCTTAATTATATAAGTTTTGCAAGCCCGGAGATCCAGGCAGCGAATCATTATTCGTTGCATTGTCACATGACACGTCACATGACGAGAAGTTATATAAGGGACTGTGGTCAGATGCCCACACACTTTCCGGATTATCACCATCATGTAAAGATGTAGCAGTTGGTACGAAATAAAAGTTTCTTGAGAATTGCGGTGTGTTTTGTGTGTCCGGGGCTTGAGAGTCTTGAGGGGCCAGTTCTATATAACTACTTTGGAGATGCCGAAAAACGTCATTGGCCAACGACATTGTATGCGGAAATTGAATTTGAACTCTTGTGACGCACGGCCGGGAGGCAATATCAACCGTTTCGCCTTCACTCCTCGTCCGTGTCGTTACATACACACATATATATATATATATATATATATATATATATATATATGTAATAAATTAAATATTAGGCCCTCCATTCTATCAGTTGAATTCCCTTTCCTAAATCCAATCCCCAGTAACATTACTTTAGCACTTTAAAAACCCATAGCAACAGAACTTCCCATAAAACAGCAAACGTTGCATTTCTACACGTGTATACGTCTCGATAGAAGCGTGGGTTCGCATCGCCAGCCCCAAAATTCCGCTGACATTTCAAAACAACAGCCACATGTACCTCGCTTCTAGCGCGTAAGGTTGAAAGGTGATATTACACTTCGCTCCGAGCATCTGAAATGAAAGGACGTATGTTACTATCGCTCCTAATAAAACGATTCGACCCGACTGTTTCAAAATTTTAATTCCTTTCAGGCTGAGTCTAGCTCCAGCCATGTAAATTTGAGCTAGTTTTCCTTTTCAGGTTGCATTTTAAGAACGAGATGTAATGATTATATTACATACATATATATATATATATATATATATATATATATATATATATATATATAGAGAGAGAGAGAGAGAGAGAGAGAGAGAGAGAGAGA
Source organism: Dolomedes plantarius (assembly GCA_907164885.2). Taxonomy (NCBI): domain Eukaryota; kingdom Metazoa; phylum Arthropoda; class Arachnida; order Araneae; family Dolomedidae; genus Dolomedes; species Dolomedes plantarius. Next base: position 169,917,033 of record OU015494.1, read on the forward strand.
GAGGAAGCAAAGGTAAGTAAAATATATTACATGAGTAAAATAAATCTATTCCTACGGTTTTTATCAAATTCATATAAAATCTGATGTAGAATTCCGAAAAGAAACGGAAATTCTAGGAAATTACATCAGAGGCATTGAAAATCAAGAATGATAATGCATATGAAAATGCTTTCTATGCATATTTCTCCATTAATAATGAATCTCCATTACATGTATTATCAGTTTTCACAATAGTGGTTTTTAAGAGAATGTCATTACATTTTTTTTCTGTTAGCCGGCAACAGAGATAGGAGATATGATATGATAATGTAACGTGTTTTTTTATATAATATATCAAGAAATAGGCCCCTTCCGTAATCATAAATGTAATCTTTTGCGTTGTACCATAACAAAAATAAAATAGTAAAGTCGGAAGTGTTTATTTAAGGTTTTCATTGTGGATTCCAGAAAAAAATTAAAATCTATCTTTTATACTAATTATAAAAGTGCATAAGTATTTTGAGGTTACATCAAGCCCTTGCATTTAAATTACCAAAATAACACAAATTGGTAACTCGGGCACTGTATATATAATATGTGTGTGTGTGTCATACAAAAATACATTACCCTTATTATGTTTTCTATATCACATATGTCTTACAAATTACCTTTCCCCTTAAGCTTCTGCTTTGGAACACATGTGAGAAAAAATGCTCTCATGTTGTAAGAATATGTATTAATCCGCGACACAGACTTCAACGCAGAAACTTCGGGTCAGTCTATTTCTAACAAATTGATTTTTGCAATAATATGGTCAGACAGAGGTTAAAGATATCGGGTTCGATTCCCGCATAAGAGTTGGTTGTATTCTGGGGAACCGGTCAGTCTTCCACCTGCAAAAGGAACCCCGTCTAGAAAGAGGAGCTGCAACCCATTGTCCATCGCCGGTGTCATCGTTTGTTAATAAAAACTTTTGTGTGATTTGTGTTTCTATTTCCTTGTATTCATATGTACACCGGACTGGGGTGTAACAATCGTCAACCCCCAAGGTCATTAGCAAAAAAAAAAATTTTTAATCTTTAAATCCAAATCGGAAATTTTTGGACACATTTTTTCCATAGGTTAACATTGAGGTGAACGAATCCAATAGAGTTAGTACACAGCAACCTTACGTTTCAACTTTTTTTAAATATTTTTCTACTTGTGCTGTGATCTGCACCTTACTACGTAACTACACTCATGTCCATAAATTCAGGATAATTCAGAATTACACGGAAATCGAACTCTAAAATAAAAATTTCACCTGTAGAATTATCACACACATCTTCAAGAATAATATGCAAATTACAGGAAGCCACCAGATGAAGCCGATAGTACGTCACAATGACGAGATTGTAAGAGAGGGGTATAAAAGGAATGGTGGCAAAGAAGTAAAATTGTTCACAAGCGTTCTGTAAGCCACTCAGTGCCGTAACCAAATAGTTATGACACACAGGAGGCATGTGGATGATTTTTTACTTGGAAGAATTATCGGCCGCATGGAATGTGGGCGTACTCTGATGGAAGTATCCGAGGAACTTGGAATTGCCCAAAGTGTCATCTCTAGGCTTTGGCAACGGTTCCAAGGTAATGGAAATGTCAGTAGACGTTACAGTACAGGTTGCCCCCGAGTAACAACGCCGAATGAAGACCGGTATTTGGCAGTAACTACTAAAAGAAGCAGACGGAGCACAGCATCCGATCTGTCTCGTCAGCTATCTGCAGCCACGGGGAGCACAATCTCAAGGCAAACCGTGTACAGACGTTTGGGAAATATTAGTCTATATGCTCGCAGGCCTATCAGACGTGTTCCGCTCACGGCAACTCACTGTCGGCAGCGATTAGCCTGGAGTAGAGAACATGCAATGTGGACATCGTCACAGTGGGCTTGTGTGATGTTTTCCGACGAGTCCAGGTTTAGCTTGCAGTCTGATTCACGTCGGACTTTCACATGGAGAACGCCAAGTACCCGTTACCACCAAGACAACATCACTGAACGACACCGTTACGGTGGTGCAGGATTGCTCGTTTGGGGTGGAATTATACTGGGCTCCAGAACAGATCTGCATGTTCAAATCGGAACCATGAGCGGCCACATTTATCGGGACATCATTCTGGAAAAACATGTACGTTTGTTTAGGGGAGCCATGGGCGCAGAATTTGTGTTTATGGATGACAAAGCCTGTCCTCACCGAGCAAACATCGTAAACGATTGCCTTCAATTTAAGGATATCACCCGTATGGAATCGCCAGCATTTTCACCTGACTTGAATCCGATAGAGCATGTGTGGGACATGCTTAGCCGACGAGTTGCAGCCCGTCAACCACAACCTACATGTGTACCGGAACTTGGGAGAGTATTGCTTGCTGAGTGGAATAATCCTCCCCAAGATCAGCTCGATAATTTGATACTCAACATGCCTAGGCGTTCTACAGACTGTATTTCATCGCATGGGAGACATACAATGTATTAGCCATAATACCAACCATATAATATTAAGTTTTTGTAAAGGAGATACTTTTGCTCCAGGGAGCAAAAATCGTAGTTTTAATGAATGGTATCAGACATACACTATCTTTTTTGTTCTTTATCTTTTGTTTAATAAATGGGCTTTATGAATAAGTCACGTTTGTTTTGTTTCTAAACCTTTATTGGCCGGAGTTGGCATTATCCTTAATTTATGAACATAAGTGTATTTACATTAAACTTCAATCTTCATTTTCTTCTAATTATCTTTCCTTCCCCCCCCAATTTTTTTCAAATTAATGCATATATATTCAATTAAACGTCTGGAATTGTTTTATAAACAGTTCTATCTTATAAAATTTTGTTATAAACCCAAAATAACAAACAAAATATTGTAAGACACAACTGAATTTCAAACGTTCCCTTATGCCCGTACCCTGACATGAAAATGTTGAAAAAGGTATTTTCTCACAGGACCAACCATAGGTTTTCATACCGCAAAACAGTGGAACTTCTAGATGTCAAACATTCTATAAGGAGCATATTGACACTCGCGATATTTTGAAAATATATTTACTTCCATCTTTTGAAATACAAGTCTGAAATAGTTTTGTGGCCACACGTTCTGTATACATTTCCATCTGTGATAATCCATTGCTTAGGTATTTATGATGATCGTGTTACTTGATGGATCTTTCATGGAACTCATTCGCATTTCCCCCCATTGAGATACTGTGTACAGCCTTCTAGTTTCATCATTTTAACGTAATACTTTTCAGACACTTTTTTAACTTCAATTTACAGTATCCTTATATGAAGCAGCAAAGCATAACGAAAAATTGAGTATTTATTTATAGAGTAAACTATGAGCTCAATGAACAATAGAGGAACCGGCATGGTCCAGCCTCCACCTAGTGTCTTGGATGGGCCGTGTAGCATATACAGGCATCAATTTTTCTAGACGATAAAACCCCAGGGCACATGACCCGAAAAAACGTTAAAGCGGTATCATAGAATAGAAAGTGCCAATTTTTCGGTTCTTAATCGGACAAAAACAGCACATTTCTACTTCCATCTTGCGCCTCGAGGTCACCCCAAGGACTGGGCACACTCGAAATTGACAGGAAAATAAAACTCCAGAGCACAGGGGGGATCAAATTAACATCATGTAATAAATATCATTGCTACTAATGAAGAGATTGCAAATTTAACACATCCAGTCAGTCAAATGATGCGTTAATAACCATAACATTCCCAAATAGCCGTAAGAAAAAAAGCATTTTTTTTTAAATTTCATACGTGTTTCTTAACAATCCCAAGTAAAACTTCTAGATAAAATTAAAAATGGGTGGACAGCTTGTTAAGTTCAGTGATTGAGGCAGGTCTAGAGGAGGGTTCAAACTTAATGCCTGTCTTTTGTGGTAAGTGCTATTGCAGAAGTTCATGCGACCATGACGGCATCTGTCAGAGAGTCAACCATCCGCAAGGAGCCACTTACGAATGCTACAGATGAGTAGCTGAGCACAAACTAGACATTACTTAAGGAAATGCAACATGTTGGAAGTGGCGAATAAGGTGTTTAATGTTTCCATTTCTTTCAACAGACCTCAAAATGCTTAGAATTAATTATAAGTGCTATGTACGGAACTGATTCAGGGAGATAAAATTTGTCGTGTAATCGCTTCATGCTAATTGTCAAATGGCTGTGCCTAGAGTCCTCGGGTATAGCCCTAGTCTTACAAAAGATGATCGTAACGGTCCCAACCAATCAACCAAATTCCGTGGTTAACACGGTTGATTCTATTCTTTCAAAATCAGCTTTAGGCTGTAGGTCCCAGTCTATTGAGAACTCGAATTGCAAAAAGTGAGCGTAACACTCTAAAAACTAACCGACCAAATAATTGAACCACTAAAATAAACTAATTTTAATGAATTGTAGGAACCAAATTGTTATAGCTTTAATTTTATTTTTTTCCAAAGACTATAAAGATTAAGAACTTAATATCGTTATATATAATTCTTACAGTAAAATGATACTTTCTTCGTATATATATGCCAACAACACCAATCTAGGTCAAAATGTCACTCGTGACGGATTTTTCAAGCACTTTGGTTGACCTAAAAAGCTGTTTACTACTCTAGAAATCGCTAATTCGCGTGCTCTATGCGCTTATTACATACTTACGTGTCACCACTTTGAAAAAGCTGTAGTCATCTGTAATAAATTTAATTTATAGCTACGAAGGTGAATTGATGAAAACCCTTCCAGATCACAGCTTTAATGGTAATAAGGATATTAAATTGCAATAAACTATTGATCGATATTGCAATAAAATATTCCCTCTTTCACTCTGACACCATCACACCTTTTCACTGTCTAATAGAGGCCGGGCGGTTATCGTTCCGAACACGGGAAGAAGCTGTTAATAGAGTTCGGATTTCTACTTTTGAAACTGTAATCGAGCTCATTTGATAGATTTTTGCCGTTTTAATTTATAAAAGCTTCCTGAGATATTACGTTTTTTATAAAGTTTATCACATAAAATGTATCCTTCGAAGATCGAATTGCTGCAACAAAATAAATACAAATCTTTGCTTTATAAGTTAATCCGAAGAAAATTATATGATCTTTCGACAATTTACTCTCATGTTTTTGGCTCCGATTTTTTATTAGAAACCGAAAGTTTTTTTTATTCATACACGTTGTCGTCTAAATTTTATTTTATAATTAGAATAACTGTTTCAAATATTAGCTGTGCAAACTGACAAAAGAATTTCCCTCGAGAATAACTGAATTTTATTGCTTTTTAACCACATATAAAAGCAGGAAAGAGAATATGGAAAACTTTATCATTAGTATCTCGTTTTCTACATCTAACTGATATGTACTATTAATACGAAAAATTTTTATCAGAATATTTTGTATGCATGAGCTCTCTCCCTTTGTAATAACAGTATGCCTTTGTTAACACCTTCAAGGATAAGCTTTTTATAAATTTACCGTGACAACTATGACGTAATAACAACAGCTAAATGATGAAAAGATTACATAAAAGGTTTATATTCCGAGTTATGTAATAATTATATATGTAAGTCCTTAACTACTCAAACGGGAAGTTACTTGTGAACTATACTTGTTTTACCAAATTTGTTTGAAGACCTTTAATAAATATTAAAGATATTACAAACTGGTATTATTTTTGGTGAACTATCAATCCGTTAAAATCAAGAATATTATAACGAATATAAATGTTTAATATAATTTAACAAATTATGAGAGTAACAAATACTAAGGAACTCAACAATCGTCGCACTTTTTACTATAATTATTTTTGTCAGACACTTTAATAAATATTTTTTCAAAACTTAGTTGATTCATATTTTCCTTTCATAGCTATACAGGCAGTAACTCATTGCACTGAATTATTTTATCTAACTTTTTTCGGTCATCTGTTTTTATTATCAAGTAAATAGGAAGGTTTTGATGTGGATAATACATTAACTGAAACCTTTCCCTTTCCTTTCGGAAAATAGGGAAATATTACAGCCAATATAAAATATATTTAATCTTTATTAAGTAGATTTTGAAAGGGACGCCTTGACCTAATTTTCGAGGCTGCAAGTTAATTCTGTTATCTGGTAATATAAAATTCAATATCGCAAAATAAAGCCGTCTAGAGACAAGCTGGTTATTTACTTTAAAAATAAATTTAAAACATGGAGTTTCTTATGTGTCGCTTTTATGTACTGTTGATTTTGTGAACAATTTGTCAAATCGCTTGATAACCTATACCACGGATGACCAACGGGTTTATCGTACCCATTCTAGGATTTCACTTCTTTGAACTATTTTTCAAGTGATCGAATACAATTTAAATACCCTATTCAATAGTACGATGTATATCAATAAAACAACTAACGTTTAAGTATCTGTTGAGAAAGATCTGTGAAATTATTGAATTCTGGTATTTTTCTTACTATTCAAATTTTGATCCGGAATGAGAAAGTAATAGAATTATTTACTTTAAAAATTTTAATTTCGAGCGTTTAAAAAGCCAGCTTTACAAAGAAAATATTCGAAACAAAACTCAATTTCTTAATCAGTATATTTTTTATTAGCAAACGATTTATATATATATATTTATTTTTAAAGTTTAAAATTTCAGGCCGCTGTGTACTAACCCTTTTGGATTCGCTTACCTCAATGTTTATCTATGGAGAAAGTGTGCCTAAGGATTTCCGACTTGGATTTAACAATTTTTTTAATTGTACTCCGTAATAGAGAAAGATATTTTACACTTTGTGGCATTTTCGGTTTTTCTTAAATGCAAATAATATTTTAAAGTTTAAATTATTCGGGGAGGGAGGAATCTTGTATAGTGTGTTTTAAACGCTCATAAATTCCTTTGGTAGACGAAATTTATCAAATGAATCCTTTTGTAAGGTGCAGAAAAGTTCAGGCTAACTGAAAATAACCTTTTTATTTGATTATCAGCATTTATGGAGCTGTAAACAGTAGACAAATTTTCTCCATAGTTTAACACTGAGGAGAGCGAATCCTATAGGGATAGAACATAGCAGACTTTAAAAAGTCAGTTGTCTCTACAACGAATGGATTAGAAACAAAACTCAGTTTGTCAATTAGTAAATGATTTATATATATATTTATTTTTAAAGTTAAAAATCTAAGTTAAGTTTGTTATCCGGTAAATATAAATTTGTGCACTTTCAATCAATTGCAGACTTCTTTTAAAACGTGGATATTTATCGCAAGTAGTTGATAATTGGAGTAACCGGTTCAAACATATAAAATGTCAGTTTCCACCAGATGTTAAATACAAAAGTATATTTAATTGGCATTTAACAACGAGGACTTTGAAACTTTGAATTTGGTTTCTTTATTGTATTTAGGATAAGCTTTTTTAATTTTTGTAGAGTAATTTATTTTCTTCTGAGTGATTAAGTTAAAAAAATACTATGGGGAGTTAGGTCGTGTATTTCTAATTTCAGGTAATTACAAAACAATTAGTGACTTTTTTTAAATGATCGGTCGGCAAAATCTAGATTTCAGTGCTTTATAGTAATGTTCAGGTGTAAGCAAAGGTAATCTTTAAGCTTAGTCTAAATTAGAAATACTTTAGTTGTCGATAATTGCTTCGAGTCGGGATTTTTAATTGTGTTTTTAGAGTAATCCTTTATTCATTAAAATTTCTATTTAACAAGCATAGTTATTAGAACTATGTTTAAGTAAAGCAGTTTTTAAGAATAGAAGAAAAATGTTTGTTTAAGCCAAGAAATGGTGATTCATCACTAAGAACATTTCTTGTGACAACTACATGATATATTCTTCGGGGGAAAATATATTCTGAAAACATATATACCACAAACAGCTTTCTTTTTACTTAAGAATTTAAAACTCCTTACGTCTATTAATATCTGAGAAACACAAGTTTCAGAGTAATATGAAGTGTCACTAAATAAATATTGGAGGATGTTGTTATAGGCTAACCATACAACATCACCAAAAACATATTTCTGAAATAAGATAGCGTCTTTTGTTGGCATACTTTGAGAGCTATTTTTGAAACGTTGATCCACAGAATTTCGAAATGGATTTTGAAGGAACAACTGAGTAGATGTAAGAGGTTCAAAAGCTATAGAAAAAGGATTTTTTTTTGGTCCCTTTTCAATAACGGAAAGAAATGTCTAGATGAAAATATGTGTATAGCATTACGGGTGTTTTGAAAATTCCAAGCGCTCAGAAGACGCAACCAAATATTTCTTTAATTGGGGCGTGTAATGCCTCGTATTGAGTGGAATGATTTGCATTTTTCAATTTCTGATGAAATTTTTATCTCAACGAGGCTCAAATCTTACAATTAGCATAATAGTAAGAGGAAGAGAGTATAGGATTTCAAT